>CAOKZL010002874.1:0-348865 GCA_948472985.1 Iguana delicatissima
ATTTCTGTTTGAAATTTGCTGTCATTCCTGTAACAGGAAAGTTTTAACTGTAAAATTTTCAAATGTGGTTGGGTTAATGCACGGCCCAAAATAGTGAAAAGGAGAATAATTTTGCCTTTTGGAGGCTCCTGGATACAGAATTCCACCTCTTTCTATTTCCTTTAACTTTTTAGTATTTTTTCTGGAGTGCAAGATGTCTGAAGGGTATGTCAAAACTGTTCTAGGTTGTATATGTGATGTTTTGAATATGTCATTTTTATAAGTATTGGGCTTATAAAACTAATTCCACCCATTCAAATGTAATTGCATCTGAATAATTATGCTGTAGTATGCAGGCTTGCATAGCACTCTGATGCTTTCAAGGCTAATGGGCCAAATCCAGTTAACCTGCTACCTAAGACCTATTTAGCAACATTAGCAACTTTTTAATAATATTTCAGCTGCTTCAGATCTTAGCCCATTAATGGAGCTCACTGTATACTAAAACATAGATTTGATACGGTGTTTCTGTAAATGAAAATACCAATACTGCATATTGGACTGAATTATTAACAATTAAATTCTGGAAGGTAGATCAGTTATTATTAGCCTTTCTGTTCTGTTTATATGGCAAAGATAATAGTAATTAAATGTGCACGGCTACACATAGTCCAGGAGAAGTCTTCAGCCTTCTGTTGTAATAAATATAAGCCCTTCAATTCACTTTGGGGTTAAGTAGTAGGAAAATATGTTTTATACAGCTCAAAATGATATTAGTGAAATAAAATATCTGCTTTCAAATTAGACTTATTTATTAAGATGTTTATTTCTGTTTAATATTTTCCTATTTTTAGATGGTCTCAGACTCCCCCCCCCACGTATCTGCCAGTAGCTTTTGATGTTAGATTTGCAACTTAAATATTATGGGCCTTTTGATTGCTGGGTATAATCCTATTCATATTGGAGTGCATTCTATAGGTGCAAGTGTGACACTGTAGGTTTATTTCCAGTCTCTTAGTGGACTTCCACCTTTGCAAAACTGGAAATTTCCTCCCAGTGTTTTACTAGGGTTCTTGCCAGCCTTCCAAAGCTGACTTCCACGCATGGAACGACTGGCAATCTCCCCAACTCTCTCAAGTATGCTGCCACCCCCCCCCCCGAATTATGAATTACTTAGACAGAACAGGAGGGACTCTGCCTAATCCCTAAGCGTAAGGAACTTCCACCTCCCCCTTGCCCTTAGTGAGAGGTCCTATGTAGCGTGTGCCAACCCTGGCGTGGAAATGGAGAGAAACGGAGGTTTATAAAAGTGTTTTAATCAAGGCATGCAAATAACAATATCACACTTGGGAGACTCCCTCTCCCAGGTACACTTAGTTACAAGAATTTACAAAACAGATATAACAGCACAGATACATTCTTAAGATCAGCCAATTCCCAAAATAACAACATTAGCCCTAACGCGGCTAACTACTTATTTCTAGTTACTCACAATTAGGTTATAGGCGTAGATGGTCTAAAGGAGGAGAGAGGGGGGTCCAGGAGACAGGGCATGCTGCCAGCTCCACTGGCCCCGCTCTCCTCTCTCTCTCTGTGTCTCCCCACTGGCCCCGCTCTCCTCTCTCTCTTGTGTCTGTCTCTCTCTGGCCACATGGCCTCTCAGAAGTTTTATTTTCCTCCTTGGAAGGATCTGGAAGCCTCTCCAAGATGCCCGCCTCTTTCCTTTTTGGTTGGTCAATTCTCACCTTGTGACCTGTGATGCTGACCCTTTCTTTTTGGTTGGTCAACTCTCACCCTGTGACCCTTGATGTAATCCTAACATCTCATTAACCCTTGGTTTACCTGAAGAGGGAAGTATCTCCCTTTGATAAGCCTAGATAATGGGAAGCCCCATTATCACACGCCCCCCAAATCTCAGACGGTCTGGGAACAGCTGAAGGCTGGAACCACACCGGCTGGGATTTCATCCTGGGACCTAAGAAAGGAAAAGTCAAAGAATAAATGCAAACACACACAACAGTACAGTTTAGCCATATTCTCAATGCGGACATGGAAAACTCAGCCCTCTTAACCTCCCTCCAGTCCTCTGCGTGACAAGGAATCTGGAACCACATTAGAACTTCCAGCCACGTGCTGAATGTCGAAGTCAAAGTCTTGTAGGGACAGGCTCCATCGTAGTAACTTCTTGTTAGTTCCCCGGACTGTATGGAGCCATCGGAGGGCAGCATGATCAGTCTGGAGGGTGAAGCGACGTCCCCAGACATATGGTCTCAGCTTCTCTTACGCATATACAATAGCATAGCATTCCTTCTCTGGTATGGACCAATTGGACTCCCTTGCAGAAAGCTTCTTGCTGAGGAACAAGATGGGATGCAAGGTGCCATCCGGACCCTCTTGTAGTAAGACTGCTCCAATGCCTCTGTCAGAAGCATTTGTAGCCACTACAAACGGCTTGTCAAAGTCTGGTGCCCTGAGCACAGGATCTGCCATCAAGGCTCGTTTCAAGGCTGCAAAGGCTTCTTGACACTCTGCTGTCCATTTCACTACTTTAGGCTTCTTGGAACCTGTCAGGTCTGTTAGAGGTGCTGCCATTTGGCTATAGTTGGGCACGAATCTCCGGTAGTACCCAGCCAGGCCAAGGAAGGACTGCACCTGCTTCCTGGAACGAGGAATTGGCCAGCTATTAATAGCTTCCACTTTGACTTGCAGTGGAGTGATAGTCCCCTGTCCCACTTCATGGCCAAGGTAGGTCACTCTGTCCAGTGCAAACTGGCACTTCTTTGCTTTGACTGTCAGTCCACCATCACTAATGCGTTGGAAGACAATCTCCAAGTGTTTCAAGTGGTCTTCCCAGGAGTCTGAGAAGATTGCAATGTCATCTAAATAAGCAACAGCAAAGTCCCCGCACCCTCTTAGCAAACAGTCCACCAGCCTCTGGAAAGTTGCAGGTGCGTTCCCTAGCCCAAAGGGAAGGACATTGAACTCAAACAGGCCCATGTGAGTGATGAATGCTGTTCGATGCTTAGATTCTTCTGCTAGGGCGATTTGCCAATAGCCCTTAGTCAAATCGAGGCTGGATAGGTATTTAGCATGCCCCAATTTCTCCAACAGTTCATCTACTCTGGGCATTGGATAATGTTCAGGGCGTGTCACTGAGTTCAGTTTTCTATAATCCACACAAAAACGAATGTCCGTCCCCCCTTTTGGGTACTAGGACAACTGGGGATGCCCATGGACTGCGTGATGGGCGAATGATCCCCATGTCCAACATCTCTTTCACCTCCCTCTCTATCGCCTCTTTCCCTTTTGGTGACACCCGTCATGGCTGTTCTGCTGATGGCCTGCTGTCATCTGCGCCTACCACATGTTGAGGATCTGTGGTGCAACCTGGGACAGGTGAAAACAGGGTGGTGAACTTACCCGTCAAGTGAAAGAACTGCTTGCGTTGTTTCGCATTGAGTCTCGGGGAGGGTTTCACATCTTCCAAGCTACCACCCTCCCGATCATAGAAAGTACCTTCAGGCCACTCTTCCTCTTCTTCATCTTCCTGGACTGAAAGTGTGAGAAGGTGACTGGGCCTCTCATAAAAGGGTTTCAGTGAATTCACGTGATACACTTTTGGCTTAACCCTAGAATCTGGAAACTGTATGAGATAGTTCACTGTCCCAATGCGTTCTTGCACTGTGGCAGGACCTTCCCAAGAAGTTTCCATCTTGTTAGACTGGAGAACCTTCAGAACCATCACTTGGTCTCCTTTCTCAAAGCAACGTTCTCTGGCATACTGGTCATACCAGGTCTTCTGCTTCTCTTGTGCCTGTTGCAGATTCTCATGAGCATCTGCCCATGCTTCCCTGAGAGTATTCTGCAAGTTAGCCACAAAATCAACCACATTAGTCTCTGAAGAAGGGATAGCTCCCTCCCACTGACTTTGAACCAGCTGTAAGGGCCCTTTCACATCATGGCCATAGACCAGCTCAAAGGGTGAATAACCCAGGCTTGGGTGTGGAACAGATCTGTAAGCAAACAAGAACTGCTGTAGCGCCAAGTCCCAGTCATTGGAATGTTCATTCACAAACTTACGGATCATGGCCCCCAAAGTTGCATTAAAACGTTCCACCAACCCATTAGTTTGGTGATGGTAAGGCACTGATGTCAGATGGCGTACTCCATGTGCTCTCTTCACAGGAATATGTAGTGTTACCTCCCATTACAGCTAGAGTAAGTAGTCCATCCTCTTAAACCTGGAGATTTTGTATTGCTGAGAATACTTTCTAGGGGAAAAGGAGTGGATCCCTAGAGATCATCTTGACTATTCATATTGAAGTTGAAAGGTATCCTGAATTTATTATACCAAAGTAAAAGTAGCACTAGCGCTTGGTCCTAAGAATGTCTCTCTGGAGGCTGACACAAAAGGGAAGTGTTGGACTGTTAATCCTGTTGAAGACCTCAGGTTCTGTTCAAAAGACTGAACAAACCATGAATCTTATGCTAATTACTCTCATACTTGATGTATTGTGTACAGAACAGTTCCTGTACCCTGTACACTAAAGTCTTGTAAGGACTGTTGAACCCACTCCGGAGGCTCGGTTCTGGATGAAGACGCACAGACTTTATTATACTTGTTACTTTTGTTACTTGTAATGATTGTGCTCTAGTTTTTAGTAATTTCTAGTGCGGAAAACAAATCTATAGACATAGGGAAATAAATGTTGTTTTTTATATTGATTAGGATATCCTTGCTTCAGGACACAAGAACCTATCATTCTCTAGTCCCTACACAGCCCCTTGGGAGCTGATCATACAAAAATATGTAGGAAGATTATTTGTTAGCTAGCCAAGATTGTACATGTATGATTATTAGTGATAAATGTTGCAATTTTATTGAGGATAGATTCAACATTCAGCAACATGGGATAAAATCCTTTGAATGTGCAGTGCAGAAATGGGAAAAGCAAAAGGATTCTGGGGACAGTCTATGAGACTGGTTGACAAATTGGCTCCCAAACTTTGGATAGGTGAAGAATATCTTTGTGATCTTTATATGTACTGTGGTATTTGCATTT
Source organism: Iguana delicatissima (assembly GCA_948472985.1). Taxonomy (NCBI): domain Eukaryota; kingdom Metazoa; phylum Chordata; class Lepidosauria; order Squamata; family Iguanidae; genus Iguana; species Iguana delicatissima. Next base: position 5,043 of record CAOKZL010002874.1, read on the forward strand.
TAGGCTGTTGTATAATACAGCTTCTGCCTTTGCTTAAAAACCGTTGTAAGCTCAGTGTTGCTTCCTGTATGTGAGAGCTGCTATTCTCAAGAACAAATTCATATGCTAGAAAAAACTGAATGCTTATAAAATTGAAGTGGGGCATCAGCAAGATAAAAATATCCTGAAGCCCCAAAGGAGTGATTGATAACGCACAATATAAAATAATGAACAATTGGTATTTTTCTAGTGGTTGAAGTTAGCAATTGAATATGTTGCTAATAACAAACTGACCATAAACTGTCTGGGAGTAGAAACATTCAAAACATTTTCTGTATTTTCTATATTTATGATTGCTTTGATCTGTGGTGAACTTATAAACATTTGATTGGATTAATTGGACTGATTAAACTTGCCTAGATACCCCAGCTGAATACTCTGTTTGTGTGTTGTTAACATGGTATTTACTAGAAAGAAGTACAAGGAGCTGGCAGTTCCAGTTTGCTCCTCTGTTGTTTTAAGTAAATGCAAAAAACAAACTAAAATCACTCAGTTTTGTATGCAAGATGAGGAAGAAACCACAGTGATTGACTAAAGTGAAAGCTGTGAGTTATTGCAGGATAACTCATTGCCAGAACATACAGCTCTAGATTGGTCTTTAGACCTGAAGAGAGCAACACACGAACCTGCTAATTTAAGATCTTCAATTAGCCTGGCTGAAGAACTGAGGCTGGCAAAGCTTTGCAACCCACAGCAGGAAGAACTTCTAGTTCAGTCAAATGTAGAAGATCAGGGTCACCTAAAACCCCAGTTGTCTTACCAAGCATTAGCTACAGCAACTTGTTTAATCAAAGAGAAAATGCAATGGAAGATATGGATGATATAGTAGATAAAACCCAGACAAAAGATTGGTTCAAAATACTTTATAATGAATTATCTCTTATGAAAAAGTTCTTTCTGGAAAGTAACAGATTACTAACAGCATTGACTGAATTCTTTATATCTCAGGATAGAACCGTAAGAGAGAGAAATGAATTTAATAACAAAGTTCAAACTGAATCCTCACCTAAATATAATAAAAATGATGGAGGTCACCAGGAACAGGAGAACAAAGAAGAAGATAAAAAGGCTGGCAAGGAGAGGAAAAGGTAAAATCATAAGATCAACCACAAGTCCAGAAAAAGCAACATAAATAACGTTAATAAAAAGAGAAAACACAAAGGAAGCCCACCTTACAGGCTGAAAAAAGAACCCTTCAAAACCTGATAGATGTTTCTACAAACACAGACTCTCTTAAAGCAACCCAAGAATCAAGAGGAAAAGAACAAAAAAATCAAAGGAAAAAGTCCTACTTGAAGATCATCACCAACAGAAAGTGCCAAGTAGAAATCCTTGAACAGTATGATTAATGATAAAACACAAGAACTGCTCTGTGAACAATGGCATCCAAAAATATCTGTATGGGGGAGGGCACACAGGAAAAATAGAATCTTTCAAGCAAAGTGATTCCCCCCAACCTGTAAAGGCACAGACAAATGACAGAACAAGACCAACATGGAATGTAGTGCTTAATCCCTATAAATTGGTGTTTATGAACTACCCAAGACCAAGGGGTTTTCTCAAACAACTAGAACATATAAAACACTTCTTTGGCATTTTAGATGAAATTCTATCAGGATCTTTGCTCCCTACTGACATCACATAAATAGATTATTTGTATAATGATAGAAAAAGTTTACATGCTGTTGCTGTTTTTAAAGATCAAGATATAACTAGTTTTATATTTAGAACAAAGGATCTCTTTTTAGAAAGAAATAATTTGATTCTAACAATTTTGTAAAAACAGACAACGCTAGCCAACAGGCAATGCTGCAAAACACAAAAAATTTTTCAGAACTGGATCATCCAGTTATGCATCCCTTCATCTCTGAAGCAGCCACTTACCTCATTGCCTCCAACCAGTGCTATCTCTGAAACACTCCAGGTAGCTTCATGCAGTGAGAATAACATTTGCCAGAGGAAATTACCCTTTTAAATTCTTATCAAGCTCTTGTGGGAAGACTAAATCTCTTATCCAATTACTTAAAAGAAATATATCTCCACAATATTGATAGGAACCCAGAAAAGAGTAATCCTAGATTGAAAGAAGTCCAACATGGTAACACCCAAAGCCACAGATCAGAGTTAGAAAACCATATTCAAAGAGATTCGAAGAATCCCAACTGGCATGACATGAGATATTTAGAAGACATGGAACTTGGCTGCTCTGCTGCCACTTGTGTCCCTATGAGTCCTAAGGTGATTGTCATTAATTCTATCAATACAAATGTTAGTAGTTTAACTTTAGACAAAGATAACTTGATCTGTTTAGATCAAAAAGAAAAAGAAAGCTCTGAACCAGAGTATCAACAAAAGGTATCAACAAAAGGAAGAATAAACTTAGTTAAGCATTCCAATGTTAACCATGAATAAGATTAGAACTGTATCATTCAATGTTAGAGGTCTCTGTTCAGTATATAAGAGAGGGAAAATATTGAAATGTATTAAACATCTGTGATCCGATATTGTATTTTTACAGGAAACTCATAGAAGGGGAACAGATCCAATTTTCTCCTCAAATTTTTTTTAGAGACCAGATAGTAGTTGCGGGGGGCGGGGGTCAGGAAAAGCTAAAGGTGTTGCTATTCTTTTGAACAAAGACTGTCTATTTCAAATAGACAATACAATAAGAGATCCAGATGGTAGATACCTGATCCTCACAGGGAAATTATTGGGCAAAACATACACATTCAATACTTTCTATGTTCAAATCTAATACCTTTTGGTTACAGGCCTAACACATTCTACAAATCTTGTAGAGTTGGTCCCTAAATTAAAAGTTGAGCGTGATGAGAAAGGAAGGAGAGAAAGAGAGAAAACAAGGCATCTCCTAAACACATGCATATATTATACACACACAGGGGTTCCACTCCAGCACTTGAAGCAGAAATTACTAAAATTACATAGCAACAATTAAATGCAAATATATCTAAATTAAAGGCAGTGATCTGGCTAACAAGGTTTCAATGAAGGCAAAAGTCCATTTACTAAGTTGCTAACATTTGAATGGCAGCAGCTGCAAAATGAAAGTCCATTTCATCAGATAGAGAGAAGAAATTCATTTCCATAGTCTAAAACAGTTCACAGGCCTTGTGTATGTTTGGAGTTGGAGGACATGCTTAGGTTTCATGTAAAGCAGTCTTTTGCATATTTGGAGAGGTGGAGTGAGGGTTCCACCCTCTTCTTGTATCTGGAGAAACTGGGGTACAGTAGGTGTGATCCGCATTCTTTGGCTTTCGAGGCCTTCCTGAATAAGCAGTCATCTTGCATGTTGAATCAGCGTATGCCTGTAGCTGGCTGTCTCAGCATGGTTGATAGACTGGACTAACATCTTTTCAGTGGATAAGGGCTCAAGATGAAGTCAACAGGGTTCCTGTATTTTCAGGGATGAAGCTGAGAGAGAGGTTAGTAGTAGGGCCCCTCCAGCCTAAGGCTGGGGGCATGCTGTGCAGACATGCTGAAGTTTCAAGGAGATTGGTGTTGCCTTGTCTTTGGGTATGCAACACTGAGAAAGTTGGAGCCATGTTGCCTTTGTTGCAAAAGGGGAAGAAGTTTAAAATCTATAACTACAACTACCACAAACTATATACACAAAGAGAGGGAAACTTTGCTTGAGTGTGTCTCTTCAAGGTGGCTGCCATCCCATGAAAGGAATTAATGCAGTTGCCTCACTCCTCTGCCGCTCCACAAAAGAGTGGGTTGCCCAGTCTGGGGGCTTTCCTTTCCAGTCTTTCAGAGCTGACAGCTTGAGTATTTTTGAAATTGCCGTATGAGTGGCTGTGTTCACTCAGTGTCTGTCTTAGAGTGGAGGCTGGTACTTATCCAAAATGCCTCCTGGAGTAATGTCTTTCCTCTTGGCATTATGGTGACTGAGACAGAGCCATGGACTGTCTTAGCCCCTCTCAAGATCACCAGAGTAAAAAGGTATTGGGTGCCACTGAATATGAATGTAACCTGGCACCAGCACAACTTTGCGGAGGGGAAAGCAGGAGCCAAGTCCACCTCTCTGTGGTATTTGGGGTTCGCAGCTGCAGTTGTTGAAATCTCCCCTGATAGAATCCAGTCAAGGAGAGTGTGTAGTGTCAAGTCAGGGTGTGACAGTGTGAGTGCCTTTGCTAACCTGTGCTCTGGTTGGGCAGGAGCATTTTGCTGCTTGAATCCCCAGTCCCACATGAAATTCCTTTTCAAGAGGGCATGGAGAAAACAGACTCTTTCTGCCAGGGATTCAAGGAAATTCCAGGAGAAACTGCAGGTATCTAACAGGGGACTCAGAGAGGGAACAATGGCAAGTTTTGGAAGCTTGGGGTTAGCTTCCACTTGCTGTGTGTCCTCCTCTTCCTGGCTCTCACAGATGCTGACGATGTTCTGTGCCTTGTCTGATTCTATGGGGGGTTCTTCTTGAACCTTAGCCTTGCACAAGCCTTCTCTGTGCTCTGAAAGCACCATGGTCTCAAGGATGGTTGGATTCGCACTCATGGCTAGGTCAAGGTGAGGGACAATTTGCTTTGATCCCGTGCCCACTAGGAACTTAGCAGGAGGTTCTGCCCATGGGGTCTGGATGCCCACTCTCACCATCTGCCTTCCCTGGGTTTTGGGCTTCATGTGAGCCACAACTCTTTGGGGAAGTGCTTTGGACCTTGGGCGTCCCTAACATGTCATGTCCGTGTCTAGTGTATAGCTCGGTAGGACTGCATCCACCAGCTGTGTGCTTCCAACAGACCCTCCCTGCAGCTTCAGGAGTGCATCTATCAACTCAGTGGTTGGCTTCATGTGGAACTTAGACATGTTGGTTCCTGCTGTCTTTAGCAGCTCCCATATATGTCTTCGTTCCTTACTGTAAGCCAACTTGTCATACTGGTTTAACTTCCAGCCCTCCAAGACTGACTTCTGCCCTTGACTAGGAGCAGGAAATTCCCCAGCGTTCATTAATTCTCACACTGCCACCACCCACTGAATTCTAAATCAACTGAACAGTACAGTGGGACCCTGCTCAGTAGATTGCCAATCTCTATGCTTAAGGACCTTTCCCTTCCCTCACCTCCTGCTTCTGAGTGAGAGAAGTCCTATCTAAGTGTGTGCCGAAGAATGGCGTGGGAACAGAGAGGAAACAGAGGGTCTACAGACAAGTATTTATTTTAAGGCATGCAAGTAAATAAGACAGTAATACTCATGAGAGGCCCCCGCTCAGGTACGCTTAAGTTGCAAGTAGTTATAAAAAACAGATACATTCTTAAGATCAGCCAACCTCTAAAACAACAAAAGCCCTAACATGACTACCTACCTAATATTCTGGCTACTCACATTGGGGTTCACAGGCTTAGATGGTCTAAGAGAAGAGTGAGGCCAGGAGGCGAGGCCAGGAGGTGAGGCCTAGGGTCTGCAGCCTACTACTGGCACAGATTTCATCTCCAGGATGCTTCTTTATTGTCTCCTCCCGCATGGTCTCTCAAGGATTTTTTATAACTTCTCCATCACAGCATCTTGAAGATTCTCACCTTTTTCCCCCTTGATTGGGCAATTCTCTCTGTGACCTGTGAGGCTGACCCACAATAAAAGTGTAACTTAACCCCAACATCCCATTAACCCTTGGGTTACCTGAAGAGGGAAGTATCCCTCTTCAGCTAAGTCTAGATAATGGGAAGCCCCATTATCACACAACTACTGAGGATAATAACCTCCAGACTGCTGCCTAGGGTTTGAGGTCTGCCACTGCATAAGGGCAGAAGAAGCATTGCCTTGGCCACAGTTGTTGCCAGAAATGGAGTTACCATGTTGGTCTCTCCAGTTCTGACTACTGGCACTGCCACCAGAGTGTTCGTCTCTCCCCCACTCCAGCTTCTGCGAGGATCTGGGTTTCCTTGACTGCCTGTGCTGTTGTACTGTGTGTGGGAGCCATGACTGCTGTATGTCACTGACTGAAAAGGCTCCCAAGACCTGGTTTCTGTGTTCATGGGGGGGGGCCCTGGGATTCCAAATGTTGCCTGATTCTCTAAGGAGATCTGACACCCTACGTATTTGCTTTGCCAACACTGCCCATGTGAACTCATCAGCATTCATGGGACCTAAAGCCATCTGGGTTTGGGAGTCAAAGCCTCCATAAAAGAGAGTTTTAAACTCCTCAGGATCAAAATCGAATGTGCCTTGCCTAGGAGAGGGAACAACCTTGCCAGCTAAGATAGCCAAAAGCTTCTTCCTAGCAACATAAGCCTCTGGGTTTTCTCCTGGGGCCTGTTTCTCAATAACAAACTGCATCTGCAGTCTGCCCTGGCCACAAGATCTGGATGATCTCTTTCATCCAGTCATGGTTGTCCAAAGCAACCAGTTCATGTGCTGCCATTGAGGACTTTAAGGTGGGTAGGTCTGCAGGGGACATACAAAGTCTGGCTAACTGGGTCAAGTCCTGACCATTAGCTGTGGGGTAGGAATGGGCAACAGCATTCAGCCACATGATACCTGTATACTTATTTAAGGGGCCTAGCTGGTCAGCAATGGCCTTGGCTTCGGTAGCTCTGCAGGGGAGACAAACTGTTGTCACTTCCTGGACCTCATCACTATCATCAGAGGCTTCAGCCTTGTGCCTCGTCATGGACCTGGTCTCAACTGGGTGGAGAGGCATGGGCATTTCCCAGTTGGAGCTGAAGGGAGTCTGGGGGTATGCATCCTCGAGAAGAGATTCTTCCAAAGCATGCACTGGGATAGGGGAACTGCCTTGGGACACACTGCGGAGATCACAGCTTCCCTAGCAGCTTGTCTTTGGGTTACTTCTGTGAGCTTGTGCTCAAAAGACTCATGGCTAACCTTTTCTTGGTTCATTTTTGCCCGGTTAGCTAGAAATTGAGCTGCGTACTGTGCCTTGGTGAGATCACTTTCCAGGGTGGCAACTTTTGCCTTGAGAGTTTGATTTTCTACTATGGCTGTATCCAATTTTGATCGGGTCTCTTGGACTGCTGTGGCTGAGGCAGAAAAGGCTGATTTATCTGCCATCAGCATCTGATTTTGGGCGTTTCCAGTGTCCAGTTCTTTTGCCAGATGGTCAGCCATCTTATGGAGATCCTTTATTAAATAGGTGGCATCATTCATAGCCATCCAGAAGTCCCATGCTGCCAGGGCATCTTTAGATGGGCCAAAAAGTGATTTTTCTCTGCTTTTGGTATGGTAAAATTCCTGCAGGGTTTGGAAGGGATCCTCAGTGTTAAAGGACCCTTCCTTCCATGAGTTATTGCCTGTTTTAATAACCCACTTTTCTAATTTATCTTTTTTGTCCTCGTGGCAGAACATAATGCCAATTCAAAAACACCAAATCAAAAGTTTGCCAATTCAAACTGCCAATTAAAATAAGAAACAAGGGTATGCTCTGACATGCTTGCTAAACACAAAAGCAAATAAGAGTCAAATTCAAAAACACTTTTAACTCAGGGGACACCCACTTACGTTTCCCTTGAGCCCACTGGCCAGGACACACCCGTGGAACCGACAGTAAACAGAGGACCAGGCACTCAGGGATGGGAAGTCACATGTGACCCTTTTGGGGAGATCCTTGGTGCTCATCACACACAGCGCTTGTCAATGGAGAAAACGAACCCAGAAAAGGGAACCTAACACTGTTTGGCCAAACAGTGAGGGAAGAGGAATCAGGAACGCAACTGAGCCCTGCCTATATGCTTTTTCAAGGGAGGGGTACCTTCCTACCACTCAAGATAAAGCCTTAACCTCAGGTCAGTGGCGGCCCCACATGGCATTGCACACTGCCCAACTATTGGTCACCACCACACACGGTGCACAGACCACAATTTCTCTAGAGACTCACAAAAGGGATTGGGGCTTCCTACCCACCCTAACAATTACAATGGCACACAGGCCTAACTTTACAGAGGCACATAGGCCTGGTTGAAGTGGCACACAGACCACACAAACAGAGACACCAGCGATTTTGAGGTATGTGTGTTCCTAACGTGTTTGTTAGCCCCAACGCTCTGGATCCCACACCAATAGACCCAAGTTAGGGAGTGATTTCCAGGACAGTTTGTGCACAACCCTTGCGTTCTGACTTGATTCACTGCCAAGCTAGTGATCAAGCAGGGACGGCTGCCATACACAAACCAAGACAGAAAGGGGAAAGATTTCCAATCCAACAGTAGCCCTTTGGCTCAAGCACACAAGATTTTCATACACATGTGTTTTTAGCTGGCTGGGATTCCTACAGTTATCTACATCTTCACTTCCTTTGCCATGTGTGTTGACTTCACAGGGTAAAGGTGCTGGGTAGTGCCCACGTTATTCCACCAATCTTGTTACCCCAAAACGTAGATGCCACAAGGGCCACTCTGCAATGCCAAATACCTCCTTGAAAAAGCGGGGAATTAATTAGCTCAAAATCAGGAGGCTGTGAGAGGGGGGCAATTTACCAAGAGCTTTCCTACCAATGTTTACAGGCACACGCAGGAAAAGAACCAGCCAGAGATTCAGAAGTAAGCTAAAAATGTGTTTTATTGAGGGGAATTCACTCATGCATGCACACAAGATACACACAATCACACATTCACACAAAAGCTAATTGAAAGAGAAAGGGAGAAAAAATTCTAGAGATGCTGAGGGGTTTGGGGGATTTATAATTACCAGTCCAGAAGAGTAGTGAAGAGCAGAAATGTATTTTGGCTTAGGTAGGACCTAGGGATAGTTCTCATTCAGGAGCCAGGCGGACAGAGTGATGGGTAGACCTTCGAGAGACTGCACTGGACATACTGAAATCAGAGGTATTTGTACCCTGAAAATAGCCTGTGGCAGTGAAGGTTCCAAATGCAAGACAAAGGGAACCTGTTGTGGACAATGGGTATGGAATGGACTGATTGGCTTCAATGAGTTGGTTGAGAGGGGGTTTCTGGGCTATCTGCAGTAGGATACGCACACAGTAGGGGTCCTGGGCACCTTATAGTTTTCTGATGTTGACAGTTGATAGGATTAGTTCAGAGCCATTAAGTCAGGCTTTCTTGGCTAATTTCAGAGAACTTTTGACCTGGCCATGCTGGCGTCATCTCTGACCTACTCCCAGCCAGTGTCCCTTTCCACATGGCCTTGACAGTCATAAGTATAACTTATATTTTATGCCAACACATCTGCCAATTAATATATGTTGCCAATTAGACCATATCAAAATGTGGGGGTGTACGGCCCGGCAACATATGCACCAAATGTTGGTCAAACAAAATTTATGAATATCTACTTACAAAGTTTAGATGATGACATTTTAGGCGATGCTGCCTTAGGTGATATAATAATAGGAGGGGACTCTAAAGATGTTTTAGATTATAATTTAGATAGATCAACATCTCAAAAAACATCCCACCTGGAACAACCCCTCTCTTGAAGGCAATAAATAATGCAAGCTTAATTGATCCTTGGAGATATCTTAACTCAACTGTGAAGGATTATATCTATTTTTCAGTCACACATAAAACCTATTCACAAAAAGGTCATTTTTTTAATTACAAAATCTCTATTAGAAATTGTTCTAAATTCTACAATTGAACCAATCCTGCATGCTCCAATAACACTGGACTGGACACTGGAAACCCCAAAAACTTAAAGATTCAACTCCTCACTTTTGTTCCAAGATACCTATAGAAAATATATTAAAACTACCATAGAGCATTTCTACTTGGAAAACAGCTCTGATACTAACTCAGAGGCACTCTTGTGGGATACATTAAAATCAGTTCTTAGGGGTCTTTTTATTCAAGACAGCTCAAAACATAAAAAAAAACCTAGGGAATTACGCAGAAAGACTTTAATGAAAGATATCATCCAATTAACAGACACTCATAAGAAAACACAAGATCCATCAATATTGAAAAAATTATGCCAGAAAAGGAAAGAAATAGAATTAGATTTATATAGAATACAAGTTTCCTTACAATATAGTAAAGCTTATTTTTATGAAAATAACAACAAAAATTCTAAACTATTAGCTAATACGATTTAAAAAAAGGCAGCAGGTAGGATTATCACAGCAATTAAATCTGCAGAAGAAAACTTAGCGACGAATCCTAATGAAATTCTTCATGAATTTCAGGAGTTTATTCCACTTTATACTCCTCAGAATCAGCAAACTCAGCAGAACTTAAATGATTTTATACAAACATTGAAAGGGAAAAAACTTTCATATTCTCATAAAAATTTGATATGTCAAACCAGTTATGGAAAAAGAGCTTAAACAAACAATAATGAAATTAAAAGAAGGCAAATCCCCAGGCCCAGATGGGTTCACTGGGAGTTTTATAAACTTTATTATGATGATGTGGCTCCCCATTTGATAGATCTCTTTAATGAAATCTTGAGTAAAGGAACTTGTCCACGATCTTGGAAAAGATCCAGGATTATCCCAATTCCAAAAACAGATGAAACACACTCTCTAACACCAGCATTTAGATCTATAGCACTTATAAACCAAGATGTAAAAATGTTCACCTCTATTTTGGCAAATAGGATTAATGGATTTATTACAAACTATATTGAACCAGATCAGACTGAGTTTATACTTACCTGCAAACTGTCAGAGGCCATCCGCAGAGTGCTTAATGTTATACATCACTCAAAAATCCCAACAGCCCTTTTATCTTTGGATGCATTGAAGCCTTTTGACAGGGTGGACTGGACATATTTGTTTGGGATTTTAAGAACAATTAACTTTGATGAGAAATTTGTGAAAGTTCTAGAAATACTCTATAAAAACTCAGAAGTTATTATAACTGTAAATAAAATGGATTCAAACCCCATAAAGTTGCAATGAGGAACCAAACAAGGATGTCCTTTATCACCATTACTTTTCACTCTAGCAATTGAACCTTTAGCCAATAGGATTAGAGACAACCCTAACATTATGGGTCCCAATACTGGAAAGAGACAACAAAAGGTGAATCTATATGCCGATGATGTTTTGATGTTTTTGGAAAATCCTGAACAATCCTTTCCAAATCTTAAGAGGATTTTAGATACTTTTGACAAATATGTAGGGTTCAAAATTAATTATTCAAAGTCTAAATTGATGTGTCTCAACACTCCACATGAACAGCAGAGGGCCTGGCAAAAAATGACTAATCTGCAATTACAACCCTCAGGTTTCACATACCTAGGTATTATAATCACCAAAGACATTAAGCAGCTTATTCTCAGAAATGATACAATATCATTACTAGATAGATGAAGTTGAAAATTAGGACATGGAAATCTCTAAAGTTATCTTTGTTAGGCAGAATTGCTATTATAAAAACATTTCTTATACCATGTTTTTCTGTTTCAAACTATTTCTCTGTATCCATCCCTTATGCAATTTAAGAGCTGGCAGGATTTAATAAATCAATTTATCTTTGATAACAAGAAACCTAGATTTGGAAAATCTACTAGATATCTTCCAGCCCAAAAGGGAGGACTTACTATACCAGACTTAGAGCTGTACCTTGTGGATTTTCAACTATCTTATATACCCTGCTTGATCACACAGAACACTAATACTAATAGGGTAGGAATGGAGATACAGGGAGATTTTTCACCAGAACTTAATCTCTTGTTTAATAAAACAACTAAGCTGGTAATTAAGGAAATTAATAACCCTTGGTTACAAGCATCAATTACTATATGGAACAAATGGAAACATGTCTTATCATCAGATCCTTCTCCAATATGACCATTTCTCTTATATCCATTATTTCAACATTCAAATTCCATCAGTTTCATAAATGGAAAGAGAAATGTTTATACAGAATTAAAGACCTATTTAAAAAGGGGAATCCTAAGACAACAGATGAACTCTCGGCAGAGCTTGAACTATTATCAATTAACTGGCTTCACCTGTACCAGGTTTCCTCTTTTGCAACTAAAATACTAGGTAAGGATGAAGCCCCAAGACCTCTAACTGTAATGGAGAGAGCATGTGAGAACTCTGAACAACAGACTAAAGGCTTGGCCTCATCCATATATCATTGTTTAAACATGCATATATATAGAAACACACTTAGTATAAAACAGTCTGGGAGTCAGACTTGAAAATCACAATTCCAGTGAAAGATTGGAACAATGTCTGGTTATCATTACCATTTAAATCTCGATCTGCACTAATAAGGGAACATGTCTTTAAAATAATCCACAAATGGTACCTTATTCCTCTTAGACAGTCAAAGATAGGAAATAATATTTTATCAAAATTCTGGAGAGGATGTAAAGTTATTGGTACATATAATCATATGTGGTTAGAATGCCCTAAAATAGATCTGTTTTGGCAAGGGGTTATAAGACAATAATGATCATCACAAGACAAGATACACTGTCCTCGACTTTTATTGTTGAACATTTATTCTAAAGATAACAAATACCTTGAACATAAGAATTTGATTGCAATTTTTATCACAGCTGCCCGAATGGAAATAGCTAGATGCTGGAAGACTGGAGATGTTTCTCTGGAAGCTTGGTGGGGAAGAATATGGGATTTATGGCTTATAGAGAAACTCTCAGACAACATGCAAGCATACAGGGGAATAAAAAGGAATGAAACTTTTGATGAAACATGGCTTCCATTTAATGAATATAGGAATGCAATAGATGATTTACAACAGTGGTTCTCAACCTGTGGGTCCCAGATGTTTGTGGACTTCAGCTCCCAGAAGCCCTGAGCATTGACCGTAGTGGCTAGGGCTTCTGGGAGCTGAAGTCCATGAACATCTGGGGACCCACAGGTTGAGAACCACTGATTTACAAGGTTATCCCAAACTCTCTGTAGAATTTTAGGATGCACAATAAGATCCGTAATAGACAACAGTAAGCATTATACTTGAATTATCGATGTAAATCACTGTTGTAAATCATTTGTCTTACTTTTTTATTGTATTCCCGTGTACTTATGTCATTTTACATAATAAAATTTTTAAGAAAAGTAGTTGAATATATGCCTTTAAGCAAGATAATGGGTGTTACAGCATAACTATGGGAATATGCTTTGAGCAGTAAAAGGGAACTATCTTGTTAACAGGATGTGAAAAAAGATAAAGAGACACCAGAGTGAAAAACAACCCATTACTAACTGGCTTGTCCTAGAAGATAAACATTTTAACTCCCTGAGAAGGGAGGATGGCTGAAAAACAACCCTGAAGATTAAGAACTTTTGCGTGTGTCTGTGTGCATGTTTTATAACCAATGGAATCCATATGTGTATTTTTGAAAGGATGAGGGGAATATAAATTTCAAATGGAGAATCTGTACATCACTGACATAATTTCTATAAGAAACATCAGTTCAATTGTACAATTGATTATTTTTAATGGTAATTTTTAATTGACTTAAATAGGCCTTCTTAGTCTCTCTGAGTTGTTTTTATCATTAGCTTCATAAACTCAGGGACAGGCAGATTTTGTGGTAACACTATCTTGGGCACCTTGTTAGATCCTCTAGAAAGGATCATCCGCTCAACTTACTTGCATGGTAAGACACCCCAACCACATCCTATATGAGATATTGTTACAATCAATCCTGAACAAAATTTGATCCAGAATTTTCTGGACAGGCATTTCAAGCCAACAATGCCGTACTAATTTGGTCTAAGAATTGTCACCTCTACGCCCTTAAGAGGGACAGCTTTTTCTGAGAAGTAGGCAAAAATGACCAGACGTTTCTTGGTTCAAAGGCTGTTGACCAAATTTATTAAGTATAAAAAAAAATATTATGAAAAGTTCTACTATAGTAGGGTGCTGGAAACTCCCTTTTAAAATTGAAAGTGAGGTCCAGAACGGGAAACAAAGGCACAGCATGGACTTTATACCCATGCATCCAGGTGGACATCAGACACACCCACTTCAGCACCATTTCACCAATCACAAGTGACCTTTCCAAATTTCGCCAGGGTCCAATGAGGTAGTAACAGACATAAGGCAGCATGCGGGAGGGGCTAGGTCTCCTATGTACGTGACAACTCCTTAATTAGTGATGGAGATTGTCTTTCCCCCACTCACAGTTTCCCCCCTCACAGGAGAACTAGCCCATCCCGTATCCCTGAACTAACAGTTGTGTCTCTCGGACAACATCAACCCTGCAAGGTGGGTCAGCAGACCTATTATTGTGCAGTGAAGTACAGAGGATTGGCATACAATGTGATAGACAACAGAAACACAGGATCATGCAGGTAAACAAGATAAACATGACAAAAATGCTTTTCACCCATCCAAAATTAGGCAACCAATTAACCAGCCACGACCACCAGTCTTCATCTCTCGGAGAGTAGGTTTTACGGATCTCACCAACTACCTCGTGTAACTTGTTCACATCCTCTTCAATGTTTCCAGACTCATTAATGTAGTGACAACATGTGGTGTTCAGCCAAAAGCACAATCCCCCTTCTTTGCTGAGCAGGTAATCCAGTGCCAATTTATGTTGAGCTAACACGCCTGCAAGTGAATCTACCTCAGTTTGTAGAGCGCTTATTCCATGCACAGTAGTATTGGCTAGGATTTCCAGCTGAGCAGAGAGTTTACGGATCTGACGGATATTTAAAGCAACTCCCACCGAAGGGAACATGACAGCTCCAAATCTCCCACCTTCGGATAAGTACGTGTCATCTGGATCATACCCATAACTCTTGTCATATGCTCTCTTTACTCGTTCCACCCGAATTGTCTATCCCAGGCTTCATTAGGCTGCTGGAGGGAATGGAACTGGATTCCCCCCATGGAGAGAGAACCAACTGTGCATGTACCATTCCATACTGGGAAGCACCTTTCCTGCCCAATGACCACAGAGCCAATATGTCCCAGAAGGCAGGCTGTATATCCATTGACCATTGTGAAAGATGGCCTCTTCCTGGAGCTTATTTAAGGGGAATGACCCTTTTATTACCATATAGCGCAATGAAACCATTGCTACAGCTGTAGGGGAAACTGACATTAGGATACCTTTCCTGACATTTCTGCCAAGATTCAGGAATTTCAAACGTTATATTACAGTGGGTATAGTCTCCCAAAGAAACTATTGGCACTGGAATTCGCTGGACTCTATTCCCTGGGAGATATCAGAAACACTCCTGTGCCCTTCACGGGAAACACTCCGCCGACGAATGCACAATGGGCTAATGGAGTATTCCCCCTTCGACTTAGGATAAACTGACTAGAGTCTTTTAACAAGTTTGTCTTATTCTGGGAAGACCCGTATACCTTAATGCTGTTCCAACCAGTAAGGTTCATGGTATCTGCTGGCACCACGGGCCATCCCTGTAAATGTGAAGAAGGACCATGTGAGCATGCCCAACATTTAGTGACATTTGCTACCTGAGAAATGTTGTGAATTAATTGATGAAAATATTCTCATGCCAGCGGCATGAGTACCTTCAGACAAGTAAATGATGATCAATAAAAGGTACAGGCACTTCATGATAACAAGGAAACAGAACACAATGTATGTAAAAGAATGTAAGTCAGTGCAAATAATCCTAAACTACTGTTAGTGCAATCAGTCCAATCAGAAGTTAATAGGCTCAGTTCAAAATTCAATACTGCGGTCTCAGGTCAGCTTCCGGAGTGACTCTGAGAAATACAGTTCCTGAAGAATCAAGTGTCGGGCGCTTCCCCTTCTGAATAGCAGCTTGAGCCCGTCACTGGCGTCCTCTTGAATTACCTTCCACCTCTTGGGTTCTGGCACCTTTTTAACTCTTGAATGGTGGATCCAAGATCTGTGGCCTTGGACCTTAACTGCAGTATCGGTGACCAACAGCACTTGGGCAGGCTTGGTCCACGCTGGGGATAAAGGCCGTCTTCCCCAGATCTTTACGACCACCCAATCACCAGGCTGGATTTGGTGCACCGGACCATCAAGGTTGAAGGGCCGCTCCTGTAGGGACAAAGATCGGACAGAGGCCAGAGCAGTACCCAGAGAACGCACATATTTTTGTAACACTGCATTTCCTATCTCAATCTCCCCCCTCAGGCTTCCTGGACAGAGTTGGCTAGGCCAGGGGCGACCAAATACTCTCTCTCGAAAGGGGAGAGTTTTAAGGGACCTTTTGGGGTTATTCTGGCATTAGTGAGGTTCATGACTCTTGTAGTGCCATCAGGGGGCGCTGGACCTCTCCAAAAGTCCACAGGTGTCCGGAAGATGACAGTGTTACTACCATCTTCCTCGAACTATACACGCCCTGGTTAAACACAACAGATCCCTCCCTAGCAGATTCACATGAGCTTCCGGGAGCAGTAAGAAAGGCGCTTTTATTTCTCGGTGTCCAATTTGACATTCAATAGGGACATAAGAAACCACTGACTGGCTGCCAGTGGCTCCTCCAACAGTCACTTGCTTCTCTACAGGAATAGGTAGTGGGTTTGTAACAGCAGAAACAGCAGCTCCAGTATCTACTAGAAATTCTTTATCTTCGTCTCCCACCCTCAGAGTTACCCGGGGCTCCGGGGTGGAATGCCGGGCCCCTGACCTCCTCAGTCCGTCCAAGTATCATCCTGGGGGTTTGTGACTGGTGCCAGTTGTACTGCTTCACGTCGAGGATTGAAAGGAGGGGCTGAAGGATTGGGAAAGGAAATTCCTCTGCCTCTCCCTTTATCCTTCTGAGGACACTGTGCTCGCCAGTGTCCAAACTGTTTGCAGTAAGCACATTGGGACTTTCCCAATCTCTCTCTTCCCATTTGGCTTCCTCTTCCCATTCCGCCACGAGGCATCCCTGCTCCACGTCCCCCGGGTGCCATTTGTTGCATTGTCACCGCCATAGCTCTTGCTTTTTGTTTTTGCTTTTCTTCATCTCTTCGCACATAGACTTTCTGGGCTGCCCTTAACAGCTCACCTACATCTCTTGTGTTCCAATCTTCAAGTTTCTGGAGCTTAGTGCGGATATCAGGCCAAGCTCTGGTGACAAAATGAAATACTAGCAAGCTTTGGCCATGTTCACCATTCACATCTATCCAAGAATATTTTATTGCCCGCTCCTTTAGTCTCTGTAGGAAAGCAGAAGGCGATTCTTCTTTTTCCTGTTGAATATCAAAGGCCTTGTGGGGATTCTGTGCACGGGGAACTGAATGCTTAATTCCAGCAATAATCAAAGCCTTTAGATCCTCCATTTTCTGCCTGTCTGCTTCTGCCCTACTGTCCCAGCGAGAATCTTGGTTGGGGTATTTCTATTCTGCAGGGACAGATCCATCTGTGCCTGGTGGATGGGTTTTCTCCCATCTAACATTGCAGCTTTCCTAATCAGAACCAATTCTTCCCCCGAGAACAGAATGTTAAGGATAGCCATTAATTCCTTCCAGGTGTAAACAGAGGGTCCTAGAAATTGCTGAAATTGTTCCGCCACTTTCAAAGGGTCCTCAATCAGAGACGTAATTGTCTTCTTAAATTCTCTAACTTCCAAACTGGACAGGGGGTGGTCAACATAACTAATTCCACCCCTGCCATCTGGGACTTCTCTCAAAGGATACATTGGCAATGCAGTATTGCTTTTCATTGTTGGAGGGGCACTTGACGCTGCAACCGATTATCTAGCCACTTGCTGGGATTTGGGCCCTTCCAGAAGAAAACTCTCCTGATCTTTCAAAAGCTGAGCCAATTCTTTTCTGAGAGACTTGTGAGATTCGGTCATTTCTGTCACTGAGCCACTAGGGGGCGCAGTGGGCTCAATGGAGGAAGATGCCTGGGCATTGTCTGCGTTTAAGTTCTCTCCAGCACCACCTTGATTTATGGGCGGTAGGGGAGGGAAATCAGCCAGCCCACCAGCCATTTGGCCAGCCGGTTGGGGATAGGGAGGAGGGAGATGATCCAGCGGATCCCAGCTATCTCTTTTAAATTTTGCTGGGACAATGGCCATAATTGCCTTAGTACTATCAGGGAAGCACTGAGGGGGAGAATCTGGAAACCCAAAAGCTGAATTTTTAAAAACCCTCATGTATCTCTCTTCAACAATCTTCCCAACAGAATTTAACCAATTAATCCACGCTTGCAATACCAGTTTATCAAATGTCCCATTTGTGTCCCACTGGTGCAGCCCAGGGATCCTATATGGGCCAAATTTCAGCACAATATTTTAACATTTGCTTTTTAGACAATCCATTCCCCACTTCCCTCCAATTCTGCAACACACAACTCAAGGGGGTGATGGGGGAGCCCACCTCTGGGATTTTATCTCTTATCTTTTTCTGTTTTGAACTGTTTCACCCATCTCTCTGCTATTACAAGTTTGTTACAAGTTAAGTGCAAAATACATGAAAAACACAGATCTTCAAACAAGAAAACGCACAACAAGCAACAGATTACAAACACAAAAGGCAAACACAGATCTTCAAACAAGAAAACGCACAACAAGCAACAAATTACAAACACAAAAGGCAGAACACAAAAGGCAGCAATCACTTCGCTTATTCCCGGCTATTCCTCTCACGAGAAAATAGAATACTTCACACACACACACACACATTCACTCAGCAAGTCTGAATCAGGGGGAATTCCCAAACTAATCTCAGGCCCAGGTACCTATCTAGGAGCAGTCCCTAAACTTCTTGGGGACTTACCAGAGGGTGAGGCAGATCACAGGCTCTCTCCAGGTTCCGGACCTCAACCCTGACGAAATTTCAGAGCCTTGAATCAGGAAGGAAGAGCCTCGTCTCTGCCGTTGATCAGGAGCTCCCCCGATGACTCCGGCCCGTCACAAGTGGGACGTTGGCGCCTGGCGTGAAGGATCGATGCCCGCCCCGGATCATTCGGTTTTCAGAGGATTCCTTCCTGCCTGGTCTCCTAGGCAAAGGGACTGATGCAGGGCGTTCCTCACCTCTGCCTCCTTCTTCAAAAAGGTCCCTGTTTGGGCGCCAAATCTGTCACCTCTACGCCCTTAAGAGGGACAGCTTTTTCTGAGAAGTAGGCAAAAATGACCAGACGTTTCTTGGTTCAAAGGCTGGTGACCAAATTTATTAAGTATAAAAAAAATATTATGAAAAGTTCTACTATAGTAGGGTGCTGGAAACTCCCTTTTAAAATTGAAAGTGAGGTCCAGAACGGGAAACAAAGGCACAGCATGGACTTTATACCCATGCATCCAGGTGGACATCAGACACACCCACTTCAGCACCATTTCACCAATCACAAGTGACCTTTCCAAATTTCGCCAGGGTCCAATGAGGTAGTAACAGACATAAGGCAGCATGCGGGAGGGGCTAGGGTCTCCTGTGTACGTGACAACTCCTTAATTAGTGATGGAGATTGTCTTTCCCCCACTCACAGAATCACATCCAAATTAACTTACAACACTGAATTAAGGAGCTGCATGAACCTGAACTTCTTATCCAAAGGCAGAACCTCTTTCTGAATTTGTGTGATTATTTAGTACTTCAGCATGCCTCCACTCCAATTCCAGAAGCCTGACTGAAGCCTGATCTCTGTTATTTCTTCTTTTCGCTATACAAGGCATTGTACTACTTTCGTTCCCTTGATGCTCAAAACTACCCTTTGTGGTGATGAAATTCCCAGATAAATGTGATCACATAGCAGTGGTAGCTTGCTAGCGTGACACCTAGTGGTGAAGGCCTTGAAAGACACACTTCCCAGACTGGTTTCAAAAGATTCGTAAGACTTGGTCTTGAAAAGAGGCTGGAAGCTATACAGGGCTCTGAGGGCTTTACTGACAAACTGTCCTCTGATTGCCCCTTCTACATGGTATGTATCCTCCCTCCAGTGAACCTGGCCAAGAACCTATTTGACTGATGGCAGGGTGTTGCATATAAATTAGCATGTGCAAATTTAAAACAAATTAATGTCATCAGAACCTAGCAGACGCTGCAGCAGTTTCCTTTTGCTCAGGGCAAGATTCCCCTTCTCTACTACCTGCTGACTTAATTGAGTGCAAACTTACTTTCTTTCTTTCTTTCTTTCTTTCTTTCTTTCTTTCTTTCTTTCTTTCTTTCTTTCTTTCTTTCTGTACTTTGAACTCCCATGCAGCAATTGAAGTAAGCTGACAACAAAGAGGGAAAGTGGGAGGAGGAAAGAGAAAGTAGGACACTTGAAAAAGTGGAACAAAAGAGGACTGAGACTGCACCAGCAAAACTAGGAAAGCTGGAATATATGTCTCTCTTTCTTGGCTGTGCAACTGCAGCTGGATAGCATCCAGCTGCATCTTTGTGGGCAATAAGGGGTGTTGCTCCAAGGAGCTGTCTGGCTGCATTTCTATAGCCAGAAAGAGGCATTGTGGAAGGAGGTTCTTTCTGGACACTTCCTTATGTAATCCTGTCCCCCCCCCCCAAATATTTCAACTGAGGATTGCACCCGCATAAGTCTTAAGCAGGCTTCTGGTCTTTATCTACAACCTTATCCACAAGACCCTTGACACAGAAGTTTTTGTGGGACATTTTAAATTGAGAGGATCATTTTAATTTCTGGCGCAGCAACACTACACTGGGCATTTTGTGAGTATTTGAAATGCCAAGCAGCTTGCAGACTCAACTGCCAAATTCAGGGGTGGGGGGAGTCATGCTGGGGCTTTGGTAGCTTCCCAAAGAAGACAGGTAAGGATACCAGGCCTGCCTTGAAGTTTTGCTTCCTGACTGCTCAAAAACCTATTCTGCCATCTCTCTGGCTTCTGAGATAGCACAACACATTGCCAACAGTTCTGAACTTGTTTTTCAGTTAGAACTTGACAATGTTCCTTTTGGGGCTGCAATCCACAGAGGTGTAGTAAGTTTGGCCACATTAGCAGGTAAAATTCTGGGAGCTGTAGTCCAAAAAGAAACATTGCTAAGTTCTGCTTAGAGCCATACAAGCTCCTACAAAACAAAACAAAACAAAACAAAACAAAATGGCAGAGATGCTAGAAAGATGAATTGTGTTACAATTCCTGCAGCTTCTCCATGTTTCTGAGGAATTCTGGCACCCAGTCTACATTCTCAACCTTGGGTCACAGATTTGGTAACTTGGAACACTGGATACCAGATACAGGGATGCCCTTAAAACCTGCATGGTGATTAGCCTCCTGAATTACTAGGCTCCTAAAAGAGACCATACTACTTGAATGGTTGAGTGTCAGTCTCAGCAGTGTAAGCAGCTTCTTTAGCTTGTTGGAGGAGCTCTAGATGTTTAGAATGTCCTGAAGACATGAAGGATGCAGTGCTCTTTTTTGATTGATACCAGTGGTCTTAGCATTTGCTGCTAATTACTTGGTTTCTGCCTAGTATGGCCAGGAACTGCTAGGAGGTAGGCTGGGAATTATTGGTAATTCACTGGGTGATTTACAATATCTCACCAAACAGTTCTTACTTCAAAGGGTCTAAAACCAGCAGGAAAAAAAAAAAAGCACCCCTCGCAAAGAACATTCAGGAGTGGAAAGAGCCAAAAATGTGGATGTTTGTGCAAAGGATGTTAGTGGTGATTTTTGTAAAAAATTAACTTATACAAATGTTGTAATTTTACTCTTAAAGGTGAGGAACCTTCAGGTCTGCCAGCAGTATCAACTTCTCCTTAGGATTTGGGGAATTACTAGGTCAAAGAAAGCCTGTGAGAGGAGGGTAACCCCAGGATATTTTAACCTGTGTACACCAGTACTAATGTAGAGAGGGCTCTAGTTAAAAGGGATATTTTATTGGAAATTAATAGACACACACAAGAAATCAAGCAATTTCACAAACTATGCAACACTATTGAAGGAAAAGGCAAGAAAGTTTGGGAAGAGAGAAATTTTGTGTGGAAGGGGTAATATTTACTGGTTCTGAAGCAGAAGATCAAAGAGGAGTGGCTCAAACAAGAATTTGAGGACATCATGGAACAACAGGAATCTGGGGTGCAGTGTGACACACAAAGTGCTAGCAAATTATCTGGGTTGGAGCTGGAGTTTTTATACCCTGTTTCCTGCCCTGAAGGGTGCTTCTTTGCTTCTTGGTTTTCTTGCAGAGCAGACAAAGTGTCCAGAACAGGCTGCTTGCCCTAACTTTAGGTGACCAAACATTGATGGGAGTCTTGACAGCCTCTTAATGTCTTGGTTGGATAAAGTGAATGGGGAAGGTTTCTGTAGGAAATATGCACAGCAGGGGTGCTTGACTATTTCACCTGGGCAGCTTTGTCTTCTATTGTATTTGGAGGTTGGGTCGTTGAGAGGATTGTCCCAAACCCATTAACGCCAGGGATTTCCATCTATTCTTCTTGAACTTATGACCTGGTCATGCTGAGGTCATCCTGACAGCACATGCTTACTGCCAGTGTCTGCTACCACAAGTTTCCCAGCCATAAGTGTCCAATTTCATACGAAAATGATATTTCTTGCCATTTTTGCTATCCAATGGGACAGGGGGTATAAGGTATGATTACAGTAACATTCACTTTCCTCTTCCCCTTCCTGCCCCCACCAATCTTAGTTAATATACTGAACATGTATCACTATTCTACATCTAATAAAGTATTAACAACTGGGTTATATATTATTCTAATCACTCAGAATACATTTTTTCCAATAGAAAGTTTGATCTGATGGTAGATTAAATCTAGAATTTGAACAAGTAACATAAGTTAAAAAGGGTTTCCAAATTTCTTCAGATTTATCTTCAATTTTGCTTCTTGCTAATCTCATTTTATATGTTAGCTTTTCTGATACTGCTATAGACCACCCTTTGTTTACCCACCTTTGTACTGAAAGACTAATGACAACAACACTCTTCAACCATCCAAAATTCACTAACTAGCTAATGAGATTCAGAGTGTCTACCGTTACTACAGGCTATCCCTGTGAATGAGAGGAAGGGCCATGCGTACAAACCCAACATTTGGTGGCATTTGCTACCTGGGAAATATTATGACCTAATTAATGAAAAATGTTCTCATGCCAGCCAGCATGAGTGCTTTCAGGCAAATAGGCAGTCCATAATTTAAGGAACAAGCACTTCATAGTAACAAGATATCAAAACACAGTTTATGAAGAGGTTATAAGTCAGTGCAACCAGTCCTAAAACTACTATCAGTAACTAACAGACACAGTTCAAAATCCAATATTGAAGTCTCAGGTCAGCCTCCGGAGTGACTCTGAGAAATAAAGTCTCTGAAGGAACAAGTATCTGGCACATTTCTTGAATCACCTTCCACCTTCTGGGTTCTGGCACCTCTTTAACTCTGGAATGATGGATCCAAGATTTATGGCCCTGGATTTTAATTGCAGTATCAGTGGTCTGCAGCACTTGAGCAGGTTTGGTCCACGCCAGAGACAAAGGTCTTCTTTCCCCAGATCTTTAAGACCACCCAATCACCAGGCTGAAGATGGTGCGTTGGACCATCAAGGTTGAGGGGCCATTCCTGTAAGGATAAAAGTGGACAGAGGCCGGGGCAGCATCCAGAGAACGAACGCATTTTGTCTTGTTTTGGTGACACTGCATATCCTATCTTAACCTCCCCCCCACAGGCTTCCCGGACAGAGCTGGCTAGGCCAGGGGCGACAGAACCTTCTCTCGAATGGGGAGAGCTTCAAGGGACCTTTTGGAGTGATTCTAACATTTGTGAGGACCAGAGGCAATGCCTTGACCCAGGGAAGGTCAATTTCTAGGGAATTTTTCTTCAAGTTTAAGTAGTTTATTAACATAAATGTAAAAATCCCTACAATCAATTATCTACACTCACTACAACAAGCATGAACAGTAAAAGTTCTTGTAATCACTCGACTGCATGCCTGCAATCAAACACACGAGTATATAAAGTTAGCCAGAGATGAAAATTAAGAAAGAGAGAGAGACAGAATGGATTTGATGAAACACAATACCAATCCAGAAGTCTTCAGCTAGGAGAGAAAATGATCTCAGCAACTCCAGTCAAGGTAAATTTAAGCTGGTTACCATCTCTATTGTTTTTGCAGCTCTGAGAGAACTACTCACTTAAAATGCATCTTTTAAACTTCCAAAAAGAACTCAGAGAGACTCCTGAAAAGAACTCCAAAGAAATGAGGAGCTATGTCTAGATATGCATACTGTGGACCATGTCTGAGAAGTCAATCTTTTTATGAAGATGGATCATTTTCCTTTTTCTTCAAAGGAAATACAATCAACCATCCTGGTTCCTGTAAAATAGTATCTCTCTCCGGAAATGCAAGCCTTGGTTGCCAGATTCCAGCCGGCTTTGCATTGTTTATGTTTCTCTCAGAGAGTAATGGGAGCCAAAATGGCCAACTCACCCCAGGATGTAAAACAGCAGACAGTGATCTCCTGTTTACATGTCCTTCCGGTATCAATCCATGGCTCACTTATATTTTATAAAAAATAACTAGGATTCTCAGGACATGGCCCCCAGGGGGTGTTTCAGGGGCATTACCCAAAAATAATTTTTGAGCCAATTAAATAAAAAGAAATTAAGCATCAACAGTAAGTATTTCCCATCAGAACTGCAATACAAACAAAAGCAATTGAATTGTAAAACAGAAAAGAGAAAAAAAGGCTTCAATTTCACCTTTAAACTGCTATGATTCTTAATGATAACACAACAATGGATATATGAAGCTAAGCAACAAAGATGCAACATTATCTCTGAATGCAAATCCTACATTAAACACACCACACAGGTATAACAGCTCATGAAATCAACAATTGATTACAAAATCTTCTTTGATCCATCTAACATAAATTTCTATTCTATGGTATGACGTCTTCTTTAATGATGATATTGGTAAACAGATGTAAATCACAAAACTCGTCAACCCTGTCCACAGTGATCAAATGAAAATCACAAACTCATCACCTCCATGTCTCTATATCTGGGGTTGTGTTTTAGGTTCACAATACAACCTAACAATAAGCAAAAGTTCAGAAAAATAACTATGATCAGTTGAAAAGCAATACAATGGGTTCTGAGTTCAGATCTTATCACATTTAGTCTATATTTCCTGTAAAGTCACACTAAAAATACATAAAAAGGAAAGAGAGAGAAAAATAAAGCATAACTTTACATACTACTAAAAAGTATATACCCTATAACAACAATTAATATTTCATAATGCAATTAAAACAAACAGATTCATCAGCAATAGAATGGCAGCATGACAGAATGAGATTTCCAACATAATGCATGAACTATTCATAGTCAAAAGCTCCTGGAACAAAACAAAAAATTGAAACAAAAATACATGCAAAATAGTGTTGTTGTTGTTGTTTTCAGAGTGTATTTACTTTGATATGACTACTGTATTGGTTGTAAAACTCAAAACTTGTATCAGATAGTGTCACTGTCTTATTTGAAATTATTTAATATTGGAAAATGTTTAGATCACAGTCTGATACAAAATAAAGACCATGGTGACCTGTTGTTTGTTGAATGGTCACAGCTAAATACATAGTCCCAAGCACATTTAAACATAAATTCATTAATGTGGCCATCTCTGAGTAAGTTTGCAACAGGATTGAATTGTGCACCTGCTTTATGGGATAATGATCATAAGTGCAAGTTGTAATCTAATCAGTTACCAAAAATATTCAGATTTCTCTGGCACTTTCCCAATGAAATGCTGATAATTCATACACAAGACTGCTACCCAGTATTCTGTTATGACCACCTGAGTACCACTATATTTAGTAGGAAGTAGGTGTGAAGTTCTGTTTTCTAATGCCATTACATCATGGATGTGTGCATGCTCCTGCTGATAAGATTAATGAAAAAGAATGGAATATTGTGACTTCCACCTATACCCAATAGGCAATAGGATGTTTCTCAGTGCAGCCAGTGAGGAGTGGGCTTTGTCTATAAAAGAGCTGTGAAACTTGAATTCAGGGCTTTTGGTCTTTTGGAGAAATCCAGCCAAAAGCCCGCGCGTAATAAATTACTCTTTTTCTTGCTCTGTGGTCTCTGGGCTCCTGCAACATAAATGGTGCCGTGACTTGGATCGCTACAGGTGCTGAGACACCGAGGTGGCGTTTTGCCTGCTCTTGAGTCGCCTTGCCGGGCGGGGGGGCTTGGCGCACGAGCCCCACATTGGGCCCACCGGCTACCTCCTTTTGCCAGAACGGGGGAGCCTGCGCTAGGGGCACCCAAACAACAAGCGCTGAACCGAGGGAACCTTCCTCCTGGAAGCAGAGTATAGAAACTGGGCCCTGCCTCCACTGAAAATTTCCTCTGTGTTCGATTTGGCAATCATCATCTTCGGAGAAGTGGTTCATGGTCCGCTACGCCGTCAAAAGACCTAGGCAAGTAGAATCTGGTTAGAGGCCAGACGCCCCACTCGCTTCAGGGTGGAAGGGGAGCCTGCATCACCTCCCAAGCAGACACGAGTACTTAGCTGTAAAAGCGCTAAGGAAACTGTTCCGCTTTGTGGTACGGGACGGCGGGAGGCAGGGACTGTGTGTGCGAGTGTGTGACTGTTGTGCGGTGATTGGTTGCTGCGGTTCTGGCTATTGACCGTGATCGTCCGGCGATACCAGCCAGTGACACGTGCGTGTGCTGTTTTATTCCTCATGTGTTGGTCGGTGAGACCCCTTTACTCACCGACCATTCCCTTCCCCTATTGTGTCTGTCTCATCTTAGGCGGGAAGATATGGGAGGTGGCGGAAGCAAGGGTTGCACCCCTCTGCAGTGTATGCTGAAAAACTTTAAGAAAGGGTTTAGTGGAGATTATGGAGACCCCCCCATGAGCCCTCAACAGTTGCAGTTTCTGTGTGAAGTAGAATGGCCATCATTCAATGTAGGATGGCCCCGAGAGGGGTCTTTAGAAAGTGATAAGATCAGCAAAGTGTATTCTGTGATAGTGGGAAATCCAGGGCACCCAGACCAGTTCCCTTATATAGATTCATGGGACACTGTAGTGCGTTCTTCCCCACCATGGTTATGGAGATGCCAGGAGTCACAGGCAAAAGTTTTGGTATTGAGGAAGGAGAAATTGGCTAAAAAGTTAAAACCAGTGTTAGAAGTTCCTGAAGAGGAACCCACAGAGCCATCGGCCCCCCTCGTCCCATTCTTAGGCTTTACACCTCTGCCACCACATACACCGCCTCAGGAGGGGCCAGATCAGCAGTTAGGGACTGGAGCAGCAACTAAGCCTGCACCTGGAGAAGGAAAGAAGACGGGGGCTAGGCTCTATCGCTGCTGTCCAGGATTCCAGCAGCCCTGCATACAGCCAGACCCCAGGAAGCCCGGGAAGGGACATAATGCTAACATGCATTTTATATTGCTCTTATTATTCTCTATGTATATGATATTTGTAAGCAATGCTCAAGGGGTTGAAGAGATAGCATCCCCACGTTTGGCTGATAACTATTGGTTACACCTAGCTAATATAACCGGGGTAGATCATTTCTGTTTGCCACAGGGAGTTCCTGCCAATAGACTCATTAATTCATGTCTGATACCGGTGTGTAGGCAGCCAAGCCAAATCCAGGATAGTACCCACTACCAGAGTTCGATCTTTAGCCACTTAGATATGTCGTATGCTCGCAGCGCAGATTGGGGGTCACGTCAAATTCTCTACCCCTAACTGAGTTCATTTTATGAACTCCTATAGTAGCAGGAGCCAATGTTACCTGCGCGCGCATGATCAATTGTCGGAGTAAGAATAGCCAATGCAAGGTTGCTCCAGGACCTCCGATTCCTTGCAAGGAGATCCAAAATATATCTTATTACCAAGGTCATGTTCTTTTACCTCATGGTTGGTTCTGGACCTGTGGGTCTCAAACCTGGTCATACATACCAGCCTATCTGTCTGACACTCAACCTTGCTGCCTTAGCAGTCTGGTAACAGTCCTTCCTCCATGGCCTCAGAAGCGAGACCGTAGAGCTAGAGCCGCCCCTCTAGATGAAAACTGTGACGGCCAATCACATTTATGGTCGGACAAAGAGAAAATAGCGTTAGCATTTTCCCTGGTTGGAATAACAGGATTGGCTTTGGAGGACGGACTAGAAATAAATAGATTAGCCTGTATGCTAGTCAAAAGTATAAACGCTACTTCCAAAGCATTATCCTTGCTTAACAAAGAACAGCGGGAACTAAGGAATGCTGTATTGGAAAATCGGGCAGGCGCTGACTATCTCTTCCTTCTCCATCATGTAGGATGTGAAAAGCATCAGAAATTGTGCTGTTTCAACTTGTCTGATAACAGCAACGCGATAGAAGCACAAATTAACAAACTGCACGAAGTAGTAAAGGATATAAATGAAGGGGATGATAGCTGGTGGAAGTTGCTCACATCTTGGTTACCAAACCTGAATTGGCTAAAAGCATTGTTTGTAATTTTGTTGCCAGTAGTGCTAATATTCCTGCTTCTGTGTATATGCTTTCCTTGTTTTATATAATGTATAAGTAATATGCTTCAAATTACTTCCAGTAAGACAGCAGCTCTGTATGCTTTGATGGCTCAGCCTGACGCTGTTTTATGATATAACGTCACGAAATGCTATAATTGTTTAGAAATTATGCATTTAAGGGGGGAAATGATATAGGTATGAATTAGAAATAATAAAGTAGAAATAAAGTAGAAGCTGGGAGCTTAGGTCAGAGGAACGGAGAAAGATTTAAGAAGGGTAAAAAGGTCACGAGAGCCAATGTATCACGTAGCTAGGGTGTTGTTTGTATGTCATGTAGCCGGTGTGTTCCGAGGTCTGAGTGCGGGGGTAATTAGCTAGTAACAGCATGTGGTATTTGTGACCCCGGAGGGGTGGACCGAGACATGCCTGCGATCTTTGCTGTGATCTTTGTGTATGCTGTGAACTTTGTCTGTAAAAGAGCTGTGAAACTTGAATTCAGGGCTTTTGGTCTTTTGGAGAAATCCAGCCAAAAGCCCGCGCGTAATAAATTACTCTTTTTCTTGCTCTGTGGTCTCTGTGGTCTCTGGGCTCCTGCAACAGCACTTGCCAGGTTCCTGCCAGCAGCTCCGGTGCATCTCCCCAACTGTGGGGGGGGGGCAAAAAAGAGGAAAGGTTTTTTTCTCCCCCTCCCAATTCCTGCCCGCTGCTGGCGATGGCCAGCATGGGGCATGTGGGCAGAGGCCTGCAGCAGAGTGCAGGGAAGGAGGAGTTCTGGGGGATAAATTATTCGCGATTATTTCACTTTTGTGGGGGTTCTCTGCACATATCCTCCATGAATGTGGAAAGCCTACTGTACTTATTTTGCATAAAACATGCCATGACTTTTGTTTGTCATGTGAGGAAAGTGCTGTTTTCCCCAAGAAGACTGAACTGGTTACAAGTAATCTAAACAAGACTGGCACAGAAAACTCCAATTTCACACTGAAGACTCATTATCTTCGAAAGCAATTCTGCAAAGCAACTGCCTTAATGGGGAAACTACTATAAAGCTACAATAAGCAGCAGTCAGCAATGACCTCAGGGAAATTGCCCAAGGCAATTCCCATCACTTCCTAACTGCCAGTTAGAGGAATAGCTGAGTCTTCTCCAGGACTGCTCTAGTCTCCAGACAGTGATCTAGGGCTAGAAATATAACCCTTTTTGTTGCAAACATTTCCATTATAGATAGTCAAGCCATTTTAGGGGCCATTTTAGCAGTTTACTGGTTTTGTTCTTTTTTCTTTCCCTAAAATACCTCTGAGACCCTTCGCAATATGGTGATCTTCTCAAGAAGGCTTGCATGATGAACTCAGTAAAATTAGTATCAGTTTATGAAAAGCATTTTCAGTGCAAACAATTTTAAAATCAACTAGGTAAAATAAAATCCAGTGACAAATACCTAACAGCAGCAATATATGACAATATTCTTAAAATTAAAAAATTGGAGAAAATAAAGATATTTTGAAGCCTTCTTAAAAGTAGTAATGAATAGGACTAGTTGGATATATTTTTGGAAAGGAATTGCCACAGGATGGCACCAAGGAAGGCTTGGGCTACAGTCCTATTGGGCAGTCCCAACTAGAATGCATTTATTGAATCAATTATTAAATGTTGATTTAATGTGTAAGTAAATCTCATTGATTCAATGGGTAGTGAAACAATGGGATTTCTATTCTCAATAGCTGAGAATAACAATAGGATGTAGACCCCTTTCTTTTGTGACAATTGACCATACTGTTTTTGTTGATCAGCCACTGAATAAGAACTAAGGCGAGCCTGACAAAGTTACTATTTTGGGCTATAGCTCCCAGGATTCCCAGTTAGCATGGCAATTCTGTTTGAAAGATTCTGGGAACTGACTTTAAATTTTACTTTGCATCATCATCATCATCATTTAGACTTAGGCCAGATTAGGGCCTTGTACACACACAGTCACCCCACAGAAATGGAAATGTTGCCATAAAACTGCCTCTTCCTGAGCTATGGAGCCAATGAAACTCAGTCTTGAGTAGAGTGAGAAGACAGCGTTAAGATGATTGCACAATCAGACTGACTCTGAACTCATGCTCCAAAAAAGAGTTGGTGCTGAATGAGATTCTCATTTGCTATTTATATATTTTGCTTCTATTCAAAAATACAATCAACACTTCTTATTGGCTAAAAACACACTGAATTACATCCTAATTTCCAGAACCGCATAGTTTGCTTATCTCTGTCCTGAAGGTTTGATTTTATCTGCACTAAAACCTTACAGCTGGCTTCCATCAGTTTTCAGCTGGCTTTCACCTGGCTTCCAGCTGGCTTCCTGACATGTTTAATTTGTTTTATTGCCCTTGGAGCATCTTGTTATCTCTTTTCTCCTCCTGCTAGTAGTCAGTAGCCATATATATTTTCAATTTAACCACTTAAAAACAATTTTCTTTTTCCGTATGCTACATCATCAGAAAGAGGTAAGATGGCAATGTGAACTTGCTAGAGTTTATTACACATTGAAAAATTGTACCACCTTGGATCTCACTCTGGGAGAAAGGCAGCATATTAAATTAAATTAATATAATATAATATATAATGTCCCCCCTTAAAATTTGACAATGGCAGAGATAAAATGACTGCTGGAGTTACGTGTGACCTGCAGCTTACAAAGTAAAAAAATAATAGTTTGCAAGAATAGAGTCTAGACTTCTTAGGTGTCCTTGAGCTTTAAATAGCTTCACAGGGGTAGTAACCCAGTTTGAGCAGCAAGGTGACTGCCTAAAGTGGAGCATCCTGATTAAAGGTAGAAATTAGCTGAATCAAATTTACTGAACAAGCCCCATGTGATACACAATTGCTGATGCCTTTCAGAGAACAGCCAGCAAGCACAGTAAGAGATTTTGAGAGGGAAAAAAAAGAGTTGCAAGTCATTAGGGGCAGACTTCTATTTTTTTGTTATTACATCAAGGACTGTCAAGGAGTAGCCAAGGGCATGACAATTCTCTTTGGGAAAGAAATGCCTTCTGGTAGCCTTGCTTACAATTCCCCCTTGTAGTAGGATATAGCTTCTTGAGCTGCCAAGACCTGGAATATACTCTGGATTCTGAGGTGACAGAAGCATTAAAAGCACCAAGAGGTGCACTTCATTAAAGGGCAAATGCTAGCAGGAAGTCATAAAAATCCAGCCCTTTTGTAACAGCAAGACAAGCCAGTCTTCCAGTTATAAGGCATACAGCAAATGGCCTTGCTAAATATGCACATTGCCAGGACACCCTTCAACAAAAGAATGCTTACAGGATGACATCCTTTCATCTTTCTTTATTGGTTACATTTATATTTGACCATTTTTCAAATGATTGTGAGGCAATACACAAGTCTCTGTCCTCTCCCTCCTTGCAACTGCACAAGATCGCTTTGCATACTAATAACACAAGTATGTCTTTGAATATTACTACCTGGGAAGTAAGGGAAACTAACGCAAATCCTTAAGCAAATTTCATGGCTCTGGGAGAAATCAGCCCCATATTCTTATTGCACCATGGCAACTCAGTTTCCCCACTGATCACTTGTCTTATTTATCAGAGTTCCAGCTTCCACTACCCCAGCATTTTGAACAAATCTACACCTAAAAGATCCCAGGTTACTACCTGGTGAATGCTAAAAGAACAGCAGCCAGAATGCTGAGTGGGGCCAGTTATAGGGAGCACACAATTCCCCTGTTAAAACAGCTTCACTTGCTACCTGTTCATTTTCGAGCACAATTCAAATTGCAGTTCATGATCCATAAAGCCCTATATGGCTTAGGTCCAGCCTATTTGAAAGACTGCTTCTCCCTATGCAAGCCTGCCAGAGCTTTAAGATCTGTGGGGAAAGGCCTTCTCTTGGTCTCGCTACTGCTCTAGGCTCACTTGGTATGTGAAAAAGGGCCTTCTCAGTGGTTGCTCCCACCCTATGGAACTGTCTCCTGCAGGAGGTTATGCTGGCCTCTTTCCCTGCTGTCCTTTTGCTGGCAGGCAAAAACATTTCATTTCAAGCAAGCTTTTAATGTATGAGCAGGGGAGCTTTTTATTTATTTATTTTATCAGAATGTTCTACTTACTTTTTAACTTTTGTGTGGGTTTATAATGATTTTATACTGCCTTATAATTTTAATTTTAATTGTTTAAACTTTTAATTGTTTAAAATTTTATTGTAATTATTCTGGAAACCACCTTGGGTCTCACTCTGAGAGAAAGGTGGCATATAAATACAATAGATAGATAGCGGCCTTAAATGGATCTTGTAGCATCTTTGAGATTAACTAAAAGACATCTGTAGCATAAACTTTTGTATGCTGGGCATTGTGTCTGATGAAGTAGAACCAATAATCAGACACAAGACTTAGCAGATGCAGTCCACAGAAGCTTATGCTGCAAACTTCTTTCTTTTAGATAGTTTCAAAGGTGCCAGAAGAGGGAAGGACTCTACTCTCATATTCTTACTGTACAATGCTAGCTCTTCCAAAGATGTAGAGGACTTGCCAAAGACAAGCTGGCAACCTAGTTTTCCCAATGACCATGTGTCCTCTTTAATCAGTACTCCAGCTTCCACTCTCCCAACATTTTGAAACAAATCTGCACCTAAAGAATCCCACGTTACCTTCTGGTGAATGCTAAAAGCGCTATTCTGGAGTAGTTAGATTGCAGACTTTTAGATTAACACACTGAAAAAAGGACTAAACAGCTAGACTCAAAAGTGCTAACAGAGATAAAAAATACTGTACTTCGAGAGAAAGGCATTAAGATGCAAAAGTATAGGAAACTGAAATAAACCAGAGCTCAACTGGTCAGGGCTATTATAGATGCCCATAATAGAGGAAATAATGAGAGTAAGGCCTAGTAATGAAGACAGAGTGCCTCACTACTACTTCCCGGTAAAACTGCTTCTACAGATCACTGCAAGGCTGTCAATTGCCAACGCTTATCTAGATTGAAGGGGGAAAGCACTGAGAATGAAAGAAGAGCAGGAGAGCCGGGGGTGTGTTTTGAGCTGAATGTGGAGTGGGAGGAAAGAGATAACAGATGGGGGACTGAATCAGAGAGGAAAAGAGGAAGTATTTGGAGGAATAATTTAAGATCTTTGACTAGGCAAGAAGAGCAACAGGAATATAGCCGTTTAAGCTGAACTACAGATTTAAAAAATGACCACCAAACCAGGGGTAGGCAAAGTGTGGACCATGCAGCCCCACCCAAGGCCATTTATGTAGTCTATACAGAGCTCCCTCAATTCTTCTTTTTTTTAACCCACAAAAGTGTTTTTTCACCCTTGGAGAACTCCACAAGCAGCTGCTTTTCCATTTAGGGCTACAAGATAACTGAGCCCCAAAGAAACCCTAGACTTGAATACATGGTTATTTCCAGCTGGGATCTTTAAAAACACAGCTGGGCAATTTTTTGGCATTTCCAGACTGAGTGAAGCCAGTGGTTATGGCGGAAATCTGGCCCTGAAGATCACCAAGGCTGCTTTTTCTTGAACAATGTGAAAAACCCAAAGCTTCCATTACAGTGGCCTGTCTTACATCTCCAACTTCAAATGCAGAAAAGCTGAAGAGATGTTGCATTGACTGTGGAAATAAAGTCCTTACACATACCATATTTTCTTTGCTCTTTTTCAAATTATGATTTTTCAAGGCCTTTTAAAGTGTTGAGCAAATGTGGTGAGGGCAAGTGCAGATTTTCACTCTGGTAGTAGACCATAATTGCATTTTTGGCTGAAACCTTGTTGAAAATGTGCTGCAGAAGTGATCAGAGGTCTACTTCCTGTTTACATTATTGTGTTTATTGATTCATTTCTAGTCATTTGTATCCATTTGGGGTCTATGACAATTTAGGGTGTCCTGAAGCCTAAAATCCATGGGTGGGCATTTGAGGGCATTTTCTGGATGATAAATTGTGTCCAAATTTTACAAATATTAACGGGCTACAAATTCAAGATTGCCCAGACCTGCCTTATATTGATGAGAATAAGCTTCAAAGTGCTCTGTAAATACCTTATGAATTTGAGTAGTCATTATTATTTCCAGTGATCACAGGATAGGATTTCTCTGCTGTTTAGTTCCTTGCCTACAAAATAATTCAAAAGGCTGAAAATCACATATTTAGGGCTACAAGGCTTTACTGATCAACTAAAAATATCCTGATAAAATATACTGATGAAAAAACGTTCCATTTAATTTAAACAGCAGCAGCAGTTTTTTTTAAAAAAAATCACTCAATACATTGCTTGTCAAATGCAGTAAAAAGACATTCCCTCACAATTGGAAAAGAAAGGGGAAATATCTCTTCCATAACAATGCTGAGCCAGTCTTTTTGCATTTAACCACAGGTCACTTCAAGTTGATAAAACAGAGTAACACTGCTCTTTCAACTGCAGCCAATGCATGATGAGTTGCTTAACTGAAACTCCACTGTTTTCAGAAATCAGAAGTGGAAAGACTGTAGTCCACAGCTATGTACATTTCCTTGAGTGAAGCCCCTTCCCTTTCCCCATGTACATCAAAGGAGTGAATACCCTCCAATTGAGTGGCCTTGCAGAATGTCCCAAAAGTTGCCCATAGCTACTGTGGCTATATTTTGATAAGCCATATGTGGAGTAAGTGGAAACCTCTGAAAAACACAGGGCTTTAATGTGACAGTATGTCAGGCTTTATTTTATAGTGGGTGGTGCGGTACCTAAGGCATCCTGGCAGAAAACACAATATGATGAGAAAGCTAAGATCAAGAAGACCCAAGTTTGAAACATGGGATCACAAAGCATTAATTCCAAAGAAGAGCCGGGAAGCTCATGAACAGAAAGTAGCAAAATCTGCATTTAGAGCATCTGAAAGAAAAGTTTAAGGTGTGTGTTGTTGTTGTTGTTGTGTGCCTTGAAATCATTTTTGACTTATGGTGAACAAAGTGAACCTATCATGGGATTTTCTGGGGGCTGAGAGGTGTGACACACCCAAGGTCACCCAGGGGGTTTCCATGGTTGAGCAGGAAATCAAACCCTGGTCTCTGGACTCATACTCCAATGCTCAAACCACTATACCATCCCTCCTAAGCAGGGAGAGGGGATGTGGAAATCTTGGAAAGCCTAGATGTTTCCTTGTAGAGAGTAACAATGCTTCCTTGTATGCAGATATGAAGTATGCACTGTACCCAAGCATAGCAATCTTAACACAGTAAAAAAAAAAAGAGTACAGTCAGCCCTCCACATTCAATAGGGCTAGGAGTGCAGGATCCTCACAAAAGTGGGAAAATTGCAAATATCAAAATGTATGTATGTCTGTGGGAAAGGGGCTGAGGCATGATGGGGAGAATGGGCTTCCAGAGTCCAAACTAGGTCAGGGAAAGGGGGTGGGTCATCATGCTGGTCCTATACTTCCTTTCTCTTTCACCCATCTCCTTCCTTGGCTGAGTGGGACACTGGGAGAAGGTTTGTGGTGCTGAGAAATTGGGGTGCAAGCCATCCTTTGCTGGCCAGGCAGTGGCTGCTGCTGGTGGTGGTGGAGGAGGACAAGTACAAGGACCGGGGCAGGTTTTTAAAGGGCTGCACAGCCTGATCAGAGCTCCCAAGAGGAAAGGTTCCCCTGGAAAAGAAGCACCTGTGGTGCTGGGTCAGGAGTTGGGGAATTTGCAAACAATCAAATCCATGAAAGTGAAACCCGCAAATGTGGAGGGCCAATTGTATTAGCCAAATGAAAGTGAAACAGATATTTCGAGTATCATCTAGACACTGGGAATGACAAGTTTGAAACTGAAATGCACACCCCAGTGGCCACATGCATCTTTTTTTTAAATTTTTGAGCAACACTTTTCTTTGTCTAACCAAGATATACAAGGTTATAAGAATAAAATAAAACCTTGCAAGATCTATTTATTACAGGTAGCAGTGGGGACAAGTGTGTGCCTCACCAACCATCACGGCTCTTGTACACTGTCTTTGACATTCTGAAAAAAGCCATTCATTCAGTGAGGTGGAACACAGTGATATGGCATGAGAAACATCAGAAGAATCTGGAGGCACAATAGCACAACCTAGGCAGTAAATGGTAGAATGGCTTTAAAGCTTAGGGGACCTGCCACCTGCGGCCCAGAGGGTCAGCAGGGAAGATCTCCTTAGCATCATCTCACTTGCGCAATATCACAGAACCGTAGCAGGTTGGGAGTGCCGGCAACATACATATACCATATTTGCTGCTGTACAAGATGCACTTTTGTTCCGAAAAATACCATATTTGCCGGTGTATAAGACACACCCTATTTTCAGAGGGTAACACTAAATATATAGGGAAAGGAGGGAGAGAGAAAGCCATTCTCCTTGCCCAGTCAAAGCAGGAAGAGAGGGATGGGGGAAGCCTAGTGTAGCACTCCTTTAATTCCCCTCCTTTGCTGTGCATCTCGCCTGACCAGGGAACTAAAAAATTTTTTCCTGAAAAATACACAAGTGAGGTGTGTCTTATATGCCGGTGCATCTAATATGCCAGCAAATACATTACATACAGTATATACATATACATACAGACACATGCATGCACACATAGAGGGAAAAAAATCAGTGTTATGAAACTGATATATTTTGAAGCAATTTTATTACCATTAAAAATTTTTCAGTGTAGGTGGTTGAGGAGGTCTTGAACACTTTTCAGGTTCCTATTGGTCTGGGGTTTTGCAGTAATCACACTTCCTTCAGCATCATTAACTCAATTTGGATCTATGCACTGGACTCCTTCTTCCCAGCCTCATTAAGAAAAAGTGCTATGTTAAAACATTTTCTGGGGGATCTCAATGATCCAAGTTATGGAACAATTCTGCAAACGAGAATAGTCTTTGAGCCTCAATTCCTTTTAAAATATCTCAAATGATATGGTATTTATACCTTGCCTTTAGATATTCCTAAATGCACATCTCCAGTTGTACGTTAAATCAATCTTTGCAACTGTCTGCAGAAACACAGTTCAGTTCTCTGCCATCTGTTATCATGTACTCTTGTGTAACACCTTCATTTTTCTTTGCTTCCAGTGAGCAAACTTGCTAAGACTTTGCTCCTTTATTTCTTCAGCTGGCAGCTTCTCTCCTCAGCTTCTCTAAAACTTCCTCGGGAGTCAATGGTGCCAAAATCTTCACTAATTTTTCTCAGATCTGCCACCCTATTGCAAGAAAAAAGGAAAGGGGATTTCTTTTATCAGGATGTCCAGATACTAGGGAATTCTGAAAGTGTATTATTTGTAACTCTAAGGTAGGACTATAATTTGATCTGATTAAAAAAAATAATAAGAAACAGTGCTGTAGTGGTTAGAATGTCAAAGGGCTGAAAAGATGTAGGTTCATAAATAGGTGACCTTTGGCCAGTCTCTGTTTTTCTGACTAACCTATAAAAAGTGGGAGGTGGACCATGTACATTCCTCTGAGCACTTTGGTGGAAAAGCAGGATTCAAATGTAACAAAGAAACAAATAACACTGGTCAAGTGTTTAAAGCATTACTATATTAGAATGATCAGTTCCAGTGTGGTGTAGTGGTTTCAGTGTTGGCCCAGGATTCTGGGAGACCAGGTTTTGAATCCCTGTTCAGCCATGGGAACCAACTGGGCAACCTCAGGTGAGCCAAACTCTTTCAGCCTCAGAGGAAGGTAATGCAAACTCACTCTGAACCACTGCATAGGTTTGCTTTAGAGGCACCAGAATCCAGAAATTACTTGAAAGCAACCAATAAAAACAACAACAACAACAGAATGAGAGTAACAGACAGCAGTTTGAATGTTAGACTAGGACTCTAGGAGACCGGAGACCAGAATTCAAATCTCCACTTTGCCATGAAAACCCACTGGGTCACTTTGGCTAAGTTATTTCCTTTCACCCCAGAAGAAAGTAAGCGCAACCCCCTTCAACAAATCTTGCAAAAAACAAACAAATAAACCTGTGATAGGTTTTCCTGAGGGTCACAGTAAGTTGGAAACAACTTGTAGGCACATACCACCACCATCAACAACCATAGAGCATGGGCAAAACCCACAGAGCAAAACTCTATGGCTTGTTTAGCAGCTCCCACTGAAAGTTAGGGCAACTGATCAACCATCAGCATTATGCATCATGTCAAACCAAAGCTCCTGCAGATCTCTGATTGACCACATTGTGCAAACTGGGCCATCACCATTATGAAACACCTTGTCCCCAGAAGCTCTAGTTGGTCCCAACATGTTTTTCACCACTTGGTGAAAACACTGTTATGTCAGCTGATTCTTGCATTACAGAGAACTTTGTGCTTTATTTAAGGCCTATAGCTTTATCTGTGGTCCTTGCCTCTGTTATATTTTTATTGAAAGTTATCATTCATATTACACTGTCACTTTAATTTGCTATATGTAGCCCTGAGTGTTGCATGGGTACTAGAAGAAAAGAATGAACATTATATAAAAATATAAAATAAATTTATCTCATGGCAGTCTAAGAGGATCCACACTACAACTTCTCATTAAACTCCCCCAATGTAGACAGATTAACTCTCTCATTGACATTCTCCTTCTTTTCCCAAGACTTCTAGTTAGACAGACATTTCTAGCCTTGTTTTGGGTCCCAAACTGAGAGAAAAGTGCAACTGAAATCCAGTCGAATCAATAAATTAAATAGTCATCATAAAAACTGCTCATAAGGCAGATGAATAAGAATCTTCCACTTCTAATTAATTCCAGTCAGGTTAAAATGTACACCACTATGACTCATGCTGGTACAAGAGAAGTGAGCAAATTAGCTGATCAGCAGGAAAAATTCAAGAACCCATGATGAACGTTATCAACAAAGCATGTTACCAACAATGTACCTTCTCTAATACAACCTCACTCTTCTTCACTTCAAGGACCTTTGAGAGGTAGCGACACAGCTCTGCATTGGCCTCTCCATCAGATGGAGGTGCAGCAATGGCTACACCCACTGCGTCTACATTCAGACCTGCAACAAATGTTTAAGAATTATATGTATTTGAGGCATTTTTGATGGGTTTTGTTAAGCTCAAACCATAAAGACTTTACTCTGAAATGCCATTTAAGACCTCCATATACATAGTATCTACAAATGGGTAGGCAACTATTGGCATTCTAGATGTTGCGCTGTAAATTCCATCACCCCTAAACAGAATAGCTAATGGTTAGAAATCATGCGAGTTGCAACACCTGCAGACGCACAAGCTGCCCACCTCTACTTAAATGAAACTGTTGAGTGGGAACATCTGTAGAGCTGGCATGAGGGGGCACCGATATGCAAATAATGACCTACCTCTCTTTTTCATCTAACTTGGTGGGGCAGCAGGACCATAGTAATCGATTAGTTGACAGCTAATGAACTGAAGCTCAATGCAGATAAGCCCAGCTTAGACTATTGCACTGTGGTGTACCAGCAGCTGCCTTTGCAGATAGTAAGGGAACCTGCAGTCATTTCAGAATATGGCTGCTACATTACTAATTTGGACTGGATGTTACAATTATATCTGGCTATTGGTTCCATTCCCAAACTGAGTTCAGTGTGCTGTTTTTGACTTTTAAACTTGTTTATAGTTTGGAACTACAGTATCTAAAGCCTGGCTTCACTTACTCATGTCCCAGTAACCACAAGAGCATGCTCTGGTAATCTGTCTCTACAGATGTTGGAACTTTAAGGCTTTCAATATCATTCTGGTATCATACAAAGATCTTCTCATCATGCTTAAAATTATGTTAATTTTTAAATTGTTGTTCATGTCCTATATTTTTATATTGTTTTTATGGATCTAACCCTAATGTACATTTGCAATGTGGGTGTTACTGTACATAAAATTAAGAAGGAGAATTTGCACAGCATCTCTGTAAGGTAGAACTCTACCTCAGAGTTAGAACTTTCCCTGTACCTTCCCAGGGTACAAGCTTTATTACTCCAGAACAAAGATGGAAGAGCTGAGTGCAACAGATGGGGCCAGTACTGGCAATCACACTACTTGTACTAGACAGACTGACATACAGACATTACTAGCCTTACAAAAGGTTTGATGATCACAGAGCAGAAGCCCTTTCTTCCACAGGTAATATGGACATGGAGAACGCTAGCTTCCTCTGGAAACAGAACAAAGCTAAGGATAGTCTTTCCTCTGCAGCAAGCAGGAAAACCAAGAGCACTGGAGGAACACAAAAAAGAAGAGACCCCTCTCTTCTCCTTACTAGTCCAGTCATTTGCCTGCATAGAATTCCTGGCTGCCTATGACTACCACAGCATTCACAGAGTTATATAATGATTCATATGAATCATACTAATTCATATGAATGATACCAGTTGAGCGATTATATAAAAAGCTGTACTAAATTTTTGTTTTTTTGAACCAACATGACCCCAGAAGAGGCAGACAACTCTGAAAACCTAGAGCTACCTGCCTCTACTGGAAACAAGACCATGTTTTAAACAAGTACACCTGAACACTTCAGGATTTTTTTTTTAAAAAAAGCCCTCTGTGCTAAATATTTCCAACATACCTGTTACACCATTTTGTTTAGATCCAGGTTTGGCATGAACAAAGATAGTAACAGAACCACTTTTATCAGTTGCCACAGGGCCTGATGAAACCAAAGGATTTGTTATGTCCTTATTCTGTGCCTTTCCCTTGAAAGAAAATAAAATCAGTATTACTGTGAAAGTAGAGGCAACAGAACAAAAGCTTTAGACAGTCATATTATTATTAACTACTGAAGTTCAAAAGACTTCAGATAATTTATTTTTGAAATATAACTGATAAATTTGATGCAAAATGAAAAACATACAGAGGGTGCCTGAAGCTGAAAGAGTGACTAATTAAGTCCACTCAGAAGAGATAAGACATGAACTAGGAATTTAGAAGGTCATATATCAATTTCTCCTACTCACCATACTGTAGTTAACTCATTAATTACAGAATGCTCCATGAAATAAACTGGGACTTCCTTTGAGTAATCATGCACTGCTTGAAAGGTTTCAGTTCTATACAGACTTACCTAGGAAGGTTGAGTACAATGGGACTTATTGAGTAAACATGGATAAAATATAAGAGTTTGATTTGACATTGTTATAGCACAGCCAAATCACTGAATGCCTCCAGATGCCTTTAAAAGAGTTCATAATTTCACACTGTTACCCACCACTACTGGCCAAAACAATGGGAAGCAGTGACACTTCACTACTTTACTGAAAGATCACCTTGAAGGCTCCTTCCAAACCTGTCATCACTATCAGCCATTCCAGCAGGAAACTAAAGGAGGAGATGCTTTGAGAAGGACTATTCCATTTTGTTGTTGTGTGCCTTCAAGTCATTTCTGCCCTATGGAGATCGTAAGGTGAACTTACCATGGGGTTTTTCTGGTGCTCAGAGTGTGTGATGTACCCAAGGTCACCTAGTGGGTTTCCATGGCCAAGCAGGGAATCAAACCCTAGTCTCCAAGATCTCAGCCCCACACTTAAACCACTACCCCATGCTGATGTTACTATTCCACTTTCACTACTCCTAGCTAAGGACTGCTTGCTTTCCCCCTTTTCCCTCCCTGGATATGCGTGATGTCTTCTTTCACTGTAAGTCCTCTTTTTAAATGATTGTATATAAACAGGTCTGAGAGTCTTTTTGCCTGTAAAATAAGAAAAAAAGGCTAAACATGAAACTCTTTACTGTTTGACTCTCCTTCCACGCACTATCACTTTCATAGTGGTACTAAATCTGGTGATTAGATGAATCTCACAATATTAAGCACTGGTGCCTGCCATTTCTTGTTTTCCTTCCTGCCCCCTTTTCCTTGTGTGTCATGTATTTTCAGAATGAGTCAACAAAATACAAAATCCACAAAACCCTGATATCTTTATTAGGCTAACTAGAAAGCACAAAATACACTATGCAAGCTTTCGAAGCTTCACTGGCTTTCTTCATGAGGCAAAGATGTTAAAAACCATACACGAGAAGAAAACAAACGGCGATGGGCCTACATTTTTGCCCAATGAAGACATCACTGTCCTATGGATTTTGGATTTGCTGAATGGCCAACATGCAGTTTAGAATGACTGCAAGTCTTCGGAATTGTCCTGCCCAGGTTTTATGTGACACGTAAACCATCCCGACTGCTTTGCTCAGTTGAGAAGCCAGATATAAATCCCTTAAATACATTAATTGTGAATTTACACGCACTTGAAATCGATAGGGCACTCCCACAGAATGTGCTTCCCCCGGAGCTCAGACCACCCCCCTCACACGTCCCCTCCTCGCCATGACTGACCTTCCGGTTCATGGTCCCATCGCCGTCGTGGCCCCTCGCAGCGGCAGCAGCCGCGAACGGGCTGCACAGACGGGAAATACGACGGAAAGGGGAAGGACCAAACCAAGCATGACGGCTCTCACTGTCTTCCACTTCCGGCGACAGCCGCGGCTGTTTTTATAGAGGTAGAAAATGTTAGAGAAGCCTTCTGCAAGTTGGTGTTTTGCAAATATAAGACTGGAACAACTCTCATTTTCCCTAGTCAGCCATGGTCATTTTAGACGTTGTCAGTTACATGCTTTCAGTATCCTGTTATGTG
The DNA here is from genome assembly GCA_948472985.1 of Iguana delicatissima. Classification (NCBI taxonomy): domain Eukaryota; kingdom Metazoa; phylum Chordata; class Lepidosauria; order Squamata; family Iguanidae; genus Iguana; species Iguana delicatissima. Next base: position 47,901 of record CAOKZL010002874.1, read on the forward strand.
CGTGATAAATGCCCATAGACTACCATGGAAAGAACCAGGATTTTATAATAGCCATGATTAGAAAGCCGTGTGTCAACACATGGCCGTATCAGCAAAGGCGGGAACACTCGATTTGACTGTTTCTTGCTGGGCTGGCGTTTTGGGTAGCGATGGTAAACGCTGAAAGCGCCAGGCTTTTTCGAGCAAGGTGCTGGCACATGATGTTTCTGTAAGTGACGGAGGAGACACTGGGGACGGAGAGACACGCAGGCTTACGTCGAGACTTTTTGATATGATGCGCGTGTGTACGCATGCGCTTCAAGCGGCCTGGCCTGTAGACTTATGGCGACCGCTGAAATTCACAGGGGTTGGGATTTTCTTAGGCAAGGAATGCTCGGATAGCCTCCTTTAAATACGTAACAGCGTGTCATGTAGAAGACGGAGTGAGCTTGTTTTTTTGCTTCTCCAGAGACCAGAACGAGAACTAATAAATTCATATTACAAGAAAAGAAATTTCATCAACGTTAAGCAGAACTTCTCGGCTGTAAATGCGACTCAATAGTGGACTAGGTTGCCTTAGAAAGTGTAGGCTCTCCTCCTTTTGAGGTCTTTAAACAGGTTGAGTAGGCGTCTTTCAGGGCCAGTTTAATTGTGTGTTCATGCACGGGAGGTAGTTGAACTAGATGGCCCTTGTGGTGCATTCCGATTTGTGATCCCGTGGTACAGCACTCGCTAGATGTTTTGCGGGTGTGTGGAATTGTATCATGGTGATCCATGGCAACCGCAACTCCAGTCCCGGTCTCTTAATAATGGCTGGGCAGTCACGGACCACTTTCTTGCAGCTACAGCTCCTCTCCAAATAGCGGACTAATGGATGCAGGTTGCCAAGAATTTGTGGTAACCGGGCTACTGTTCAAATGTTTAAACACTCTAACCTCCGTATCGTTTCTCATTATAATTCCATTGTTTGCCGCTTGAGGGTGGCGGGTTACGATGGCGCTCCATCTCCGCCACAGTCGCACTCATTATTTCTGACCTGCTTCCTATCGGCAATTCTCAGATTTTAAAATGGCTTCCAGTGTAAAACCGGGAGTGGACAAGATGATCTAATCTTCGCCGTTTGGGATCTTTGCTCCAGCGCACGCGCCACGCGAGGCAGCGCCCCTCGGGCAGTGCGTTAGGCTTCCGGGCAGCGAAGAGTCCGGTCCCCTGGTACGATCATCAAAAGGAATCTTGTGGCACCTTTAAGAGTAACGGGGGGAAATGTAACGTAAGCTTTCAGACTCGGTCTGCTTCATCAGACGCATGTTGACTTAGTCTGCAAAAGCTTATGCTACAAACCTTTTTCTGTCTGTTAGCGTCAAGGGTACTTTTAAGATTTCTTTCTGGACTGATCCAGACTGACATGGCTATCTTTGAATACTATTAAACGAGTAAAAACTGTATTTTTGTGCCTAAAAACAACCCTTCCCATGCGCAAATGCACTTTTTATACTGCACATGTTAAGGTTATTTTTCTCATCAAGTTGTGATTCTATCCCAAAGTTTATAAAGCAGGATTAGCTTTTCCACCTCACATCTTTACATTCTACTGTAAGAAAACAGGGGAAAAAGGAAATCTACCCCTCCCCTTTACACTTATAAAAAAGAAACTGAGGAGCACATTTCATTAGACTTGTACTCTGAGAGCAGGGTTTGAATCCCTGCTTGGCATCAGAAATCTACCTGGTGATCTTGGACAAATCAGTCTCTCCGCCTCAGAGGAAAACAATGGCAACCCCTGTCTGAACAAGTCTTCCCAAGAAAACCCCATGGTAGGCTCACCACAGGCAGAAACTACTTGGAAGGCCACAAAACATAATGAGATGTTACTGATCTTCACATTAGTGAAAAGGCTAGGCTAGACCGCTTCATTATAGCACATGTACAACAGTATTTTAGGATTGTAGATTGTGTTAAGAGGAATTCAATCAGTCGCTCTCTTTTCAGTGTGAAATCATCAAGCACCAAGACTTTTCACTTCAGTGAGAACTAACAGTGAGATGCAAAATTGTATTCCAATATACCAACAGGAGGCTGAACACAAGTCTTATTTTTCACACACAACCTTCAACCCAAACATATTTATTATGGCAGTATGTCTTTTATTCTATTCTTTAAGATAAATTAAATAACTACTACAACATCAGGAACATCAATTTGTTGAATATGTTAATCTTAATGCTTCCTGGTTCCTCAAGTCGATGCATTTTTTCTGATTCTGTATCTAGTTGCATTCTAAATAGACTAACACAAGATGGTTTACCTAGGATTATCATTTTCCTTTTAGAGCAGCCTGCCACAAACAGCTGCATCAGTGAAAACTTACAAATTGATCTCAGGTTACCGCTACAAGTAGATAACTATCAGCAGTATTTAGACTCAGGATTACAGCACTAAGGTTGGTATTACAGCATTATAAAAAAGTGCTCCTACAATCAGTTTTTCCAATCTGATGTCCCCCCAGGTGTATTGGATACAAGTTCTAATGCTATCTCCAGCCATTAGCTATGCTGGCTAGGACTGACTGACATTGCAGTGAACACATCTGGAGGGCAGAACACTAGAAAAGGCTAGTCTACAGAATGGCCAGGGTCCAGAAAGCTAATCAGTATCATAAAGTGGGCTTCCTCTAGTTTATTTTGACAATAAGCAACATTCCAAGTTCCCAATGTAATTTGACAATAAGCTACATTCCGTGTTCCCAATCCTTATCAAAACTTACCTGTTTAACAATGGGTAGAGAGTACTTTAGCCTCTCCAGAGCACTGCATATACATTATCTGGCTGAGATCTGGCAATGACCTTGTAGAGTAGTTAAATCAATATTACTGTAATATCCCCATATTGCTCATTCAAATGCATGGGCACTCAGGATATTCATAAGGTAATTAAACTTTGCACAGAAGGAAATCAAGTCTTGTTGGACCCACTGTTCATTTGAACTTGATCAAAAGCCACAATAATCAAATAGACATTATTCCTAATTAGTGTATTCCCATACTCATACTACAGTGCACTTGTATATCCATGAGCGGTGTATCCAGGTAAATCTGAAATAAGGGTGAAAATTAATAAGGGTGAAAATTAGGTGTTCTGTGGTCTGCGTGAGGCCCATGAAGGCCCTGTTTGCACCCTTACTCCCATACCCTGATGGTCACCTCAGAATTTTCATAAACATTGGGGTCCTCTTCTGCTCCTGAAATGGCTGAATCCCTCTTCAGGAGGCCTCCAGTAGCAGATTTACTTCAAGTACTCTCCAAAAACTTGCTGCCAAACCCAGACGTCGCAACAGAAAGTAACTTCTGGTTACAATTTTCAGTTGTTTTTTTTTTGGCTGAAAATGTATCCCTCCCCCTGGAAGAAAACCTGCCCTCATTACACTGGTCCATCTTTGAATTAGTGTTTAAGATTGTTTTTCCCAACAGTACCCAGAACTAGACAACATTTCTTCCACTCTTCGCTTTATATTTTAAGAATAGTTTCATACAACTGATTTCTGAGTAACATTTTTTCCAGTACACAACAAAACTGATTAAAGTTTATGTACACAGTATCAAATACAATTACAGATGCAATCTGTATCAATCTTCATAATTTCATTGTTTAGTGTTTCTTGAAAAAAATGCAAGTTCAGTTTCCAAGAATACAGTCATCCCTAATCCAGAAATGATATACCATGTGCAGCAAGAATGTTTCAGAGAGGAAAAGAGAAATACTTTGCTTTGCAGCTTCCAAGTTATGGGTAGCACATTCAAAGTGATCAAGTTATACATTTATGTACAGATAAGAATATCTTAGTTCAAGAATAATTTTGTTGCATACTGCTACTGGAATAGTGAATGCTTTTTTAGTACCTTCTGTGTACAATACTTCAATTTTAGTAACACATCTGAGATCGTGTATTTACAAAGATTCACAGTATTCCGTTATCTCCCACTGGTCCATTCTTATCAAAGTCAATCCATGTTTTTTCTTTATTTCAGGTGCTTGAAGTTACGTATAAAATATTATTTCTGGTATTTGTCCATCTTCTATTGATGTACCATTGTTGTTACCTGGTGAACTAAAAAAGAAAAAGCAAGTTTTGCTTGAAGCAGGAGATTCATGGATTACTTTCTTCAGTCCTTTGGTGCCATAATGAGAGTCTGGGCCCTAAAGACAAAGAATAGAAATCAGATATTTTGATTGTCTGCGCTTGTAAAAACACCCACTAACTCATATTCTCTTAGTGACATGTAGTCTGTTAAAAATACATAAAAATGAATAGTAAAAACACAGCAATAATGAAATAAAACAACTACTAAAAGAGCAGATTATAAAACCAAAATAAAACTGGTAAAGAACATTTTAAAAGTGCAGCACATACATCCAATTGTTTTGCACATTAGTTAGCAAACCTGGAATGCTCTCTGAGCTGTGGTACATTTACAGCAAAGGATTCTCACAAGAAATACATACTATAGGACACATATCTTGGTATTAGTGAGACAGCTGCTGAATTTTAAGTACATATTTACACAGAACTTCTATCATATTTAGTTTTCAAATTAAAATGTCTCACTTTTAAAGTTGCACAAGCAGTATAGCACACAGTTGGCAAAATCTCTATAGGTTCTTTGAACATAACTCTGAAGGTATTGGCTGTACCATCACAGCTAAATCCAGTGTCATTTTGTCCTAGTGTCTGGTTTTTTTCATATTCAATGATCTGTAGCAAAAGACAAAGCACAGAAAGACATCTGTGATTTTATTTTTAAGAAACCATTTCCTAAACATTTTATTAAGAGGAGCATAGACTTATTTTTGCCACTGACAGCCTATTCAACTCATCTAGTTCCTGACTCACACTTAAACCCCATTCCAAGACTCCAAAGAGGAGAATGTTCACAATCTAACATATAAAGGAATTTTTACAACCCAACATAAAAAGGGCTCTAACTGGCACATGTAATTAACATGACATCTCTTATAAGAGTTAGATTTTCTTACCAGTTTAAAAAAAAACTATGCTTCTTTTTTCAGTGAACAATGCAGAGTGCTCAAAATCATGTTTCACTGATCACTCTGCTTCCCTGTCATAGTATTGTATGGGAAAAACTGTGAATTTCAGAGTATGTTCTTTGGAGCAGAGGTTATCCTGCACATGGCATTCATTCTTCTCTACCATCACATGTAAAGCAGATGGCAATCAGACAGAGGGCCTTTGCTGTGGCTGACCCTTATTTTCATAACTATGTCACTTTCTTTCTTTAGAACACGTATGATGCTTTAACACTCAGAATCTAAAAGGTATTTCAGACATGCAGTTCGGTTATCATGGCCCAAGTGTATCTCTCTGATTCAAAACATTCCAGGAATACCAGAGCAGTCAGTTTTAATTTGCACTATTGGGAGGAAGATATGAGGCCTTTGTGATGTCATGGATATTTTAGGAACAATGTTGTTTTATGTATCAGATATTATAGTAATAAGGTAAGGAGCTGGTGAGAAGGGGTGAGAGAAGGGAATGCTGGAAGCAAGTGATGATTGGTGGAATGTGTAAGGAGATTTGAATAAAGCTGGGGAATGACAATTGGTGAATTACAGTTGGTACAGTAAAACAGGAGAGCCAGTGTGATGTAGTGGTTTGAGCATTGGACTATGACCCAAGAGACCAGAGTTTGATTCCCCATTTGGCCATGGAAACCCAGTGGATGATCCTGAACACAGCACACACTCTCAGCCCCAGAAATCCCCATGATAGGGTCACTGTAAGTTAGAAACAACTTGAAGGCACACAACTACAACAAAGGGGTTAACTCTATTCACCATTTCCAGAACCAGCATGCTGTAGTGGTTTGAGTGTCAGACTATGTCCCTGGAAACCAGGGTCTGATTTCCTGCTTGGATGTGGACACTCGCTTTGTGACCTTGAGCATGTCACACACTCTCAGCCCCCAAAAACCTGCATGATGGGTTCACCTTAGGGTCACCATAAGTTGGAAATGACTTGAAGGCACACAACAACAACAACAACAACAACAACAACAACATAGTAAAACAGTGTGGTGTGAACGAGTGAGGATTTGAGTTGAGAGTGTCAGTCAAGTTTAAGGAATTAACAAGTGGCGGTTAACACTCTGAGTCAGCTACAAAAAGAGTGAAAATGAGAGTGAAATACTGGTTTTAAATGTCTTAAATTATTATTCTGTTTGTTTAACCTCCGTTAATAAAATATTGTTTTTGTATCATATATTTTTGGCTTCCAGGAATGCTAGATATATAAGATTGTGTACAGACATGGTGTCTGTGGTGGCAGCAGAGAAGAGAGAGACTTGGTGTTCAGTGGGGATAGAGGTTGCACAATATCCTGAACAGTAACCTTGAGGGCATCTAGGAGGTCCCCATAGTTGGTGGTCACACAGGTGGAATGCAGAGAAGTCCTCACATTGGTGGCTGAAGTAGAGATAAGGGAAAGCCCTTAACCCTGGTGATTGCAGTGAGGTTTGTGGAAGTCTTTGTGTTTAGTGGCAATGGAGGTTTAGAAAGAACATCGTATCTGGTGGGAAAGTAGTGGAATAAAGAGGTAGAAGTCTCACAATGTTCTACAAAATGTTTAAAATGTTATAGAAACTGAGGACTGGCAATCTTAGGTGAAATGCCTGTTCCACAGATCCATGGTGGAGATCTGTCTCAGCATCCTACTGCTATATCATTTCTAAGTGATGCACACTAAGCTGAACATCCTTGGCTAAGTGAGTGAACTTTATACACTTTGATATCTAAAGGAATGTGTCACTTATTAAATAGTTAGAAAATAGTGGTACCTGTATATTAACTTGGTAATCGGTGGGTCCATGAATAGATCCATATAATCCAAATCCCACAACTGAAATTCTTCGATTGACTGTGAACCTGGAAAGAGGGGGAGAAGAACAAAGTTATGTAAGTTCTCTTGAAGAGAAAATGGTAAATGATTTTCTAAAAAGAAGCCAATATAAGGCAGGCTTTACAAAAATGGATTTTCCACAGAAATAGGTTTAGAAGTACAAATGTCTTTCTCTACATTCTTATGAGTATATATATCAAACTATTGATCCAAGAGAATATCTTCTAAGCAGCTTTACTAAGATTTCCAGAAAAGGGTTGTGGTTTAACTTTACTTCATTTGATGGAAAAGGTCAAGAAGCTAAAGCCCGCTCAGCACCACTGCACATTTCAAATCCCCTCCCACTAGGAAAACTTACATTAGAAGTCTGACAACCAAGACTTCTTGAAAAGTTATTTTGTACTAGAATATTTATACATCATTGCCATGGCTGATGTGATAATTTTGCTTATGATTTCAGTGCAGCAAAAGTTTAACTGGTAGTATTTATAATTTTTAAAATTTATTTCACAAATGGTTTCATGCATGAAAAACAATTTTACACACACAATGGATCAGCAATTTTCTCAGAAAAACTGAAATTTGCTAGTTGGGTCTGCCTTAAAATAAAATGTTTGGGATACCAACCTTAGAGTAACTATCAAGACTGATCAAAAGCTGTCCACAAATATGTATTTTAACGTACAGCAAAACAAAACACAGAAACTCAAAACATCTGGGAGATACCCAAAGTAGCTGTCAGATCTGAGCTAAACCTTACTAGTCTTTTTCTTTGGTGGTCACAATAGATACCATTTCAAATTTGGTGACTGTGATAAAGCTGGTGGTGGTGGAGTTGTACAGCACAAAAGACAGGACAATCCTTTAAAATTATAGATTAACTGTTCCCCCTTGTCCCCCACACTAGTGAATGCTTTAAATGCATGTAAATGTATGATACAGTATGTTAATGAGATTCTTCACTGTGAGACAGCACCTCGGTTCTCTTGCATCAAATATTATTATTTCAAGCAGCAATCTCTAAGGAGAACAGCATCTCTGGGTACAAACAGCTGTACTCATCCTATGCACCAAGGGAGACATCTGAACTTGTCTTCTGAACAGCTGAAATAGACACTCCACACACTTCATCATATCACAAAGCAGTTTATGGTATGATACAGGGTGTGGTTTTTCACTGTTCAAAGTGAAGTAATCTGCTGGCTATGCCTAATACAGTTCTTTGGATCCCAGCTTATACATGTTGAATTTATGAACTATATAATCAATATTTACAACTGAGATAGTCAGATCAGAATCTCTGTAACAGGACTAGTGCTAAGAGGACAGAATTACATGCAAACAGTCTTTATAAATTCAGTCCCAAACCTATTAGCAAATACCCAGTTTAGAACAACATTTTCTATAGGAAGACAGAGCACCTTTCTTCAAGTTTTTGTCCTGTTCCACAGTCACAGTAAAAATCCTTGATTCCATAGCTAAAGGTATACAGTGGTCAACTATCAGTTTGATGCCAAACAATTTACTACCATGTTTTGCTATCCTGTATGAAAAACAAAAGACCTTTGGCCATTACAGAACAAACATGATATGCTTTCTTCTTCAGCACATCATGGATGGGAAGGCAAGAGCTTTTTTGCAGGTGAAAATCTCCATGGTTTAACCAGTCACACGCTCACACAATTTTACTATTTCTTTTTCCCTGCTGGTTTTATGGTCCCACTGCCATTTAGTCTGAAGGTGAAGGCCCAGTTTAAAACTTTAAAAATAAAATAAGCAAACTCTGTGACCAATTACTAAATTGCTAACTAGGCAGAATTCTGAAAAAATTCTCCTGTCTGTGTCAGGCAAATAACATGATTTCCTCTGAAAATGAGTGACCAATACCTGATCCGGTCACTTGTTCCACTGTAACCCCAACGACTCTCCACTTGTTGAAATCTATTTATGCTGCATTCCTTTCCTCTAAGACAGCATCTTGGTCGATCAATATAGTCAACTCTAGGTTTAGGGTTGACTGTAAAATGCAGAAAGAGATTTACTACTTCCCAATCTGACAAAATTCCAGACTGAGCAGGACCTGGAAAGAAAGGCAGTGTAACTGAGCTGAGCATATGCTATATATGCAAGCCAAATGAGAAATGTTTCTGACATAACTCTTAATTACAAGCCAACTCATCTACATGCACACCACTGCTAGATTACAGTTGTTTAACTAATTCATCTGGACAGTAAAAGTGGAGAAATCTCAATATACCAAGAGAAATAGTTTGTGGATTACACCAACTGCTTGCTAACATACATGTCTGATATTCTTAAACATAAGGAACATAAACCTTGGAATAAATAGCTTTCAGTGACTAGGTTAAATAGGCTGGGTTATCCACAGGTTTGCTAAACACATTTTATACAGACCATATAGATTAGATTCAAGAACTACTGCCACTACTGGCAACAAGGATTTTATCTTTTGTGAGGGACTGTTTTTCATACTGCATGGTCTATAAATAAGAGTGTATGTTATCAAGTTTACCACTGCAAGAGGATTAAATGAGATGAAAAATTAAATTATACAGGTTTAACTGGCTTGCATAACGCAGCCACAGATGCACAGTACTCCCATTTTAACAGTGTGAGCAAAATATAGATTGAGCTGGCTCTGCTTTACAGATTTTTTATATGTGTTTTTCATCTTGAATATATCAAGTCAAATGTGAAATGTCAAGACATTACAGCACACAAAATGAAATGAACGGACAACGAACATATAATAAAATCATAGAATCACAGAGCTGGAAAAGAGTACAACGGCTATCAAGTCCAACCCCCTGAGATGCAGGAACACACAAATCACTCCCAGCAAATGGCCATCCAGCCTCTGTTTAAAAACCTCCAAAGAAGATGACTTCACCACACTCTGAGGAAGCATATTCCACTGTTGAAAAGTTTTATGCAAGTTTTATTTTAAAAATCCACACATTTTAATAGCTATATCCCTAAGGACTGAATAACAACAACAAAAGTCAACTACTTTTCTTTATTTGTCTAGTTTTTAACCTGTGACATAACTAAATTCTTCAGTGCAATCCTACATATGTCCATTCAGAAGCAAGCCAAATAACCTACCCCCAGATAATGGCTTCTGTCTTCTATTGCAAGCTATCTGATAACATCAGATAGTCAATAGTTATTGCAGGATATGAGACACTTTTCTTGTTAGCAATCATACAACAAGCTAACTGTTCTCATTTTTGAAAGCAAACAGCCACTTTACAAGGTATGAGTTAGAAAGAATAAGTGTCTGTAAAAGTATGGGGATACTTATTATTATTGGCAACTGAATCTTATCTGCAATGGATAAACATGCTACCCCTGGTGCCCTCCAGCTGTCTTAGGTTATAAATGAAAATTCCAGATCAATACACGGTATCTGTCTGGGTTATCACAGTGAATTTTAAGAACTGCAGAGCAGAGCTAACAGCCACTATTTCAGTTGACATATACACAATAGACAATAAGGTTAAAGCTTTATATACATATGCTGTGAAGTATGATCTACTACATCAAAGAAATCTATTTTCAACTAAACATGCATAAATAGGATCAGGCTGCAAACGCATTGTGGAATTGCTGGATGGTTAAACTCCTCTAGAAAGACTCCAAACATGCTATGATTTTTTTCTTCCCTTTGTAAACTTTATCAATGAACACAATGCTAAACAAACTGCTTACTTCTAGTAAACAATGATTCTTTACATACTTTGACCATTGTGTCTGAGGGTGTTATGCAAACTTTACTTTCTTTTTTCTTTCTTTTTTTTATAGCAATAAAGCAAATCATCAGGATACCTGCTGCAAATTCTTCAATTGTCATCAGTGGAAAACGGATTAACAACAGGGCTTTGCCAAGTACTTTCTGCTTATTTGTAGATGTGACTGGTAACTGCTGTCTTTGGCATTCTGCTTCTGCCCAGCGAACAACAGCTCCAAAAAGTCTGCTCTCACGTATACTGAGTGTGTCTCTTTCCAGTACTGCACACAATGTATCTGAAGAAAAAAACCCTCCATAAGGTAACTTGTAAATTTAAGGGAATTTTTAACTTCTGCACAGGTTACACAAATTTATTGGACATATGTGCCTGACCTGAAGAAGGAAGGCTAGATTCCAACTGAAACGGTGTTAACTTCCCTTTCTTTCACTATGAAGGCAGCATAAGAACCATCTATCAGTAAAACAATATTTATCGGTATTGTATATCATGCAATGGTGTAGTGGGTTGAGTGCTGGACTACAACTCTGGAGACCAGGGTGCAATTCCCCACTTGGTCATGGAAACCCACTGGGTGACCTTGGGCACATCACACATTTGCAGCCCCAGAAATCCCCCTTATAGGTTCACCTTAGGGTTGCCATATGTCAGAAATGACTTGAAGGCGTAACAATCATGACTAAGAACTGCTATTTTAGATATTACTTTCTTATTCAGAACTAGTTTTATGTAACTACCTGTCAGGATGAGTAGCCTTTCTAATGGGAAATGAGCTAGGTCTGCTGCATGCATACTGAATCAATGTATTTTAACCACTGTAGGAGTAGATGCTGTATATCTCTAAATAAGCTCAGCTGTAATTGCTACGAAACATCCAATGTTAATTTATGATTGCAACAATGCATCTGTGCTGGGGCTTACCTGGATTTGTTGCTTTAAAGCCTATTGCTACAATGTAACCAGTACTAGCATATTTACCCAGTGTTGCCTGGGATTTTATTTTCTCATAGGTAACACTTGTTAGAAATACCTTACCTTACCTCAGGAGTTAGATGTGATTGACATACACAGATTTGAGATCCTATGCCTCTAGTTCCCCAAACTGTGGTATTCAGTACCTGTATCTTTTGCCCACATTCCACAATCCAGTCTGTATTTAGAATTGTTAACAGACAGAGGTTGGATTCATGATGGTATTTGCTGCTAGGCCTCATCTCCATAGCAACAGGCCTATTCAGAGCTGACTGAGAATTCTAAAGGCCCTTTCCTGAACTGCCAACCCAAAGATTCCATAGAATCTTCACAGCCAGCCAATCATATGAGGTCTTCTCACCTTATACAGCCAATCATATGAGGTCTGTGCCAGCCTGACACAGACAAACAGGCAAGATCACTCACAAACTTTGACTTTTATATAGTAGATAAGGGAAGAAGGAAAAGATATGGGCAAAAACAAAAGCGTTGCCTGAAGAGGCTCTTATGTTTTGAGAACTTTGTCTTTACAAGACAAGGAGCAGGAAATATGTACTCAGGTCAAACTGGTCAAGGATGGAGAAAAGTGGGTCTGGGAAGGCATGGGTCTTGGGAATTGTCTGGGAAGTAGTGTAATGCATGCATGGCCCTCATGAATCATGGCTTTGCACATCTAAATTTTAGAATTGTTACATATAAAAAGGTATAAGCTCCATGTATGCTTTAGTCTCAGCAGTTTTGGTGAAAATGTGCTGTGTTGTTCATATCTATAAAAATAAAGCTACTGCCTACCTCAGAGTGAATTTTGTGGAGTGTGGGTTATCTAGTATATGACAGTAACTGAAGGGTAGTCTTATATGAATACTTACCTGGTATTAAATCCAATGAAAGCAATTCCCACTGACTTTCTGAGTAAAATATGCATTAGATCAACCACAAAACCTATTAAATAACTAGTCTTTTCTAAAATGGCTACTCAGGCTAACGTATTAACTAAAAAAATGAATCTTAGCACAAATTCTGACAAATGGGATTTATATATGACACATGGGGACCATTTTGAATCTATAAGGATAACTGAACTAAATATTAGTCAAATTCTCAGTCTAATCCAGGGTGGGGAATGCATGGTTCTCTAATACTGTCTGACCCCAACTTCCATCCCTCCCAGCCAGTATGTCCCACAGTCAGGAAAGAGTTATAGATCAGCAACATCTGGAACGCCATAGCTTCCCAACTCCCAGACTGGTCCCTCAAAAATAATAATGTTTAAGGTCTACTTACCTATATCTATATCTGTGAAACCTTCTGCACTTATTGCATCTATTGTACTTTTGTCTATTGTGTCAAGACAGAGACTAGCCAGCTGTGGTTCATCAAATAAACGAGCCTATAAAAAAGAGATTTGTTAAAATCTAATGGTCCAATTCAGTACTACAGGTTAGACCTCACAGCTTATAAAAACCTATTTCAACAAGGAATAATGAAAATATGTTTTATTGATATAAGCTCAAGTTCATGTTAGTGTTTTTAATATTAAGAAATTCTGCATATAAAATGTTTGTGTTCCTTCATATGACCTTAGTCATGTTGGCAGCATTGCTACAGAAGGTTCCCATTTAACCCAAGGTCTGAATCTGGAGTGACAAGCTGCTTTCAGAAAACTGAGTTGGTTGGTTATCTTAAGTAGCTTTAACTACAGTTAATGCTGTTCCTACTGAAAACACCTAGCCATTCTTAGGGCAGAAGCAAATCTATTACTAAGAAAGGAAAGATCACAAAATCCTACAATATGTTTCCAGTCTCTTCACTGAAGTACATCTGCACAGTCACTGCAGTGTATGCGTGATTCCTTAGAACAGTGGTTCTCAACCTGTGGGTCCCCAGATGTTCGCGGACTTCAGCTCCCAGAAGCCCTGAGCATTGACCATAGTGGCTGGGGTTTCTGGGAGCTGAAGTCCATGAACATCTGGGGACCCACAGGTTGAGAACCACTGCCTTAGAAGGAGATCCATCAAGTCTAATGGAGACTATTGTGCAAACAGCTGTACCCTTCTTTTCAGATAACCATTTAGGAAACATTTGTTGTTAGGATCTTTTGAAGTTCTAAACAAGCTAGAAGTTTACAAATACAAAGCTTACTATACAGGTATGATTTGATCAAAAAAGGAAGCTACTTGATTAAGCTACACATGTACAGGCAGGCAGCAGGAAGCCTGCTCATTTCCAACTCTCTAATCCAATCCAACCCATAGCTTCCGCAATTATCTGAATCCAGCCACCTAGACAAACTCCTAAAAAAAAGTTTTTAGCAAACTGGGAAGGCTGTGTCCCCCAAATTTAATAGTCTAAGTCATCTGTAACAAGAGTGATCTGTAACAAAAAGAGGTCATCTTAATTTTAAAGGTTGTATTATATTTTCAGTTTTCCAAGCATGATTAACAATTGTTCTGCTATATGTTTGCATTAAACTAAGGCAGACAGTACTTTAGATTAGATGACCAAGTACACCTCTATATCAACAACAAGTCAGCATTAGGACAATTACCTGAGTAAGCAGCATAAAAGCGTTATCTGCCCGAAGATGCTTAGTTAGAAATTCTACACAATGAGCTTCTAGGGCTGGGACAGCATACTTCTTGGCTGTATACAGAGTGGTCATCACTGTTTCAGGACCAATCTGAACTTCATCTGAATACAAAAACCTAGAAATCAAAGAAGGTAAGTTTAGCAGACCTATCTGATCCCTGTCAATTTTCACTGAAATAGCAAAACTGGGTGGGCTGAGAACACCCCCCCCCACAAAGAGGATTCTTTCTCATTTAAGTCAACAACCTACTAGGAGCTTCAGGTTCCTTCAGGCAAGCATTTGACATTTCTGAAACTTCTGTAGAAGAAGCAAATCAATCCAACCTTTGTGCATAGTTTATACATTTCCTGAGAATAAGTCCTGCTAAACTTCTTGATTAAACACAAATAGCACTCTGCTTCAAGATCCTAGTACATTTTGTTCTTGAGAAATGCTCATTCTGCAGCACATACAAGACATGCCTACTCCAAATATTAAGGGGCAGGTTTGAGCGTGCACAAAAAGTCAGCTGCTTTTCAAACATGAAAGGTCAGGCACTGTCTTCAAGTGCAAAAGAAAAAAAAAGAAACATGAACTGCTACATTCTTTTCAATCTTATTCAGAGGGTATCACTGGTGCAGATACAAATTCAAAGTATGGGTATACCTCAGTCAGACAGCCAGTGTGGTGTAGTGGTTTGAGGGCTGAAGTATGACCCTGGAGACCACGGTTTGTTTCCCTGCTTGACCATGGGAAATCACTGGGTGACTTTGGGGGGGCATTACACACTCTTAGCCCCAGGAAACCCCATAACAGGTTTGCCTTGGAGTAGCCATAAGTCAGCATAAAACAACAACAATATTTCAGTTAACAAAGTACTGTACAACACATCCTGTGCTGGCACAACCTCTGCACCCATGAATGTGAGGTCGTGCAAAACCTTGTGTCCTATTATTTCCAATGGATGTGCTGGATGCATGTCTGCGCCAGGGCAGGCATGCACACATTGCATCCACTGATGATAACAAGACAGTGCATTTATATTTTTTGCTTTAGGTGAGGATTCCTGGAATGGAACTCCCACGTATATGGAGGGTCCGCTGTAGATGTATTCCTAGGCATGACTTGAAAATGCAGTACCAGAGATAGAAATAACATGGAAACTATAAGGACAGGTTCCTATAACACAAACAAGATGGCAGTTCAACATATCTAAATCAACTTTTTATTCAAAACAATATGCACATATGAAATGAAACAACCAAGTCTGGTAAGCCTTGCATAATTAATCAAAAACATTTTCAATCTTCTAGAGACCACTTGAACTCTTTTTTCCAAAATTAACCCAGGTATGACTTTTTCTTTCACCAGCTTCCACATTTCTTATGATTTCCATGCTGGTGGCCCAACTATAATCTATATTACTATTTTTTCCCCTTAACATGATAGTGATAGCTAATGAGGCGGGCTCTCATCTTTTCTCTGTGTGTTACTGTCCAGGAAGGCTTAATAAGGGATTCTGGAGGCAACTGCTGTTTACCATACCTGTTGCAAGCAGACACACATAGCTACAGTAAGATTGGCCAAAGTAGCATCCCATGCTTTCCCAGGTCAAACTTTATTGTTTACTGCAGCAAACATGCTGCTGCAGTCTAATACCCAAAGGCTGTACTTTCTCCAATTTCCTTCATTATCCTCCTCATGCCAATGCTGCTAAAAAATGCCAGCTAGACGGAGTGCAAGGAAGAAAAGTGGGGCTGGACAAACAAAAACAGATTTTGTAAAAAGGAGTTTCTTTGTCAGAAGCTTTGTTAACTGAGGTATGCCTGTATTTTGATTTCAATAATATTCACAACAGGCTCCAAAGTAACATTTTTTTGAAACTGTACAAGCTAAAGCTATATCTTCTACATCTAAAAGCATGTTCCTTTAAAAATCTCTAATTTTACTCTGCAGTAACTGGCCTGAAGGAAATTTCAGACACTGCACTTAGATGATTTCCTTTGTTTGCAACAGGAGATCTCAAGACTGCAATGCTACCTTTGCACAAGAGAGATGCCAAGATGAAGACCAAACCATGCCAGCTCCTTCACACTAAACTCTATACCAAGTCTGCCTGACAGGAAACACTTCATCAACAGATTAATCCAAATATCCCTATGACCAGATTATAAATCAAACATGGTTTCAGACAGAAAAATCCTAGAACTGTCCATGTGAGTAGACTTAACAGAAATAGGAAACTTGCAACCCATCTCATTTTCCTAACAACTGCAATTACACTGCATACAATATGGTTTTTTGCATTTACAATGTGTAACTCTGTGTGTATACTGCAAGTGTCATCTTTAAACAAGTGTAACATTATTAACGTTGAAGAATTTGGGCTATTCTGATTTGTACAAGGCTGTTAAGACATGCAACTTGTGATACTTCTTACTACAATCATCCCTCATCAATGACCATACTGGCTAAGGCTGCTAGGAGTTGCAATCCAACATTTTAAGGGCCACATACTCCATATTTGTGCTTTTAATGCTACATAATGTTACCCAGCACATTACCATGTCCCTCACCTGAAAATACAAATGAGCAGCATGTGAAGACACCTCAGCATTGTTTTCACTGCATATACAAAATCAGTTATGGTGAAGATTGAACAGAATGGCAGTTATTCCAAATTAACACAGAGCAACACAAATGTGTTTTTCCTGTCTAAATCTAGTATGCAAACATCTGATTTGGAAAATTTCCTAGAAATGTTTCTGATGATTTAAGAGAATGATCTGATTTAGAATGTTTATTTAGCTTATGTTGTTAACATACTTTTGTCCACAACATGCATTACCTACCAATTTTCCCCTTCCCTTGATGCTGCACATGACCTGCCCTCTCCTAAATTGTGGCTTTTTCAGATTAATCAAAAGAACTAAAGGTGTGGCTTTATTTCCTGTTTCTGAATTAAAACATAAACACTCTTACACACTTCTCAGAAATAATTACCCAAAAATTAACTATAATTCTGAAACTGTCATGGCTGCCTAATGCTTTATTAATGTTTATCCATTATAACTAATAACTTTTCATAAAAATTATTTTTAGAAACGGGACATTCTCTGAAAAAAATGAAAGTACTTGAAAATTTCCATTTCAGAATTTTTTTTTCACTGTGCAACATTTAATTCATGGGTTCACTGTGATCCAAGATACCAGTAATGAACTTAATAAGGTGACTTTATGCAAGTCACAGTCTTTTTGCCATAGCTCCCAAATTTTCCATACTCATATTAAAATGCTGACATGATAATTAGAGAATTAAGATATTTGTATTCTGCCCTTCCTTGTGGGACTACAAGAGCACTGCATACTGGTGCAAGAGAGTTAGTCTTGTGGGTAGGTGAGACTGAGAAACTATGACTCCAGTTAGTGACTTTACAAATGAATGCACGTTTGAATCCAGCACTTCCAACTCAAGCTGCCCAGCTGTGAGTATGTCTTCTTGGACACAACTGAGTTGACTTCTGCGCAAACTTGCATAGCATTAGATCATCAAATAACTGGACTACAGTAATATTCTTTTGAAACTGAGGAACTGGTCTTCTTTGCTTTCATCCGGGAGGTTGTAATAACTTCTTTTTCATCTGGGACTTGTCACAGGGATTTCTCTTTAGTGCAGCTTTTCTGGCTTGCTAATACATTTTAAAGCTATTATTTTTTGTTTTGTAATAACTTTTGATTACATAGGATATTACTATTTCAGTGTTGTCATAAGCTACCTCACACTTGCAGGAAAGACCCTTATTTCAAGAAAACATGACAACTATGATGTATTCTTTTATATTTTAATTTCACCAGGAAAGCTGACTTATTTCCACAGATCAATTATATAAACTGATTCACAATTTTAACTACAGTGGACCTTATGGATCTGCAGGGGTTCAAGTTCCAGGACCCCTCATGGAGGCTAAAAAATGCAAATGACCATGTCCCATATTATTAAATGGCAGCAGCATGCATGCTTCATTCAGATGCACTCATGTTGCTGCCATTTTAAATACAAAGACTTTAACATCCAATTTCATGATTTGTATGTATACATATCACTCATTTGCAATTATTTACATGATACAGCTTCCACTGACCTGCTGTTCTCCAGATGTTGTACACCCAATTCCAATCCCTCTAGCCGCCATTACTGGTGATCATGGGAACTGTCATTTATAACATCTGGAGGGTGTTATGTTGATTTTACTGTAAGCCACCCTGAGATTTTTGGATAAAGGGTGGGATGTAAATATTTTAATAATAAATAAATAAAAGTCTAGGGAAAGCTAAACATAGACTGAAATTCACTGTGGTGTTGGTACAGTGTTTGATCATCATTATACGTATCCTGCATCTTAGGAACGAACAGAACAAATTCAGTGTAGTGCTGTCTTTAGAAAAGAGGTGTGCTGCTCAACTTTTAAAGAGGCTGCTCAACTGTTGCTCCTATAAGTCCTCATTGCTGGCTATGGTGCTGAGGGCTGATGGGTGCGGTAGGTCAACAACAACTGAAGAACCATAGTTACCCAAACTCTAGGTTACTGTTGGATTGGAACTTGGGACATCCATATACAAGTCTACACTGAGTTACACCGTGTTACCTTGGGTCAATCATCCTCTCTCAGTGTCTGACATATCTCACAGTGTTAATGTAAAGATAAAAATGGGAGGAAAAGAGCCTGAATGCCACCTCAAACTCCTGGAGGAAAAGAAGCACTAGGGTGGCTAGATCTCAAGGTCTGGCCTTCAGATGCCAGTTTTTGTTGGTCATCACCAGGCAACAGACAAGGGTGCAAATTCTCCATTTTTGACTCAGCTCTGAGCAAGAGGAAAAGGCTGGTGACAAATCATCTCAGTCAGCAGGGCAGCAGCTTGCTTAGTTGCTGCAGTGTGCAAAAACTCTGTATATTTTACCTAGTAAGCTTCCTCCTTCCTTCTCTGTTTGTACTCCCAGGGCTCACCCTCTATTCTACTCTCTATGTCTCTGGGCTAGAAGCAAGCAGGCTTGATTAACTGTTCTTTATCTCATTTTCCTAACTGAAAAGAATAAATCCTCTTATTTAACTCTGATCTAAGAATAGCTGTATTAACTAAAATTTCTGCCTTAATGAGAAAATATTTGTCCTTTCAAAGCAAGGGTGGTGTAGTGGCTAAGTGTCTTGAACTAGAACTCTGAGAGACAAGCGTTTTGAATCCCTGTTTGGCTGTGGAAACATATTGGGTGAGCTTAAGCAAGTCTCACTCTCTTGGCCTCAGAGGAAGGCAAGGGCAAAAATTCTCCGAATAAATCTTGTCAAGAAAAAAACTTGTGCCAGGGTTGCCATACATCGTAAATAACTTGAGTGCTCGTAACAACAGCAAATTTGCTCTCTTTCTTTGTAACAAGATATAAGCAACTGTGGTTGGTA
Organism: Iguana delicatissima; assembly: GCA_948472985.1. Taxonomy (NCBI): domain Eukaryota; kingdom Metazoa; phylum Chordata; class Lepidosauria; order Squamata; family Iguanidae; genus Iguana; species Iguana delicatissima. Next base: position 67,554 of record CAOKZL010002874.1, read on the forward strand.
CCTAACATAACACTCAACGACATCTCAAAAAACAGTCCATAAATCCTAGATTTGGCCCAGAAACTTCAGGGCGTGGGATGATCTTGAACTGGCCACCCCAGACAGGGCATAAATATGATTAATTTTTTAAAAGTGCAAACGACCCCACCCCCACAATGAACCTGAGCAGAGCCAAAAAGGCGGCGGGCTCCACATCGGGCAACTCGATCTCGGCCGAGGTGGTGGCCATCCCGCCGTTGAACATGGCGTCGAAAACAGCGCTGCCGGCAGCGAGGACGAAGCGGTGTGCGGGAATGCGCTGCTGGGCGGGACCGGGCGCCCCTCCTCCGGCCCGCGGGCCTCCTTTGCCCACCACGAAACGCACGTCGCTGAGCAGCTCGTTGGCGAAGAGAAAAGCGAAGCGCTCCCGCAGCGACCGTTTCGTGGCCTGCCAATTGTACACAGGTTCGCGCTGCACGACCACGGGGGCAGCGCCCGCTGGAGCCAATGCCGCGGCCGCTGGAGCCACCCCCTCAGACGCCGCCGCGGCTGCCGCGGCTGCCGCAGCACCCGCTTCAGGGCCGCCCGCGGCCGCCATTGCCATCCCCCCCCCACTTCTCACTCCGGCGCAGACGCACTCGCGACCTGTTGGGACCCCACAAGGGGCGGGCTTTTCCTACAGGCTGCTTCTGCGCAGACGTACCAATACTTCAAACTCCTCGCTTCAAACGAATGTCTATGCAGTAGAGGTTCAAGGGTGACAGTCAGTTCCTGGGGTAAGTAGGGTCTACTTTGAATTAGGAGGGGTTTTAAAAATCCCCCCGAGGGGAAAGGGGGAAAATTGCCGTCCAAGCAAGAAAAGAAGAAAATCCTGGATTTCTAATCTGATTTGTACGGAGAATTCTTCACACCCCCAACGTGCTATCTTTTTCTGTTGGGGATAACCCTAAGGCCATTTCCACACGGGGATAAAACCCCGCCACGACGACCGGAATGGGGGGTCTCCTCCCGCGGGGTGCGCTAGCACGGTTGGAAAAGGGGTTTACACCTTAAACCGCTGTAGCGCAGCCGGGGGGGGTGGCGCTGCGAGTTTTATAAAAACCACCTTCCCAAGTGGTTTTTGGGGAAACTCCCCCGGCGCTGCTCCGTGGCAGCTCCTGGTGAAAAACCCAGAGACGGGGTAGCGCGTCTCTGCAGATCTGCCCGGGGGCGGGCTTCCGGCTGGCGTGCTGCCCTGTTTGGGGGAGGCCGCCGGAAGCCATTTTGGGGGCCCGAAACGCCCCCAAAAATTTGGCGGTGTGTAGAGCAAAAAACCGCTCCCCACAGGGATGGAGCAACATGCTACCAGGTAATCTCCGCCCCTGGTGCAGCGCCCCCGTTTGGGGTCCCCCCACAAAAAGGCCTAAGCTTCATTGGCCCTTTCCACACGGGGGTAATAAAACGTGGTAGCATGACCTCTGGGGGAAATTTCCATACCTCGGAGTGCGCTGCGTTGTCTTTAATTTTTAATTTCCCACCCTCAACTGGGTAGAAACGCCTCCAACTGTCGTTGCACGGGGTTTTTTAAAAACCGGGAAAAATGTGGTTTTTTTTCCCTCCCGAGGCCCCTATCGCGTACAGTCACTTGTGTAAAGCACAGATCGTGCTGATTCACCCATGAGATAAAGAGGGCGGGCCGTGGGCGTGGACAGTTTCAGCAGTTGGTCCGCCCCACAAAAAAAGGACGGCGCCATTTTTTAATCCTCGGAAAGCGTTTAAGAGCCACAGCAGGAAAAAAGGAAAAGGACTGCTGGTACGTTTTTGGGGGTTTTTTTTTTTTTTTTACTTAAAAATGCATACTGCATGTGTGCGTGGGGCTGTTGGGGGAAAAAAAAAAATTGGGAATATGCATTTGGGGGGGACCCATAGCTTGGGGGGTGCCTTGGGCAAGTCTCCTCCTGAGTAATCTGGCCATTAAAATTTCCAGGAGAGGCCGCTGGATGTGGGACCCGGGGGGGGCCGCAGCAGAGGCAAGGGGGGGCCCTTCACTGCCCAGCCTTGAGGGCACAGGACAGAAAGGGCAGCTTGGGGGGGGCCAGGGGCCCCGTGGGAAGCCTCGCTGTTAAGTTATTAATTGTTACTGGTGCTTTCGCTCTGGAAAAGTGCGGGGGGCTCTCCTGCCTCTCACCCTGAAATGCCCAGATCATGGGGGAAAAAGGGGGCAGGGGGGCCTTTGCACCGGGGGGGAAAAATTTGTGTGTGGTGGAGGGGGAGGGGGGAACGGGGTCAGTTTAAAAAGGGGGTCAGCCTGGCTTTGTGCTGCGGCTGTCCTTCCCTCCCCCCCAATTTGCGGGGGGGGGGAATGGGAGGGAGGGGTAAGTTGGGACATGAGTTTTCCCGGGCCAAGCGGGCCCCTTTGGTCTCTGCAGCCCCAGAAGTGGTGCTGCAAACATCTTCTGCTGCACACTGGAGAGGATGGAGGGTGCTAAGTGGGGGAAAAGCAGGGCCTGGCCACTGACAAACCCCCCTCCCCACAGGAAAGCATGGGACATGGGTTTTCCCGGGCCCCAAAAACTGGGTTCCACACCTTGACAAAAAACCCTTTGCAGTGGCAGAAAACCTTCTGCAACTGTCCTCAAAGATCACACTGGCTGTGGAAAACCTTGGGATTGGGGAAGAATGCGTGGGAATACCATTTAACACTGCACTCTCCCACAGGTGCACAATGGGACTTTAGTCCTCCCTGTGGTGACACCTTTCCTGAACGGTAAAAAATTAACAGCATCCGCGTCCCTGTGGTGGAAAAATTTTTCCCCCAACCGTCCTCAAATATCACACGGGGGCCTGTGGAAAAACCCTTTTGGGTTTGGGGAAGAATGCGTGGGAATGCCATTTAATGCTGCCCTTTTGCCACAGGTGCACAATAGGATGTGTAGTCCTCCCGGGGTCTCTGCACCCCCAGAAAAGGTGCTGAAAATGTCTTCTGCTGCACACTGGTGAGGATGGAGGGTGGTAAGTGCATAGAGAAAGTGAGGCTTGCTATTAAGGGTGGGACATTAAATAAATTATTTATTTCCTCTTTATTGTGATGACTTTTGGTTTCCAATTAGGTCATTTTTCTTCAAACCGCCCTGAAATTTTTGGGACTGAGAGTAAACAGAAAAATTTTAAATTATTATTTATTAAAAATAAAAAGAAAGAATACAGAAAAACCCAGTAACAAGTAAAGATAGCCATTGACTCTCTGACTCTCTGTACAAGACACATTATACACATTTAAAAATATAAATATAAAATCTTAATACACTGCAATATTAATATTTACATTAGGCCCCCCAATCCTACTAATTTCTTTTTTCATAACTCTAATTTCTTGTCTTATCCCCACATATAACTGATCGAGGCCCATGGAAACCTCTGTCAAGCATCTCTGGGCATTTCCCCTTGGGGGGGGGGAAAAAGCAGCTGTTAGAATACTGTGGCCGCTCTTTTACAGACAGCCCTTAAACCCCAACTTCCTAATTATGCTAATTGCTTGCTTACAGAGATTTATTGTCTTTTTTTCCAGCCCCGGGTCATCCTTGCCATCTTCGCCCGCGCAAGGGTGGGAACACTCCAGAGGGGATGGACCTAGGGCAAATCACAGTAACAAGCATTGGCCACCAACCACTCGTTGCGGGTGGATTGGCGCCAATAAAATAACATCAGTGGCAGAATTCAGAAAAACTTGCCAGCTGTGGATGGGCCTGGTATTTCCTCTGTCCTTTCTCCTTCCCCTTTGCCCCTCCGGGGCCACGGCGTCTCCAAAAAAAAGAAAGGTACACTGCAAAAGTTGTTTTTTTTTAAAGCAAAATAGTAAACCATTCCGTTTTTGGGAAAACGGGTGGACCTCCCACATCTGGTCCCTTCTTCCCCCCGGCATATAATAACGAGCCTGCCGGAGCTGGACCCGGAGGAAAAACGCGTGGGAGTCTCCGGCCGTGCGCCCGTGGTTTAAAAAAAAAAGGGGGAACCCACTGTCAGGCGAAAAACAGCTTGATTTTGCTTATTAATAAAGTTCTTATGTCAACAGTTTGACGCATATTTCTGGTAATATGTTCCCTTTAAAATTTTTACACCTCCAGCATTTTGTCTCCTCCCCGGGCCCCCAAGGTTTTGCCAAATATGGCTTCTTGCTTGAACAAAGAGGTAGACAGAAAACAACTAAAACATAAACTTTTCCCAGAACATGGCACCGCCCCTTTTCTCTTGCCATAGCAAAAGTACACCTGTTCCCCAGGTTTTGACAGTGCAGAGGAACAGAGATGACCAACCCAAAAGTAACCCGTTGAACATAAAAATTTTTTAATAAAGGAACTTGCGCCAATCTTCCCTCTCTGATGTGCTGGCGACATCCCCCTTTCCGACGGGGGCCACTCTCACGGCGTCTTGCACCTGTGCAAGTGGCACGGGGGTTTTTGGGTTGGTGTCAGATTAAATTTCAGAGGGAATGAGCAGGCCCCCCTTTTTTGGTTCCCAACAACAACTTTCCAGTACTTGTTCATTGGGGCAGGGATGGGTGTAAACACTACCCACATCCTCTTCGTCTCCCATCCCATGAAGGGCGCCCCGCTGACTTCCGGAGCCTTAGCATCGTGGTGAAGTAGGCTGGCCTTGCAGCGGGGGGGGGTGCCTGTTGAACCTCCATCGCATCATAGAAGGCCCCCTTTTATTGTCTTGAATTTTGGAGTTCCCTTGGTGGCTGTCCTCTGGAAGCCCTGTCGGGACAACCCCCCCTAGTGATGCTCTCGTAGTACTCCTTTTGGGAGCATTGGTACTACGGAGCAGCACATGGACGCCTCTGACCATCTAACCAGCGCTAGCATCTTCCAAATTTTAAAAAATTGCCCCACGGGGCCCCCCTAAAACGCTCCATGATGCTGTCCTCTAATGAAGGGTCAAAAAGAAAACTCTTATTTATTCTATCCAGTGTATCTATCTCTATCTATCTATTTATCTATCTATATATATATACCTATCTATCTATCTATACAGCTCTATATGTATCTGTCTATTAATTTCTATCTATCTACATCTATATATCTACCTATCCTACCTACCTACCTACCTACCTCTGTCTCCCCCCCCCGCCCCCTCCCCTATTTTAAAAAAAGCTGTAAATCCCCCCCCCCAAAAAGGAAAATACCTATCTGCCTGTCTATCTATCTATCTATCTATCTATCTTTTAAATTTAAACCCCCCAAAAAAAGGAAAAGGTCAAAGGGGAAGGGGTTGGAAAAATGGGTAAAGGAAATGGCCAAAACAATTTTCTGGGGTAAAAAGAAGAAGGGCAAAACTGTAAATTTGGAAAAGGGAAACAGGGGAAATAAAAAAAAAAAAAGGAAATTTCCCACCCGGGGGCCAGGGGGTTTCCCCCCCTCCCACGCCCACGAAAGCCTGCAGTTCCTCCGCCTCCCTGGGGGGGCCCAAAACATGCCACCTGTTCGGCGGCACTGTGCATGTGGAAGGCTCGCCGGAAAGGAATCCCGAGGTCCTAGCCGCAAGGAGCCATTTTGAGGTGCAGGAACAGCGTGGTGAAGTAAAAAGCTTGCAGCGGGGAAAAAAGGAAGGGAAAAAACAGGCATCCACTCAAGGCACTGTTTCCAGCAATGGAGAGGGAGAATTAAAAAGGTGGGGGAAGAAAAAGGGCAAAAGGGATGGGGGGGGATGGCGCCCCTCAGAGATAAAGGGTTTTTGCGGGGACTTTTGGGGGGAAGCGCGTTTTAAAGTTTTACCTCCGGGGACAGCTACAGGAACATAAAAATTTTTAGGACATAGCCAAGGAAATGGCTAGGAGAGGACATGGGACTGCGGAAAAACGCGGGGACCAAAACTAAAAGGCTGTTTTTGGGACTACCGCCACGCGGTTGCAGCCAAAAAAACAGGATCTTCCAGAGTAACCTCCCCAAAAATACTTTGAGGAACTGTCTAGAATTTGGGGGGAGATGTAGTGCCCATCCACCAAGGGTCATCGCCAGGGGGGCAGGGGGGCAGAGGACGGGGAAAAGCAGGCGGAGGACCCTGCTGCAGCAGAAGGTATTATGACTCCTTAGGAAAACCTTTTTTTTTTTTATTTTTATTTTTTTATTTATTATTTATTTTATTTATTTTTATTTTTTATTTATTGATGTAATAATTATTTTTTCCCCTCATATTTGATATTAATTATTTTGCATTTGTTCTTATGAAACCTTTTTTTTTGGGCCCCCAAAGTTTTCCCCCAGCCACTTTCATGTCTCCATTACTTTTGCAGTTGAAGAGCAGGCACATACCCAAGAACTTTCGACGAGAACGCCCAGGTTTTGTTTTAAATGCAGACACATCCGGTAAGCCAGGGTGGATGTGTGACACGACACCAATAGGTTTTTTTTTTGCCCCCCCCACTAATCTTTGTGCTTGCTCATAGTAATTTTAAAGGAAACCATTTTTTTAAAAAGGTAAACCCATCCCAAGCAGCCTCAAACTGTATGTATTGGGCACATGCAGTCAGAGAATAAATTGCAATTTGACTTCTTCCTTACAAATAGAGCTAAAGGAATTAAACTTTAAAAACTGTGGTGCCTCACAAAAAAAGAATATAAAATTCCTGAAACATATGCATTGTCATGATCTTGGAGCTGAAGTAATTGACCTTTGTATTGGAATGACAATGGGATCCATAGATCCATAATAACGGAACACAGTACTCCTTGTTTTTTATATATTGAAGGAAGGGGTTTTATAACATCGAAGCCCAAAGAAGTTTTATTTTTCAGTGATGCTTTTCCCCCGTCCTAGCTCCGGAAACCCCAACAAGGCAATTGTTGCATGCAGACACACACAAACACAAACGAATGGCCCCAAAACCCCACAAAATTGGGTGTCCAATTCCCAAAGTTTAATGGTTTTAAAGGGTTTGGGGGGGTTTGTGGGCTTTTTCATTTCAGCTTTGGTAAAGATTTTTGGGGTCCTACCCCCACATTAAAACCCCCACTGCAACAGGGATGGCCCCTTTCCCAAAATCTTTGGGGCAAACAGGTTCCCCGGCTTGGGGGTTTTGGTGGGTGTGGAAAAAATGCTTGAATTTAAACAAAAATTTTTGGTTTTCCCTTCCCCCCGGGTGGGTGTGGGGTGGGGGGGAAACTTGGGGTTAGGTTTTTGTTCTTGGGGGTGTTTTCCCCCCTTTTGATTTTTCCCCATTATATATTTCCTTACAGGGGTCAAATAACATCCCCCACCCTGCAAACCTTTTAAAAACTGAAAATGAAAACCACCCTCCCATGGGTTTCACTCCCCTTTTCCCCGCCATAAATTTTGCAATTTTGGGGTTCAATCCCAAAGGGAATAAACCCCGCAAAACCCCCCTTGGTAATGTTCCCCCTTTGGAAATTTTTAGGGTTTAGTGGCAATTTAAAGTGGGGAAAACTTTTTAAAACACCCCAAATTTTAGCCCCTTTTTGGGTCTTTTCAATTCCCCGGGTGGGCCAGCAATGGGAAACCCCAATCCCCCCCCAATTTCCAAAAATGGGGATGTCTAACGGGAAAGAATGGGCCCGGCAGGGGGGGGCAGAAAGGGGCCGTGGGGCACCTTTCTTGGGGAAGCCCCATGGAAATTTGGGGGGCAAAAGGGAAATTAACAGGGACACGTCAAGGGGATACCCCAAAGGGCCCTGCCCTGGTGGCAAAAAACCCGAAAATTCCCCCCTCCGGGAATGGGTCAAGGGCCCAAATTTTTACCATCGCAGGGTGGGGAAAGGAAAAAAGTGGAATCCAACCCAGGATTGATGCCTGTGTGGGTTAAACCCCCAGAGGCGGAGAGCAGCCAAAGGGTTGCTCTGGAGACAAGCACCTCAACGTTTTTCCCATTAGGAAGCAGCAAGTAGGAGGTTCCCCCATGTTAAGAGACCCTGCCACCAAATACAGCCCCTAAAAAAACTCCCCCGCCTAATGGCCCGTTTGTTTTTTTGCTTAATTTTTGTATTTGTTTACTGTTTTGTTTTACTTTTTCCTTGGAAATTTGAAGTAACATTTGTCAAAGGGTTTTTTTTAAAAGCCAAAATTTTTTACGCTGTTGATATTTTTTTAAACCCCTTTTGTTTAATAAAAGTAAAACATGTTCTGAAGTCAAGACAAAGTTTAAACATTTTTTTAAAAAAGCTGGTAGTGTTTTTAAAGTGGGGGGGGAAAAAGGGACAACTTAAAATTTTTAACAATAAAAAAGCCAAAATTTAGCAAACGTTTAAAGGCACAGTCCGCTTCATCCAGTGATTCTCAGTGCTGGGGGCACACAGCTGCCACTAACCACTGTCTCCCTAATGAGGCCCGCAATTGTGTTCCCAGGGTTTCCCCTTCCCAACCTCCCCGCAGAGGCATTTTTTTGGGCGAAAATCCTCTGAGGTAGGTGGAAGACTTTGGGGGGGGCCGGGGGGCTAGTTGAGGGTGCAGGATGTGGCCCTTGGTTTTCGCAAATGTTATGAAGGACCACACATGCTGTAACCACAGGGAGGTGGGTTCTTTTCGGAGAACCGAGGAGAGGAAAAAAGACAGCCCCCCCCGTGCCTTGAGCCTTCCAAATGCCTGCTCCACGGTTCCGGGAGCGGTTGAACACCCTGTTGTATGCCATCTTTCTTTTGGTTTCCCGTGGGCCTCCATTGGCTTCATAGCCACTTTGGGGAAAGGGGGGAGACAGCATCACCCAGGATCACAGGGCCAATGGCAACACCCCCCCAAAGGTGATGGTTGGGTTTCCCCGGAACAAACTGTCCCGCCTCCATGGCATGCCCGGGGGGGGTGCCCGGGAAAACGAAAACATCATGCATTTTCCCCGTGTAGCCGAGCACAATGTCCCGGAATTTCCCCTCCCTGGTCCACCATCCCCTGAAGGAGATGGAGAAGGAAACTCTTTTCCCGTTCACAAACTCTTCCCCCCTACCCTTTTTGGGGGGCCGCACCAGAATGTGTGTCCCATCAATCGCGCCGATGCATTGGGGAAAACCCCAAAAGGGTGGAAAAATAGATCTGTAATTGGGGGGATACAAAAAAAATAAATTAATATTTTTAGAGGAATTTCACATGAACTGCAATACAAGTCGGGAAATTGGGACATAGGAATGAAACTTTTCCCTGTTCCCTTGGTGGGGTTTGGGGTTCCCCATGGGGGTTTGTTTTTTCTCCTGGGGACAAGCACAGAATGCTGGCCTTTTTTTTATTTATTTAAAATATTTTTTATATATTTTTTGCATTTATAACAGCTGTGCTATAAGGGAGAGAGTGCAGCTGTGGGACCAGGGGTAGTTCCCACCATGGCTGTGCCCTATGACTGATAATTTTTGCCCAAACAATGTAAAATGATGATTGTGACAGAACCGTTTTGGGCTGGGGAGTGCCACCAGGAGAAAGAGGCTAGTGGTGTGCTGTCTGGCCAGGAAATCTCCCCAAATTTTCCCTGTGTTCCTGGGGGGTGAGGGAAGGGATTGCTTGGGAATGGGGGCCCGAGAGCATCCCATAGTGCTCCCTTGGGGTTAGCACAGGAGTGAGTGCAGAGCTGTGTGTTTTTGGGGACATTGGGTCCTGATACTCACCCTCCAATAGTCTCCAAGGCTGGGAGGGAGGGAGGGAGGGAGGGAGGGAGGGAGGGAGGGGGAAAAAAAAAGAGGCTAGTGGTGTGCTGATTTTCTGTGTGGGGCATGCCCAGGGTTATCCAGTGGGTTTCCCCTGGCTGAGTGGGAAGCAAACCCTTGTCTTCAGGTTCATAGGCTAATGGTGAAACCCCCACACCATGCTGGCTCCACTCAACCTTTTGACATATAGCCTTAAGAAATTACTGTGGCTACTCAGGGACCATGTGTAATTCCCCCCACAGCTGTGCTATAAGGGCAACTGTTTTCCAGATATAAAACTGAATGGCTGATAGGCTTTCCCGTGCAGCTCTGGGAAGGGATATGTTAATTAACTCCAGGATCTCAAATTATGCATTGCATAGGCTCTACAACTGATAATTATTGAGATCTTGCCATTTACCAGGAGAAAGAGGCTAGTGGTGTGCTGTCTGGCCAGGAAATACTGCAATTTCCATGTGTTCCTGGGGGATGAAGGAAGGGATTGCTTGGGAATGGGCAGCCAAAAGCATCCCATAGTGCTCCTGTGTTAGCACAGGAGTGAGTGCAGAGCTGTGTTTTTTGGGGACATTGGGTTCTAGAGTACTCACTCTCCAAGGCCCCCAAGGCAAACGGTGGATGACAAAAAACACATGCTCTATCGCAAGGGACACCTCGATGAGGATCACCGCGACTGTGGAGATCCCCAAGCCGAAAGTGTTTGCTGCTTGTGATAGATGAGAGGGGTTGTCAGCCACCAAAAGCAAAGGCCACCCCTCCTCCACAGAGATAGGTTGGCGCATCTCTGTGGCTCTTTCTCCCGGTGGGGATGCAAAAAATGGTCAGCTATTTCGAACAGGGGGGCTTTTTGGGATCCCGGGAAAAGGTAGAGCCACTGGTCGTCGTCCCATTTCACAAGAACCTTTTGGCCACCACGTCCTGTGCATCCTCTCCAACCCATATCCGGGCGTGGCACACGCCACGAGGAGCCTCTCAGCGGGGGTGCATAAAGCTGTCGTCAGACTATTGTCCCCCAAGAGCCTGGACCGCCTCGCTCTATTTTGGCCCACTGGCCTTTGCATTTTGGCCATCACAACACCCAGAACCGTCATAAAAGGCCCCCGGACCCTGGCAACGTCAGTCATAACCCCATCCTCCATTGCAAAGCCGGGAAAACAGGAAAAAGAACGGGTGGGGGAAAAAAACACAGCTAGATAAAACTTAAGCTTTTAAAAGGAGGGAGGGGCGGGGGGGGGTGTTGTGGGGGAAAGGGGGCCGTGCACACATGCACACGTACGTAATGACGCACGGAGGCATTAAAAAAAAAGCCAATCACAGCTGAAGGGGGTGAGGTTATGAGAAAAAACAGGAGTGGCCATGGAAATTGGGAATTATTAACACACACTACACCGGTTCACGCTTAAACCCATGGAAAGTCGTAAATTAAAGCACGCGTTGGCGCAGATACCGAAAAAGGCTTGGGGAAACATCGCAGCGCGATTTCCTTTCCTCGCGTGGAAAAGGGGCCCTTCTTAATAGGAAATATAATTCTATAGCTTGAACTTTCAATTATATTCGAGGTCACTTATGGGAACCCCATGAATGAGAAAAAAACCCCCGCTCCAAAGGGCTTTCAAACTCAAAACTGTGGCTTTGTTTTAATCTATCCATCTGTTAACACAGGTCTTCCTCTTTTTCCCACTGTTGTGTACCTTGATAAGCATTACTGTCTTTTCTAATGGCTCATGTCTTTTCATTATTTCTAAGGAGAATTCCCACTTGACTTACTCTCGTTGTTGCTAACTGCTGTCATGTTGGAATTTTTTTTTATGGTGTCCCTACCAATGAGAGACATTCAAGTCACTCAGGCCCCCTCAGGTCTTGGGACTAGAGCTGTGCACTCCTTGACTAGTGTCATCATCTGCAATGCATCTTCCTCTTTTTTCCCATTGTTGTATACCTTGCTAAGCATTATTGTCTTTTCCAGTGACTTGTGTATCCCCATGGGTTTTTGTCCCCAAAATATGGGAGAATAAGTCACCTTGACAGCAGCTAATAACAAATAGTTCCATGTGTGCCTAATGGAGTTTTTAGAATGTGGGAACTTTATTAAAAAAAAAACCATTTGCCTTTTTTAGTCTAATCTAATTTACAAACTTTGTTGTGAAGACACTGTAAATAATACATGTTGATTGCAGGTTATGTTTATGATGGTCTGATTTTAAAAAAGACATACAAAAAAAAAAATATGCACAAAATTCACTTTGGGACATCACTGGGTTTTCACAAAAAATTTTGGGTGCAGATTTTGAATGGTCTGACTTAAAATATAGGATATTTGGCACACAACACATTTACTTGGGGGAGCATGGAGGGCAACCAAATTAAATTTATTCATGAAGAATAGTGTGTTTATGGCCCAAATTTAAAAGACATTCCTTCTCAAAAGTAACTGTGACTGAAGTGCAATGTAAGAACTGTTGGAGCAGTTGAAGCTGAATGAGCATTAACAATGGTGAATGATTCTCTTAGGCAAGCTGGTACTGCAGCTAGCACCGTAATAAAACTCTGGTACAGCTGGAACACAAAAGCAGTTAGTATTTAAGATGCCATACTTTGTTTTTGAAAAGGATGCTATGAAAGCCACCTGTATTATCAGTCGCTAGCAAGCAGTTCCAAATGTTTTTTAATTTAAAATACAAATACATTTGTGAATGTGGAGTGCCATAGATTCATAATGAAATTCCCCAAATAAAATTTTTATCAGAATTTTATTTAAATACATTTTTGTTTGATCTTACTGTATTGCAAGAAAAACTGTGAATTTACAGAAAGGATTACTGGAACCCCTTCCCAGTGGCAGTGGGACTTCTCAGTTGCTAAATGGAGTCCTTAAAAAGGGATAAGAAATTTGGCGCAACATGAGTCAACAGTGTGATGCAGCAGTCAAAAAAGCCAATGCAATGCTAGGCTGCATCAGTATGAGTTTAGTGTTTAGGTCAAGGGCAGTAATACTACCACTCTGTTGTGCTTTGATTAGACCTTACCTGAAACATTGTTTATGAACACTGATATGAAAGAGAGATACTGAAAAGTTAGAAAGCATCCAGAAGAGGATTATCAAGATATTAAAAAGTGTGGAAACCAAGCACTGTGAAAAACGGCTTAGGGAGCTGGGTATGTTTTAACTTGGAGAAGATAATATTGAGAAGTGATATGGTAGCCTTTTTTGAATATCTGAAGGAATGCTGCGTTGAAGATGATCCAAGTTAGTTTAATGCTGCTCCAGAAATTAGGATGTGAAACAATGCATTCAGATTATGACAAAAAAGAAGCTACCTAAACAATAGGAAGAACTTTTTGATTGTAAAAGATATTAAACAGTAGAAGGGACTGCCTCTGATACAGGTGGACTCTCCTTCACTAGAGGTCTTTAAGCAGAAGTTGGATGGCCATCTCTTACCTTTGCATGGCAGTGGATTATACGAGATGGTGCTTGTGATCATCCTTCACCTGTCTCTGATTCTATTACCTTACTTCAAAATACAATAAGCAAGCCCTGCTGCTGGATTTGGGAGTCCCCTGGTCCATTATACTATATATGATGTCATAAAGGCTGGACTTTGGGCCCTGCATGACTTCTCTAAGTCCAGTTTTTATGACACCACTGGATAATATTGCTATTTTTTCAGAACACATGTTTCCCCCATTTATCTGACAGGCTAGAGACCAAAGTACTGTCAGAAAACATAATTGGTTGAAAAGCAGAATCCATGTACTGTACTGTAGGGAGCATGAAGACCTCACTTGGGACAAACCATGCATGTGCTGCTTGCAGTCTCTCAGCTGACTTAACACCTTTGTCCCCACTCAGCTTGCTTGCAAACAGCAAGTGTGTGACAGCAGTCCCAGGCAAGCCTCCACAGGCAAGAAGAACTGATGAAAAAGAGGAACCCTCATTGAATTAATGAAACTTGTTCTTAATTTTGAAGCATTGAAAAAGCAAGTTGTCTGATGATGGGGCATCAAAAGACTGGTGCTTCATGTAGAGGGATATGCTTTCCTTCCTTAGCTCAAAATGGATTCAAACTGCAGGAAAGGAGATTCCACCTGAACCTCAGGAAGAACTTTCCAATTCCACTTTTCGGCAGTGGAATATGCTGCCTCGGAGTGGGGGGGTTTTTAAGCAGAGGCTGGATGGCCATCTGTTGGGAATGCTTTGGAGTGTGTTCCTACATAGCAGGGGGTTGGACTGGATGGTCCCTGGGGTCTCTTCCAACTGTATGATTCTATGATTATTGCAGAGATGGACAGGTGGTAAATCAAAACATACTCCACTAAATGCAGAAAGCACATTTTTAAAAAAACCCACACAATATGGATAGAGCCCTATCATATGTTTTTGCAACACATTTGCATACAAGTAGAGTTTTATCATATGTTTTTGTAACTTTTGGGACACAGGGTGTTTGTGATGCTTCTGCCTCCTTCACACCCATCTTTAAGTCAGAGTTGCCCTTTGGAGAACAGGGGTTGTAGATTTGGTCAAACATAGTGAATGAAAAGACTGGGCAGTTGATGGTGGTGAGATTTTTTTGGGCCTTGCATTATATTATGGTAAAAGAGAGGAGATGAATGTTTGGAACTACTGTCCTCCTTTATGAAGAAAATATTGACAAGCGGGAATGTTTTTCTTTCTGGAATGGGGAACTGCTGAGCTTGCTAGAGAGATCTTAAGCTGCATCATCATTGGCTGGAAGTCTCTAATAACACAGGCTGATTCTTCAGCATGATTAGGTTCTGCTGTAGCAATTCTTATCACCCTTAACACCTTTTATCACCTCATCCTTATTAATGAGGAAATAGAACAGCAGGAAGAAGTAATGAAACAGCAGCAAGAGGTAATGGAATAGCAGCAAGATCTGCTCTCCCTTATTAATGAGGAAATTGAACAGCAGCAAGAGCAAGAATGTCAATGTGAAGAGAATGTCCAGGTGACCCTGGAAGAATCTGCACATCGAGTAATCCCTGCCAAGCCTCAGAAGAGACAAGCTTTGGTGGGAGGAAAGAGAAGCTGAGAGGAACAAAAGCAACAGTTTGCAACTCTGACAGGATGAATCATGAGGTATGCTGTCTCCCTGGGGCCAAAATTGGTACCAGAGAGACTAACAAGACTGGTCAAGCTCACTGATGTAACTTCTTTCTTTTGGTTCACATGGGAAGCAATGACGCTGCAAGGCAGAGCTTTGAGTGTATCACGAAGGATTACGAGGAAGCTGAAGGACCTTGTTGCACAGGTTGTAGTTTCATCTCTCCTCCTGATATAGGTATGAATTAGAAATAATAAATTAGAAATAAAGTAGAAGCTGGGGGCTTAGGTCAGAGGAACGGAGAAAGATTTAAGAAGGGTAAAAAGGTCACGAGAGCCAATGTATCACGTAGCTTGGTTTCCTGCAACACTCCCTGTTGAAGGACATGGCCTGTGAAGGGAGAGAAGAGAAGAGGTGACCAACTGGCTCCGCAGATGGTGCTGCTGGGAACAATTTGGTTTTTTGGACCACAGTCTGCATTATCACAAAGATGGTCTTCTGGCAATGGATGGTGTGTACTTCACAGCCAGTGGCAGGAATATTTTTGCTAAGAGTCTTGCAAAGCAAAGCTGAGTTTGGGCAAGGAGGGGAGACAGTATTATTCGAGGCAGGAATTCAGCAAGTGCTGGGCAGAAAAGCCCAAATGTTATAGATACAGCAGGCCAAGTAGTACTAGAGACCAACTGTCGGGTAGCCCTCCATATTTAGTATGGGATAGTATTTAGTATGGGATATGTAGTAGTAGTATTTAGCTGCTTGCTTGTAACCAAGAATGTGCACCAGAGACCGTTAGGTAAACAACACCAGGAATTCAGCACTGATAAAAAATACCAGCTTGAGTTAGTTCCTCCAAGGTCATTTGCTGTCTGATTACTGTGGGAACAGATTCTTTTGCTTATAATGTTTGGTCTCTGCAAATTGCCTCCAGTTCGATCACTGAAGTCTTGTACCCACATCACACTCTAAATAAATCATGTATTAGCATTGGTATATTTGTGTGTGTGATCTCGGTTCCTGACATTAAAACTGCATTAAAACTAACAACTGCATTAAACTGCATTAAAACTGCATTAAAACTAACAACATGCATCAAATAAATGAAGAAGACCAGGAAGCTGTCAAAGTTCCAAGCGAGGAAATTGCTGAAAGAGACGAGACCGAGATGGCCCCTAGCCAGGCTGTTGATGTAAGACCAAAGGCATGGCCTTCACTCCCTGCAACAACCCTGACTGGAGGTCAGACCTGGGCCTGGGGAGAGAGACCAGAAACTGCACGGCACCACAGATGTCAGGCTACAAGATGGGATACATTAATTGGCAAGATCAACCTGATGGAACAACTTCAGGCCAGAGAAGAAGAAGTGGAAAAGCAGAGAGAAGAAATTTTCCAACTAAGGGCTCAGCTGCATGACTGGAGATTTCTGGTGCCTCAAGTTGGATGAGCCCCTCCTCAAGCTCCAGCAGATGCCGTTGCCCCTGTCACACCGGCTCCTGCCCCTCCTGGAATGCCGGCACCGGCTGTGGGGGCTCGACCTTTCCGGGAGCTGAAGACCACCTTTGTTGGCAATGGCACCAAGTTGTCGTATTTCCTCAACATGGCATCTAGTTACATGATCGACAACGGCAACAGCTTCCCTGATGATGCTGCCAGAATTAGATACCTGAGCCAGCATCTCAAAGGAGAAGCAGCGGAGTGGGTCGCTGGCTTGTTCAACTCACAAGCTGAAGAAAGAGCTGACCTGCAGCTTTTCATGACCAACTTAGAGAAAGATTTGAGGATCCATTCTTTCAAGAAAAAGCCAGACCAACCGAAAAACTGCATCAAAGGAAAGGAACCGTGGGAGAGTACTCACAAGAATTCAGGAGGTTAGCTGCTAAGGTGCCTGAATGGAGAGATGACATTCTCAAGCAATTTTATCGAGATGGATTGAACCCTATCATCCTTGATCGGTGCCTGACCCAAGGGGACCCTGCCAGCCTCTTGGGATGGATGAAACTAGCCGGGTAAGTGGAAAGCATTATGGAAAGGGTTCAGCTCACCCAGCAGAGGCAAGTTCGAGAATTTGGCCACCGCACCCCTGGACAGAGGAAAACCACATTCCTGAGCAGCGAGAAGAAAAAACAGCTCAAAGAAGGAACCTGTTTTCAATGTGGGAAGAAAGGCCACATTGCCAGCGATTGCCTGGGATCAAAGAAACTCACTGAAGTAAAGTCAAGTACTTCCTCCACCAGACCTCCATCTTGCAAAGCTGACACCCCAAAGCCAGCAACCAAACACCCTTCTGGAGGCACCGCTGGGGGAACTTGCGATGGGGAGGACAGCCCTCTGACTACATCTGATTCAGAAAGTGATGACTGGGACACCACTGAATCTGCTAATGTAAGTAGCACCAAAACCAAACATGTTTATGTAACAGTAACTCTCCAGGGAAATGATGGCAAATTATGGATATGCAGGGCCTTGGTTGACTCTGGCTGCACACGCAGCCTATTAAATCCTGCATTGGCAAAAGAACTTGATGTGTAGTTTGAACCCCTAAAAAGAGCCGTAAAGTTATCTCAAACGGATGGCTCACCAACGGCAGGGGGCCCAGTAAGGGGAAAAACTAAACCCATTCCTGTTCAAGTGGGAAACTATCAGGGAAAAATACATTTTCTAGTGCCCAGAATAATCGGATTTCAAGTAGTCCTTGGGTATGACTGGCTAAGAAAACACAACCCCTAAATTGACTGGACACACGGTTAGCTCAAGCATGTTCATGACATAAACCAGATGCCCGAAGAATTCACCCCCTCTCTGCACTCATTTTAACCCTTGAGGAGTTGCAGAAAATCCCTTTAGAGTACTGAGATTTGCAAAAAGCTTTTGAAGACCATGAAGTAGACAAATTGCCCCCTCATAGAGACTTTGATTGCAAACTCAGGCTAATAGATGGGGCCAAAATACCTAAACCAAAAATATATCCAATGAACAAACAAGAACTCGTTGCCTTAAAAAAGTTCCTGAACAAAAACTTACAACGTGGATTTACAAAACCTTCATCGGGTCCGACCGTTAGTCCCATGTTTTTCCGTAATAAAAAAGATGGAGATGAATCTAGGCTTATCGTAAACTATAATTTAATTAATCAGGCAGTGCTACCAAACTTTTACCCGATTCCTTTGACTAAGGATGTACTAAATCAATTGATAAAGGGCAAATTCTTTACAAAGCTAGACCTCAAAGAGGCTTACCACAGAATTTGCATGGATCCCGAGAGTGAGTGGTTGACTACATTCTCAACCCCACCGGGAAATTACCAATGGACTGTTCTTCCTTTTGGCTTACAGGCTGGCCCCACTGCTTTCTAAATGTTTCTCAATTCTGTGCTACAAGATCTGCTCTACGAGGGTGTTGTTATTTACCTAGATGACATCTTAATCTATTCAGAAACACCAGAACAACACACCAAGCTCGTATGTGCTGTGCTACAAAGTCTCATAGACAATGAGCTTGTTGTTAAACTCTCCAAATGTGAGTTTCACACTCAAACTTTTGATTATCTAGGGTACCGCATTTGCCACAATACCCTGAACATGGACCCTGCCAAAATTGACACAATACTTAAATGGCCGGTCCCTAAAACTAGATAGCAGCTCCAACAATTCCTTGGCTTTGCAAACTTCTATAGTAACTTTATAGAAGGCTTTGCAACAATTGCCCTCCCCGTCACTGACCTCTTGAAAAAAGCAACAGACACCAAAGCTAGCAGAAGCAACCGCATCGGTTGGTCTGATAAATGTCAGACAGCATTTGATGCTCTCAAGAAAAAATTCGCCTCTGAGCCCCTTCTCTTGTTCCCTGACTCTTCCAAAGAATTCATAATTCAAACCGATGCATCTGACTTCACTATGGGTGCTGTTCTGCTACAAAAAGACACTGACAACCATCTGAAACCATGCGCTTTATTTCAAAAAAGTTCTCAGAACAACGCAACTGGCCTATCTGGGAAAAAGAGGCAATGGCCATCTATTTTGCCCTTTCCTCCTGGAGGCACCTGCTTGAAGGCGCTAGTATTCCTTTTCAAGTCTGGACTGACCATCGTAATCTTGAAACACTAACAAATTCCAAAAAATTAACCCCAAAACAAACGCGCTGGGCTGAATTTTTCCAGCACTTCAGATTCAAAATTGTCTTTAAACCTGGCAAAAGCAACACTCTAGCAGATCCTCTTTCGAGGCTACCCTGCTATGAGCCTCACTCCTGTCCTTCTATATCATCTGATAAGCCTCTATTTTCTCCAGATACTTTTGGATTATAAGTAAATACACGTGCACAACAAAAAGCACGTACAAATGCTTCTACCCTCCTTGATTCTGCTTTTCAACAATCCCTCAAATCTGCTTACCAAACTGACGACTGGCTTAAATTTCACAAAGACTTCATAACCTGGTTTAATGACCTGGCTTTCATCGGGACCAAAATTTATGTGCCACCCCCATGTTGTCCTGAAACTCTGCAAAGATACCATGATTCCAAACCTGCTGGCCATTTCAGATTTCTAAAAACTCTGCACTCCATTAGAAAACTGTTCCACTGGCCAGGTCTCACAAAACAAGTCCAAGATTATATAAAAAATTGTTCCATTTGCAACACTTGCAAATCCAGTTCTTCCAAACCGCATAGTCTACTACAGCCGCTTCCTTTCCCTCCTCCCCTTGGGATGTAATTTCTTGGGACTTTATTGTTGGTCTCCCGACCTCACGCAGCTTCCACACTATTTGGGTAGTCACTGATCATTTTTCCAAACAATCTCACTTTATTCCCCTGAAAAAGATTCCAACCGCTGAAAAATTGGCTGACCTTTTCATCACAAACATTTGGAAACTACATGGTCTTCCCTCCACAAACATTTCTGACAGAGAACCTATCTTCACTTCCAAATTTTGGACATCACTCATGAAAACCCTTGGCATCTCCCAAAAACTTAGCAGCGCCTATCATCTACAAAATGATGGCCAAACTGAACACACCAATCAAACCCTTGAACAATATTTACGCTGTTTTCATAAACTCCAACCAGAATAATTGGGCACTTCTACTCCCATTTGCAGAATTTGCATACAACTCTGCCTTCCATTCCTCTACTGGAAAATCTCCTTTTGAAATTGTCTCAGGCACTACCCCGAAATCCTTTCCTTCACTGCCTGCCAAACTCCCTGACTCACAGCCTCCCTCCCTTACCTCTTGGATTATAAAAATTTCTTCTACTTGGAACTCTGTTCGAGACTCCCTAAAAGCCTCTAAGGCTTCCCACAAACACTTTGCTGACTGAAAGAAGCAATCCAACCTTACTTACAGACCTGGGAACTTTGTTTACCTTTCATCTAAGAACATTTCCACCACTGGACCCTCCAAAAAACTTTCTCCTAAATACATTGGTCCTTTCCCAATCAAACGTGCCATTAATGATGTCACCTTTGAACTTGATTTATCTGACTGTTACAAACTCCCTCACCCTGTTTTTCTTTGCAGCTTACTGAAGCCAGCTCCTTCTAATTCCTCTTCACAAATTAATCATTCTACCTGACCTGCTGTTCCTGGCTTCCGGACTTCTACAATTTACCTACTACAAATGTCGATTTCCATAGTTTGCTATGTTCCCAATTTTCCCCATTTCTTTCCCACTTCCCTCTACCTTTCCCTGTTCCCTTTTTTCACTGTCTTCCGTCTATTTATTTTTTTTTCCTCGGGATGGGCAGGATGTCGGGTAGCCCTCCATACTTAGTATGGGATAGTATTTAGTATGGGATATGTAGTAGTAGTATTTAGCTGCTTGCTTGTAACCAAGAATGTGCACCAGAGACCGTTAGGTAAACAACACCAGGAATTCAGCACTGATAAGAAATAGTAGCCTGAGTTAGTTCCTCCAAGGTCATTTGCTGTCTGATTACTGTGGGAACAGATTCTTTTGCTTATAATGTTTGGTCTCTGCAAACTGCCTCCAGTTCGATCACTGAAGTCTTGTACCCCCATCACACTCTAAATAAATCATGTATTAGCATTGGTACATTTATGTGTGTGATCTTGGTTCCTGACACCAACAGTGGGAGAAAAAGCAACTTTAGTAAAGAGCCTGTGGGAAGGGCACATGGTCTTGAATGTCTCTACACTAATGCACAGAGCATGGGAAATAAATGTGCTTAATACAACTCTTAATACAACAAAATAAATATGATTTAATAGGCATCTCTGATGAGTCTCATGATTGGAATGTATAACCTATTTTGGAGAAATAGACCAAACAAGAAAGGAAGAAGAGTAGCTTTATATGTCAAGGATGTTTACACCTGTGAAGAGATCCATTACTTAAATCCAGGAACCCAGGTTGGGAGCATCTGAGTAAGAATTAAGGGAGCGAGAAACAATAGGGATGTCATTGTGGGAATCTACTACAGACCTCTAAGCCAGCCTGAGGATTTCGATGATGCCTTCTTGGAGCAAATGACTACGCATTCAAAAAGAAGAGAAGATGTAGTAATGGGAGATTTCAACTATCCTAATATATATATGTTGGCAGTCAAACTCTGCTGAGAGCACAAGGTCCAATAAGTTCCTCACTTGCCTTGCAGACAATTTCATTGTTCAGAAGGTAGAAGAGGCAACAAGGGGATCAACTATTTTAGATCTGATCCTGACCAACAGGGATGACCTTGTTGATGAGGTGGAGGTGGTGGGATCCTTAGGGGGGAGTGAATTTGGAATTTATTGGAATTTGTCATTCAGTGGGAACGGGAAGCCAAGTGTAGCCAGACACCCATTCTAGACTTTTAAAACGCTGATTTCTATAAACATAGGGAATTCCTGGCTGAAATTCTGTGGTCAAGAATACTGAAAAAGAAGGGAGTTCATGATGGAGGGGAGTTTCTCATAAGTGAGATACTGAAGGCCCAATTTAAAACTGTTCCAATAAGGAGGAAAAATGGCAGCTGTCTAAAGAAACTGGAATGGTTGATGAAAGAACACTCAGCTGAGGCAAGTGTTAAAAGAAACATGTACAAGAAATGGAAGAATGGGGAAGTCACCGAAGACTAATTGAAACAGATAGCCAGGATACGTAGGGAGAAGGTCAGAAAAGCTAAAGCACAGAATGAACTCAGGCTTGCCAGAGAGATTAAAAACAATAAAAAAATGCTTTTTAGATGTTTGCATCAAAAGGAAAAACTAGGAAATGATAGAGTTGCTGCATGGAAAAGATGGCCCAGTGCTAACAGGGGAAGAGAAAAGGCAGAACGCCTCACATCTTCTTTGCCTCAGTTTTCTCCAAAAAGGAGGAAAGTACTCAACCTGGGGAGTGGGGAGCAGATGTGGAAGTGGCAGGAGGAACCTCAGGGCAAACAGCAGAACTGACTGCCCGCTGGGTTTGGAGCTCCTGACATGCTGTATGAATAGGGTGTAGTGCATTTAGTGCTGCTCCAGAATCTACTTGTACAGTGGCAGGGGTTTTGTCCCTATCAGTCCCAATGCCTGCCTTCACTCAGGCTCTCCCCCATCTGTCAGGCTTCAATTTGGCCACAACATTACTAGGGAGTTCCTTGGACTGAGGGCACTCCTATTCTGAAAAATCCAAACTGGGATAGTGTCCAGCCGGTGGAGTACCATTAGTCACTGCGCTCACCTGTTGATCACCTCCAGGTCTGGAGTGTTTTGCCAGGGCATCAATGAGGCCTAGGGTGGGTCGTTTGTCAAATTGAGTCATGTCAAGTCCTAACTTTTTCAGAGCACCCCAAAGTCTCATTATTTCTGCAGAGTAAGTCTGTATAGTGGGATCATATCCTCCAGATGACTCTCGAGGAGCATCATTGTCTGGGTTGGACCAGGGAGCCTGCGGTTTGGGTGTGGAGTTCCCTGCCTTACTAGAATGGTTGCGGGAATCTCTGCCTTGCCAATGGTCCTGCCTGACTCTGTGATCCTGCTTAGGAGGAAGACGTGAATTCCAGTTCCCCCTTGGAACTGAATTTGGGTCTGTCTTCCTGTGTTGGGAATGAGGTCCGTAATTTGCATAAGTGACTTCTTGAATCGGTTCCCCATTCCCAGCCTCCTTCCGGTTACTCTTTGGAGGGGGTTTTAAGGAACCAGCCTCGTGGAGCAGGTGAGAGACCTGCCAGAGGTTGTTGCCAAACTCCTTCCAGCCGGTTGTGACAGGATCCACTAAACCCAGGGCCATTTTTTTTCATGATTAAGACCTCCATACAGAAGAGTCTTTAATTTCAACATGATTAAAATTGTGCCCTGCGGGGGTTAAGGGGACCTTCTCGGCCAGAATGATGAGGAGCTGCTTGCGCGCCACGTAAGCTTCAGGGTTCTCATGAGGACCCTGTTGTTCCATCGTACAAAACTCCTGCATTCTTTTTTTTTAATTTTTTATACATTTTATTATATTTAAAAAAGAAAATAATAATTACACATATTTACACAAAACTTACTCAAATATTAACACATAAACAAAACAAAAAAAACAAAAACAAAAAACAAACACAACACACAAAAGAAAAAAAAAGAGAAAACAAAAAAAAGAACAACAATCATATTTCATCCACATACCTTCACAACAAAAAATACAACACATATTTACCAAACTCGAACACACTATTTAACTTATTATTAAACTCCTGGCTAAATCCCGAACTTCCATCTTTGACTTTTGAGTCAGTTAATCATCCTTCTATCTCAAATTGGTATCCCTCTTTCCAAATCCAATTTAAATACCCCTAACAAGATTTCAACCAAAAATTTAACTCATTCTCTTTCTCCTCATGAATTTTTGATATATTGTAGTACTTCCTCCCATTGTCTTGCGATCATTTCTTACTTTCTCCTCTTAATATACCTGTTAGTTTATCCATTTGAATCATCTCTATTAATTTCAACTCCCATTCCTCTATCGATGGTGCGACCCTTTCTTTCCATCTACACGCTATAACTAACCTTGCCGCTGCTGTCATATAAAATAACTGTTTCCCCGCTATCTTATAAGATCCTTCCCCCACATCGATAACAAATATACTTCAGCTGTCATTTCAAATTGGATATTCAATATC
This sequence comes from Iguana delicatissima, assembly GCA_948472985.1. Classification (NCBI taxonomy): domain Eukaryota; kingdom Metazoa; phylum Chordata; class Lepidosauria; order Squamata; family Iguanidae; genus Iguana; species Iguana delicatissima. The sequence goes on from CAOKZL010002874.1 coordinate 91,296, forward strand.
GATTCTATCTGCCTATGTACCTGTTTCCAATATTTTTTCATTATTTTACATGACAACCACGCGTGAAGAAATGATCCTACGTCTTCTTCACATTTCCAGCATTTTTAGAATATTTTTCTCATTATTGCCAATCTCTGTGGGGTTAAATACCACCGAAGATACATCTTATATATATTCTCCTTAATATCTTGACAAAGTGTGTATTTCATCGTTTTAGTCCATAGCTGATCCATCATAATTGAGTGATTGAGATTTTGGGCCCTTTTAATCATAGAAGGCTTTACAACTTCATCCTAGTATACCACTTTAATAAAATTCTATAGATACTAGAAATTACTTTACAATCTTTTCCACATAACACTCCATTTAATTCTTCCTCTACTAATTGATAATCCCTTATTTTTATATCAATTTTTAATTTTTCACGTATCTGCCTATATAATAACCAGTGGCATTTGACTCCTAACTTATTCATCTCTTGCTGGGATTTAATTCTAATTTGTTTTTGTTGTATTGATATCATGTCTTCATATTTTATCCACTTATCTAATAAAATATTTTCCCTCTTATAGAAAGCCTCATGTGGAGAGACCCATTTTGGGGTAAACCTACAAGCTCGTACAACATATTTTTTCCAAACTTTAAAAAGAGCTTTCCTAAGATAATGCCTATCGAATTCCTTATTATTTCTCTCTTTATTAAACCAAATATAATAATGCCAACCCTGTCCTAATCCAACACCCTCTATCTTTAATAATTTAATATCTTCTAATTTAATCCAATCACGAATCCAATTTAAGGCACAGGCGTGATAATAGAGGGTCAAGTTAGGTAAAGCCTAACTGTATTATCTTGTATTATTTTAACCCTAGGTTTCTTTCCACCCCATATAAATTTATTAATTTCTTTTTGCCAATTTTTAATTACCTTTTCATTTTGTATAATCGGGATATTTTGGAACAAAAAGAGCAGCCTTGGTAAAGCTGCCATTTTAATTGTTGCTATCTTGCCTAACCACGATAATTTTAAATTACTCCAAATTTTTAAATCCCTAGCAATTTCATTCCATATTTTCAAATAATTATTCTTAAAGAGGTCAGAAGTTTTATTTGTCATTGTAATTCCTAAATATCTTACTTTATCTGATAAAGTAAACCCCGTACTTTGAACCACCTTATTCTTTTCCCCTTCTGTCATATTCTTCATCATCACCATAGTTTTTTCTTTACTAACTTTTAAACCTGAATATTTTCCAAAATTGTTTAGTATATTCTTCAAAATATCTAGATAACTATCTTCATATTCCACTGTTATTACCAGATCATCGGCAAAAGCCCTAATCCTATATTCCTTACCTTGTGTTCTAATCCCTTTAATTTTATCATTTCCCTTAATTTTAAGAATTAACACTTCTATCACTAAAAGAAACAACAATGGAGATAACGGACAGCCTTGACGAGTCCCCCTTTGAATTTCAAATTTTTCAGTTTTAGAGCCATTTATTATAATGCTTCATATTTGTCGAATAAATTGCTTTTATCCAATTTAAAAAATTTAAACCCAAACCCATTTTATCACCCACTTTAAATAGAAAAGACCAATTAACAGTATCGAAGGCCTTTCGATATCTAAAAAAAGGGAAATAAGTTTTTTCTGGGGATGATTTTCACAAAGTTCTAGTACATTGATTATATATCTTAAATTATCCTTGATATACCTACCAGGAAGAAATTCTGCTTGCTCTTTGGTTTTTTCCTTTAATACTATTTTTAATCTATTCGCTAAGATTGAGGTAAATAATTTATAATCCGAGTTAAGTAACGAAATAGGCCGATAATTCTTTATATCTAACGGATCCTTCCCTTCTTTTTGAATTAATGTTATATTTCCTTCCCTCCATGAATCTGGTATATTTCCTTTAATCACCTCGTTCATTATAATTAAAAGTATTGGTGCTAGGTCCATTAGAAAAATTTTATAGAATTGAGTTGTAAAGCCATCCGGGCCCGGAGTTTTACCTTTTTGCTTTTTGAATTACCTCAATCACTTCAGATAATGTAATGGGTTTGTTTAAGTCCTCTCTTTGCTGATCCGTCAATTTCACTAACTTCTGATCCTCTAAATATAATCCAATCAATTCTTCTTGAAGACCTTGTCGCTTATAAATTGTAGTTAATAATTCCTAACAATTTTCTTGATCTGTTGAAAGTCTCTTTGTATTGTATCTCCACTTCTTAATTTTGTAACCAACGTTTTCTCCTTCTTTTCTTTCAATCTCTGCACAAGCCATCTTCCTGTTTTGTTTGCCCATTCAAAATTATATTGCTTTAAGTAAGTCATCTTCTCCTTGAGTTCTAAATCAATTTCCGTCTCTATTTGTTTTCGTAATAAATTAATTTCCCTAAGGATTTTTCCATTTGTTGGATCCTGAGATAATTTCAGTTCTTTTTCTTTTAAATCCTCTTCCATTCTCCGAAAATTCTCTCTTTTTTTCTTATTAATTACTGCTTTTTGTTGAATACACAACCCTCTAATTACTCCCTTTCGCCGCATCCCAAACAATCATTACATTAACCCCTTTATTAAGATTTTCCTCAAAATATAATTTAATATGTTCTTTAACTTTCTTTACAAACTTTTCATCTTGAAATAATCTATCATCCAATCTCCATCTAAATAAATCCTCAGCTGTCTGCTTCAACTCTAATAAAATTGGGTTATGATCTGAAAGTTTCCGTGTCAGTATTTCTTGTTTCTTAACTAATCTAGCCAGTGACTTCGTAATCAAAAACATATTTAACTGCGATAAAGAACGTGGGGCTCTGAATAAAATGTAAATTCTTTTTTGTTCCCATATTTATATCTCCATACGTCCAATAAATCTAGATTACTCATCATATTTTCAAAAGAACTAGGAAGTATCCCTGTCTCTCCTTTATTTTCTTCCCTGACATCCTATCTAATTTAGGTCTAATCACGCCATTCCAATCCCCCAGACAAATTATATCGCTATATTCCAAATTTATAATTTTATTACACAACGTATTATAAAAATTTTCCTGTTTCTTATGTGGGCCATAAATATCTACCACCAATATTTTTCGACTTTGCCAATTAATTTCAACCCCTATATACTGACCATCCTCGTCTTTTAAAATTTCTTTTGGGCATAACTTAACGTTAACATATAATACTACTCCCCTCTTTTTAACATTTGGGATTGCAACAAATTCTACACCTATCTTTTTATTCCGTACTAAGTGAACTTTTTCTTTTTGGGACTCGAATTTCTTGTAACCCAACTATATCTAGTTTCTTTCTTTCAATATAATAAAAAATTTTCCTTCTTTTTTGGGGTGTTACCATCCCTTTAATAGTCCAAGATAGAATCTTCAGAGTCATGGTAAGAAGATCTAATTTCAAATCTTACTTAATTATTTTCTTTACCTGATTCTATACTCTCTTCACTTCTCGACACATTTCCCACAGCTCCTTCTTCTTCTTTTTTATCATGATCTTGATCCAGTTCCTTTTTTTCCACTAGTTGATTCTCTGTCTCAACATTTTCCTGATGCCCCTTTTGTTTTAATTGTCTTGACTGTTCCTTCCCAAATCTTCTCATAAAATTTTTTGCCTCTTGGACTGTGTCGATCTTAAATGTTTTCACGAAATCGAAAACTAATACCTTCCAACTTCCCCCATCGGTATGATACATTATGAGATTTTAAAAAAATGTTATAAATCTTTATTCATTTCTTTTTCTCAAAATCCTAGGAGGTACATCTTTATAAATATATACTTTTGTCTTCTCTATTACCAAATCATTCTCCAAACTCTTTTGAATTATATCTTCTCTTGTCTTTTTCCGTACCAATTGCACCATTATGTCTCGAGGGAGTCTCCTTTCTCTCGCTATTCTCGATTCAATTCTAAACATTTTGTCAATCTCCCACTGCATCTTCTCCTCTGATATGTTTAAAATTTTTGCTAAGGGTGGAATTACTCTGTCATATAAATTTTCATCCTTGCTTTCTCCCAAACCTCTTATTTTTATATAATTTTCTCGTGCCTTTAAATCTGCCAAGGCTTTTTCATCTAAAAGACGTTCTTGTTGTCTTATTACATTTTCTGTTGTTTCTTCTATTTCCTTCGTCTTCGACTCAATTGTTGAAACTCTTTCCTGTGTATTCTTAAGATCCTCTTGTAAGCTCCCAAGTGCCATTTTAATGCCTTTTAATTCATTCTTAAAATCTTGTTTCATCTCTCCTCTGAGGTCCTTCATTTCTTATCTAATTTCAAACTTTATATTCCTTATCTCATCTAATAACGCCACCTGGAAATTATCCACCCTGTCTGTTTTATTTAATTCTGGTTTAGATACTGGTTCCAAGGATAATTTTCTTTGGGTGGCTGTAATAGTCGCCTTAGTTGTTCTCGATGTCATTCTGGTGTCCATTAAAGTATCCCCGACTGATAGAATCGATACCGGCAATTTGATTGGTTTCAATATCTCTTTTAACATCAATTGCTAGTAATCAATATGTTTCTTTCATAAATCAATCCCCTATTATCAAAACTTTAAATCAATCATCCACAAGTCCATATACTATAATTCACAGCTTATCAATATTCCAAAAATAATTTATATAAGAATCCAAAAGATTAAAAAAAAAAAATTTAAATCCCAACTGTCCTTCTATAATTACTATAATAATAAATCAATAAAATATCAATATATAAAAATTTATGTGTGCATATATATCTCTATCAAACTATATCAAGCTATCTATATCAATATCACGCTAACTATCAAATTCCAATTCTAATCAAAAATTCCTATCAATAATAATCAATAATAATCATAGTTAATTAATACTCTTAATACTTCAAATTCTACACACCAAATATAATAATCACACTCCACTTATTTCTACGAGCAAGGGAAAGAAAAAAAAACCTCAAAATAATAATATTTATATTTTTTCCCCCAATTACCTTAAATCAACTTGCAGTTCTATTGGGAAACTTAGGTAATGGGCTTAAATCTGTACTTTTAACAATACTAACCAACCCTTAAAATGTTGCCATTATTAAACCTCTTTCTCTGCTTCACAAAGACAGCCTTTACAAGCTAAGTTGTATTTTTCCTTCTCGTAATTCGTGTCTTCTCGTGTCTTCGCTTTCTCCTCTGTCTTTCACCTTCCTTATAACGATACCTTTCTGTAGACTCTCCTCACATTCCACTCAGCTCCTCGTCTGTCTCCTTAATCTTCCTAGCTTTATATTCAGTTTTTTAACCCTGTAGTCTCCCAAATCATTCAAATCGCTCCTCAATTCTTTTTTTTTCCAATCCTCTCCCGTTCTCACACACAGCCAGTCACAGTCTTTACACTTCGCCTTACTTCTTATCCGTCGCCATTACTTTCTGTCGTTTGTCAAACCGCTCCTCCATTCTATTTTTTTTCCTCCCCTTCTCACACACAGCCAGTCACAGTCACAGTCTTTATACTTCGCCTTGCTTCTTATCCGTCGCCATTACTTTCAGTCATTTGTCGCCTCTTCGGACAGCGTGAACCTCTTCCTCTTCTCTCTTCCTCTCAAAAACCACAGTCCATCGCACTGTAATCTTAACTTAAACGGAGATAAGTTCTTTCCTGCAATCTTTAAGACTCTATTCTCTTAGACGGTGATTAAGCTTATAACATTAATAATTGTCCACGCTAACGCTCGCTTCTCTTTCCCTTCCCCAGCATGAGTCCTTTGCTAGCGTTGCTGCCATAACACCGCTTCTTGCTCTCCACTTCCTCTAATATCAAAATGTCCAAATGTCCCTATCCAAAATTCCTTACCCTTGTTAAATTCAGGTCCCTACTTCAGGGATAAGTATTCCACCAATAAATTACCTCATCCGTCAAAGATCTTTTAAAAGCAGTTCGCAAGCGCCGCTTGGTCGCTTCGGCTTTACCGGCTGGTTGAGGCTGCTCCAATCTGTTGCGTCCTGTCCGCTGCTCTCAGGTGCGATCTTTCACACATTAAACAGCTAGGGGACACCCCTCGATCTCCGGAGCCCCTTATTCTCACCGCCCTATACCAAGGGAAGGCTTGGGCTGACCCGTTGTTTATCCAGCCTACATCAACCCCACCGGCAAAGTTCCTCCTCTCCTACCCCTTCGCGGAGGACCTTGTCACGGCGCCATAGTCGAACCGGAAGTCCCAAAACTCCTGCATTCTGTCCTAGCCACAAAATCCTAATTATCTCCCTCATCCAATCATGGGCATCTAGTCTCACCAACCCTCGAGCAGCCACGGCTGACTCTAGTGTGGGGAGTTCTGAAGGGGACATGCACAACTTGGCCAGCTGGGTTAAGTCTTGGCTGTTGGTTGTGGGTGGGAATGGATCATGGCATTAAGCCACATGATTCCCGTGCTCTTATTCAATGGACTCAGTTGATCCGCTATTGCTTTGGCTTCTGTAGCTCTCTAGGGGACCCTGGTTTCAGTGACCTGAGTTTCTTGCCTCTCTGGTCTGTCTGCCTGTCCTTCACTTACTGGGGTGGTCTGTCGGGTCATGGACCGTGTCTCAACTGGGTTGACTGGGACCTTAGGGGCACTCCAGTCTGGATTGTGGGGAGAGGAGACCAGAGCATCCTTCGGCAAGGGCTCCCCAGAAAAGTCCTCTGAGAACGATGGGAGCAGCTCCAGGCACACAGCCGAAACTAGGACTCTGCGTGTGTGGAGCTGGTTCTCCAGCGCCGCAATCTGCTGGTGGCAAACTGCGTGGCTCACAGACTCTTGCTGCTCCTTCACCTGCCCAACCACGAATCTTACTGCAGACTTGGCATGGGTGAACTCAGCCTCTAAGGCACGTGCTCGCTCCTCCCAAGTCTATGCCAACAAAGTGGCATCATTTAGCTTCTGTGCGGAGGCCTGCATGACAGATGTGAACGTTACTTTGTCTGTGCGCAGTGCCTCCATCTCGGCCTGAAGCCAGGCAATCTCCTTTTCAAAACTGATTAACTTTTCTCTGGTCTCTACCAGGGCAGCACTAGCATCTCTGGCCATAAACCAAAGTCCCCAAGCAGCCAAGACATCCTTTGATGGCCCGAATAGGTTCTTTGCCTTACGCACCAAGGTGTATGTCTCCCAGAGTGTGGCAAAGGAATCTGCTGTTTGGAAGCTGGAATTCTTCCAGGGGCATTTCCCCTTGCTCAGCACCCATCTCTCTAGCTTTCCCTTAACTTCCTCCTCCAACATGAACTCTTTCACTGTGGCTTGGCTTTCCTTGGCCATTTCTACCACTATAACCAAAACTTCCTACAACAAAGGGACCAGGACCTGGAGGGACGGGAAGGGCCACCTAGGCCCCTGGGGGAGCTGAAAGAAGGAAAATGAATGCAATTGAACTATTCTAGGAAAGGGGGATGGGAACCTATTTCCAGCCTGCCCAAACAAAGTCACTTTTGTACACCCAAGCCCGGTTTTCCACCTCGACAGTGTTGGGGACAAAAGGACGAGGAAGTGGTTCAGGGATGGGGAGGATCACCTCAATCCAGGGGAAACCTCACTAGGACTCTGCCTTACAAATGAAGGGGGAGAACAAACTCACAGGAACTTACAGCACTGCCTGGCCAAGCAGCGTGGGAAGAGGGAGAGGAGCCTATCTGAACCGTTCCTAACGTAGTTTTTTGGGTGAGGGGGCCCTTCCTCTGCCCTGAGGAAAACCTTTTAAAACCCTATTTAGGTTGGGAATCACCACCCACACCTATATTCAATAGCAGTCCGGGATTCACCTGCGATCCTGCCAGTGGTAGCATGTGTCTACACTACCTTGTGTGTGTGAACTGAACCTAGCCTAGCAACCTGGCGCTCAGAGTTCCAACCCACAATGGTTCTCAAGTTAAGACCAAGATAGAAAGGGAGAGAGATTCCAACCCAACAGAATTGCCCTATGGCTCAAACACACAGATTCACAAGCACTCGCGTTCCTATCACTCCAGGATTTTCATCTGGCCGTTCCCTATGTCTGTACCAACCTCATCTGAGTAGGTCGCGACTTCCACTCAAATTAGGGGTACAGGGGTTGCCTGCATTCTCCACCAATCTGTTACCCTGCTTGCTTGGGCTCCTTTAAGAGGATTCCCCAAAGCTGTCAAAATTGTCTCTTGTGGGGAAAAATTAGCTCTGAGCACTGTTTTAGCAATGCAAAGAGGGCAGGGTAATTAGGATCTTTAACCCAATGTTTACGGAGTCAGGTCAGTCAGAAATCACACAAAGAGATCCAATGAATAGCTTTATTGACTAACAATAGTTGGTACTTAAGCTCATACACACCCACACTCATTCAAGGGCTAATAGACTTAGAAAGTGAAAGTAAGAGATTATACTGCACCTCTCCTGAAGTCTTCTGTTGGAGAGAAGCAAGGACCACAGCATTGAATTGCCTTTTCTCCTCCTGTGTCCTTTTGTTTTCTGTGTCCCGTGTTTCTGTCCCTGTCCTCTCTTGCCTTAAAACATGGACTATTTATAGGAAAAATTTACTTTGAAGGCAAATTCTTTCCCAGGGAAAACAAACAGGGCAGAAAGCAAAAACATTTCCACACCTGGCACTTCTCTGATATCGGAAGATCATCTAAATAACAGGATCTTCCTCCGCTTTGAGGCTGTGGTGTGGGCATCTGGAGATGGCTTGATACGGTTTTTATTATTTCCAGTGCCCAACACTTTAACTCCCTTCAAGCGGACTCCGTAAAAGGTCAAATACCATTTGTCCATCAGAGCAATATAACGTGAGGTCTTTCTGTTGCTACGTGACTGGGGATATTTACTGGCCTCGTCTAATTTTTTCTTTTTAGATCATACGACCGTTTATTGCTTACGTGCACATCCGAGTGACCTCTCTGGTGGGTTAGATTAATTTTATATCAAAGTTGTAAACCCTGGGACAGGATCTAGCAAAAAGAGTAACAATCTATCTATCTACCTATCCATCTATGCAGGTATAGCCCCAGTTACGCCTGCATAGGTCACCAATGGGATTGCTGTGTATCTCCAGGGGTGTTGGGTGAGGAGTTAAAGGTGAGAGACAGCTACTTAAAACAACCCTGAAATACAATCTGTGGTTGGTATCACAGACTTTCAAGTGAACAGAACACAGATATCTGTGGAGATGAAGACCAGATTACTCGAGCAAGTGAGCCAAACCAAAGATCACTTTAAGCAATTGAATTATGCTAGAGGTTACTTGAGCAAGTGAGACCAGTATAGTGATAACTGCTCCACTCTCTCTCTTACTTATTCACACACATGTATACAGGGACATGGCACTTGCAAGCACATATAGACTCACATCATGTACCACAGAAGGCCAGATGCAGAGATAGGCAAAAACAAACTGCAACACAGAGACAAGAATGGCTATCAGGAAGCATAGAGCAGCTAATACAAGCATGCCCCTCCATGCATATAAATACATTGAAATATAGAGGAGTATACAAGGCTAGAACATGCCGTATATAGCAAGAAACAGATTCTGCATTATATGGTGCATGAATGTATGTTCACAGCAGTGCTGTTTTCCCTCACCTACAGCAGCTCAGTATAGCAAATGGCCAGTTTGCTTTTTACAGTAGGTCCCAGCAGGGAAAATTCATTTGGCCAAAGAGGCATGCTTTGCAATAACTGCTCCGTACTAGATTACCAATCAAAATGGGAACTCTGAGAATAGATTTTCTAACAACTGACTGTGCTCATCAACAACATCTAGCATGGTTTTATATATAGATACAAACCTTCCACCCACAGTTATAAGCCAGTTTGACCTCAGGATTACCTAAAGCGTACTCATTTATTTGAAATATTTAGTTATCCTTATACTCTGTCCATCAATAAAATGTGAAATATTTCTACAACAGAAGATTGTAGAACATAGAACATTGTTTTCTTTTTGAAATTCAAGAAATAGATGTTGAAAATGCTTGCTCAAATATATTTTTTAACATATGTTGAAAATTTAGGACAGCTGAAGCAAGTTGATGGTCCAAAACATTTGATGGTTTACACATTGCAGAAAGATAGCTATATTAGCCTACTGCAGAAAAAAAATGACAATAAAAGCCATAAGTGTTACTGTTGTTGTCACTGTCATCTTATATCTCACTTTTTCCTCCAGTGAGCTCCAAATGGCTTGAATAGCTTTCCTCTCAGCTGCCCAAGCTCACCTGGTAATATTCATGGCCAGCAAGGACTAGAATCCAATTTTTTCAAGTACCAATCTAACACTCTAGCCACTATACCACACTTTTCATCAATCCTGTGCATGCTTTCCACTGATCACATTGGGTTTATTTCTGAGCAAACATGCATACTATGGTTGCACAATGTAATTACTGTGATAAATCCATTTCTAGACAGTAATTTATTCATTTATGGACATTAATTTCTTGGTATAATGAGTAATGCTTTCTAGCATCTTTCTGGTTATTTTTAGAACATTTTCTACCTTTATGTAATTCTTAGTTTGTCAAAAAAAAAAAAACAAGACAAAGGAAAAGAGAAATCCACACAATGAATTAGTAAATGGCAAGAATTTATATTAATGATAACAAAACACCTTCATGATGGGTTACAAAAAAAAAATCAAAGTAACTTTCTAAGCTGAATTTTAAAGGTCTTCAAGAAGATCAGCAATGGCAGAGAAATGCATACCTTCCTAGGAGGGGAGTTCTGAAAATGTTGAGCCACTATTGGAGAGGTCCTGTTCTTGACACTCAAAAGAAATAACAGCCATGCTCCTTGTTCCTCCCCGCTGGCAGTTGGTCAAAATCTGTCTTGGGGGGGGGCTGTGAGAGGGCAGCAGCAGGAGCGATGAGAAGTATTGCTCTCTTCTGCTTTGGTCAGACCTCACCTGAAATACTGTGTCCTGTTCTGGACACCATAGGTCAAGAAGGATAGTTACAAGCTGGAATGTGTCCAAAGAAGTGTGACTAAGCATATCAAAGATTTGGAAAGCAAGCCTTATGAAGAATAGTTTAAGAGCTGGGTAGGTTTAGTTGGAGCAAAGAAGACTGATCTTTAAATATGTGAAGGGATGTCATTTAGAAGATGGAGGAAGCTTGTTTCAGTTATTCCAGACACTAGAAAACGAATCAATGGCTTCAAATTATACAAAAAGAGATTCCACCTAAACATGATTAAGAAGTTCTTCACTGTGAGAGATGTTTGACAATGGAATAGACTACCTCAGATAACGGTGGACAATCCTTCTTTGGAGGTCTTTAACCAGAGCTTGGATGGGCATCTTTCATGAGTGTTTTAATAGTGGCATGGCAGTGGGTTGTACAAGGTGGCCCTTATGTCTTTTTCAGCTCTACATTCTATGCTTTGCCCAAAGAAACCATGGCAGGATTTTGTGCTTGTTTGCTTGTTGGACTTGGATTTGGGTCATGCAGGTTCCAATCTCCATATGTCTGTAAAACTCAGTGGGTGACTAGGCCAGTCGCTCCATCTCAGCTTAGACTACCTCACAGAATTTTTGTGAGGATAAATTAGAAAGGGGGAGAGTAATATATACTGCATTGTTTGCTTCAGGAGCAGGAGTTTATAAAGGTAACAAACTGGTGGGAACTTGAGAGAGAAGCTTTTTTACCAGCTGCTCCCAGACTCTGGAACTCCCTTCTCAGCAAGGATAGAATGATGCCCTTCTTACATGCCCTCCAAAAGCAGCTAAAAGCTTTTTTAAAACGTTGGTAGGCCTTTGAGAACTGACTTCTCAATGGAAACACACTGTGTGCCATGTCTTGGACTTTCATTTGCTCCTGGTTTTAATTTGTTTTACCTCCTTTCCACTGCATGATGGTTTAACTGCTTTTTAACTTTTTTATACTTAAATTTTTTACCATGTTTGTTTTTAACTCGCATGAGTTGCCTTGAGTCCCAAACTGGGGGGAAGGTGGGGGAAATTATTAAACGATAAATTACCAACGACTCTCTTTCCCTCCAGTGTGCCCCACGCCTGGATAGCTGATACTCAGCACCTCTTACCACCCTAGTAAGTTCTAAAGAAGGCACTGGTGCTTGTTTCCGAGTAGACCCAAAACGGGTCTTTCGGTCTCCAAGGTGCCTCTGAAAGGAAGGGGGCGCTTTCGGTCTCCTGAGCAAAATCGCGGACGCCTGGCGAGCCGCTGGGAGGGTCCCGGCAGCTTCCTCGGAAGAAGTTTAGCCGCGCGCCCCGGCCCGCCTTTGCCTGACGCGACCGCCCCGGGCGCGCAGGCGGAGGGAGGCGGCGCTCCAGTCCCGGCGGCGGGACCCCCTTGGCGCGCTCGCGGTGGGATGAGCGCGCTGAGGGCCGGAGCGCTTGTCAGCTCGGCTGGGAGCGGCGGCGCAGGCGGGACCACGGGCAGCCTGGGTTTCTGGGAGAGCGGCGGCGGGAGCGGAAGGATCATTCTTCGCCTCGAGCGGGTGGGTGCAGCCCCCGGCGCCGCGCTTCGGTCTCCCGCAGCGCCAGTGGAGTGTCCTAGGGAGAAGCTGTGAAGGGCGACTCACCAAAGCGGGCACTGGAGCCCAAGAGGCTCCCAGAAGAGCACGACCCCCGCCCGGCCCCCGCGGAGGCGAGGCGACGCGAGGCGCGCCGGGAAGGACGGAGAAAGCCAGAGAGCGTGACCGTTTTTTCCTGCTGCTTTCGCCGCCTCTAGGATGAGCGCTTCAGCTGCCACCGGAGTCTTCGTCTTATCCCTGTCAGCCATCCCCGTCACGTACCTCTTCAACGCTTTGGCGGCGACCGGCAGGTGAGCGAGGAGGGGCGGATGCAGGTGCGTTTTCTCACGTGCAGCGCGCCCCGAGGGCTCGCGGGGGAGAGGCCTTGGTGGGCGTGTGTGAACCGTGGGCGCACTGGATAGGCAATGGAAGAGAGCAACTGGAAAATAAAAGCGGAGAAAGGACTCAGAAGCGGCAAAGTGATTCTCGGGGAAGGGCTGAGTTTTGTGCTTGAGGCTTTCTGCAAGAAAGAAGTTGAGGGATTCGAGTTGTCGTGTCGAGCTCTCTCTATGCCGCATGATTGTATGTGGAATGTGGGAAATGTGTACGTACGTACGATGCGCTGGGTATGACACCACACGAATATTGTTGAGAACGTTGTCAGAGGGAAAACTGGAGAGGGATCTTTAAAAAAGGACGTTAAGTAGTATTGCAGAGAGCGAGTGTGGCGCGAGCCAGCGTGGTGTAGTGGCTTGGATTTTAGACTAGGACTGTGGAGACCAGGCTTCAAATCCCCGCTCAGCCATGGAAACCCACTGGGTGACTTTGGGCAAGTCGCACCCTCTCAGCTTCGTAAATCAGAAGGAATTGAAAGGCACACAAAAGGTGAAAAAAATCTGATTATAAGGGCTTTTACATTTGGAAACAAGAAAGTCCCCTACATAGCATATAGGTAAGTGCCTTCAAGTCACCTTTCAGCTTATGGGGACCCCATGAATTTCATATCCTTTTCTTAGGCAAGGAATATTCAGAAATGTTTTTGGCAGTTCCTTCCTATGAAATACAGTCTATGTGGTGCAGTAGATTGAGTGTTGGACTACAACCCTGAAAACTAGAGTTTGATTCCCTGGTCAGCCATGGAAACCCACTTGGGTGCATCACACACTCACGGTCTCAGGAAACCCACCATAGGTTCACCTTAGGCTCACCATAAGTTGGAAATGACTTGAAGGCACACAACAACAATCTGGTATTCAATTGATGGTCTCCCATCCAAGTCCTAACCAAGTTGACCCTGCTTAGCTTCCAAGATCAGATGGGGTTTGGATGGTACATAGGGCAAATAATGAAATACATCTCTCTTTTTTTCCCATCCAAGATAAGAAATAAGAATATTAGCAGTCTGTTGATGCTTTTTAGAGTGCCCAGCGTTATGCATGACACCAGAGGAAGGCAGGGGCAAACTCCATCTGAACCAATTCTGCCAAGAAAAGCCCATGATAAGTTCACTTTAGAGTTGCCATAAACTGGAAAAGGCTTGGAAGTACACAGCAACAATGGCTTGTTACCTGGTTGCATGACAAGCACAACTGGTGAAAATCCTTCTTCTATACAGTTGTTAAAGGTACAGGAGGTATCTTCAATTTTCAATTTAGCAACTCTGGCTGTTGGAGAATTACTTGTCTTTGGAGGAGGGCTTGCCCTTCTTAAAGATATTGAGAGGGAGTTGACACCTGTGTGCTTCTTCTCATGCTGAAATTCTGTGTGGAATCCTTTGGACCCTCTGGGCCACAGTGTTCTCTTTAAATATCTGGCTTGACTTCTAAATCTAATACTACTAGGGGAGAGTTGTATGGTAGTACTTTATTCATGTAGATGCAGGAATAAAGCACACTGAATTTAGCGGTATCTTCTAGTGAGTAGGATATATATAGATTGCAGTTTAACATGAAAGAGTAGAGTTTTTAACTCACCTCTGCACCACATAAGGGACCCAGTGTGGTTTGATTGTTGAACTAGGACTCTGGGGGACAGGTTTCAAGTCCCTGCTCTGCCACGGAAACCTACTGAGTAGCTTTAGAAGAAGAGAATGGTGGCAAACCTCCTCTGAACAAAACTTGAAAAAGAAGTTATAAGTTTGTCATAAGTTTGAAACAATTGGAAGGCAAAGAACAAGAACAACAGAGCACATAGGAAGGTAAACAGATATGCATTGGAACATGTAAACTGGTTTGTGTTAGCAGTGTATTACTGCTTCAAGGTTGGCCCTTATGTGATTATGCTTAGGACAGACAAGCTGAAAACAAGTGGGACAAATCCAGGCTAATTTTAGTCTCATTGCTTTCAACTGAGCTTTCTTTACCCATTCCTAGGTCCAGTTCCAAATCTATTGAGATTTTTTAGTTTTCAACTGAAGGACAAGAAATTAAATTAAATTCAGGGTTGGGAACATTTTGATCTCTCCACATGTTTCAGGACTGCAAGTGCCATTATCCATTGTCATTGGCCATGCTGATCAAGCCTGATGGGACTTGAAGTGCATTAAGTGAGCAGGCTTAACAGTTTGCCATTGACTCTAGGTCTTCTCAACAGACATATTTGTGGTTTTTTGGTTTTCAAAAATGTGTCATATGTTTATAATAACCCTATCAGGT
Organism: Iguana delicatissima; assembly: GCA_948472985.1. NCBI lineage: Eukaryota > Metazoa > Chordata > Lepidosauria > Squamata > Iguanidae > Iguana > Iguana delicatissima. Next base: position 106,421 of record CAOKZL010002874.1, read on the forward strand.
AGTGTATCATTATGACCCATGTATTACAGAACTGGGGCTGAAAAAAAGTGACCACAGCCCATGAAATACGTGCTATAATGTATGTATTCATCTTTAACATTCCACGCCATTGATTGTTTTGGCTTCTTAAGACAGTCACTTAACAAGATTGAACAGGTTTGCTAGACTGAAAATTGTATCTTCTTAACAGTAGGGTTGCTTCTTTGGAAAGGAAGCAAGGAAATTACAACTTTCACTCTCAGGTCAACTGTGAACACTTTATAGCGACTCCTAAATGAGACAAGGCAGCAGAACAGAATGACACTTCTGAATAATTGCTGTGCAATTATGGACATGCTTAGTCATTACTATACTAGCTTATACTAGTCATCAAAGACTCCTGACAAATAATTAAAACATTTTTGTCATCTCAGGTAAAAATGTGCCAAATATATATTTCCTGAGTCTGCAAAGTCAACATAAAAACCTGCCATTGGCCATCTTCTTTACAAATATTTATTTTCTGCTTTCTCTGATAACATCTGTAAGTTGCACAAGAATAATAAAAGGTGATTTTGGAGATCTTGTATGGAAACAATGGAAAGGATGTGTTTAAGGTGAGACATTATTGTTTATTTCCAAACCATTGAGAAATAACTGTTTCTCCAGGGATGTTATCTTTACAGTTAAAATAAAAGAAGGTAGGTCTGCTTCTCATCTTTGCAGATAGCTAGAAGACTTTCTTTGTGTAATGCTGAGGTGCTGAGGCCTCCTCATAACCATACTTAAGAAGATTAAGGCTGTAGTCTTATTAGGTGTGTTATTCTTAGCCCATTTTTACACTACACTGTTATAGTGCTATTTTCCACTTTCGCCATCCTATGGAATCCCGGGATTTGCAGTTTAGGGAAGGGCATTTACAATTCTCAACTGGAGAGCCCTTTGGCCTCAGTAAACTATAAACCCAGAATTCCACAGGATGTTGAAAGTGTAATAATAGCACTATAACAGAGAGGTGCGGAAATGGCCTCAATCTGTGCACTGTGGGCTTAATTGAGAATTGCCCATTGAACAGAATGGGACTTAGTATGAATCAGTATGTGTACAATTGTGTTCTCTGGCTGAAATCCTAAGCACACTAAAAATGCAACCTATTATGTGCCTACTTAGACATTAATCCCATTGAGATATACTCTAGAATAAAGGGGATATAAGATTACAGCCTTCTATGCAGGATTATTTCCATTAAACATACTTTCAGTGAAATACATTGGGGATGAAGGGTATGGTATCTAAATAAGATCAATAATTAATAAACTTCTCTTTAAACCAATGTTTTTTCCTGTACATTTCCTGCAGCTCTTTGACCCCTCTTACTCCTCTGTGTGTGTATGTATGTGTGAATAAATGAATGTAATGCCCTTTTTAAGTATTACATTTTGCATTCTATGGATTTGGGAAATGCCAAACAGTCTGTTTGTGTGTCATATGTGGAAACCACCTCTGGGGAATGCCCAGAGAGCAAACAGTGGAGAGAGAAGGCACAATCATTTGGGTTGCTTGCATAAGTTGTGGTAGTATTTTTAGAAGCTGTTCTCTGCTACCTGCAAGGGACATTGTATAGAGGGAACAACAATAGCTAACAGCTGCTTTCTCTACAGGAAGTGCCAGGGCATTAATCGCTCAAAGACAAGTGCCAGGGCATTGACTTGTTTAGAAGTCAAAGGCCTTCTGACCTGGAAACCTATATGTCTTAACTCAAGGTACGAGGGAGTTGACTGCCAGGGCCCCATCAAGGGTGGCATCATAGGGCACCTTTCAGGACCTATGGCTGATCTGAGTGCCTCTTTTCCATTCTGTTTCTCTTCCTCTTTGCTTCCTCTTTGTTGCCCATTCACATACTTTCCCCAGTCATATGAGTGGTGGCAGGAGGAAGGATAAAAAAAAACCACAGCAGTCTTCATTTCCCTTTCTTCCTTATTCTAGGCAGTAGTGCAGATTGAATATAATGGGAACACAGTTTGGAAATGAGTTACAAGCCACATAGTTACTTGTAATCAGTTTTTTAAATAACAAGGCATGACAAGTGTATAGTTTAAGTGCTGGACTAGAACACTGGAAGACCAAGGTTTGAATCTTTGCTTAGCCATGGAAACCTACTAGGTGACCTTGGGCAAGTCAAACTCCCTCAGCCTCAAAGGATGGCAAAGTCAAACCCACTCAGAACAAATCTTGCAAAGAAAACCCTGTGAAGATTCGCCTTATGGTTACCATAAGTCAGAAATGAATAGAGGGTACGCAGCAGCAGCAGCAACAACAACGGTAACAACATGACAAGTGAGAACACCTCCACATTTCTAACTGCCCTAGCACACTCCACGGTGTGGACGACCTCTGAGTGAGGTTCTCCTACCCTGTGTTACCCTGTGTTTTTCCCCGTGTGGAAAGGGCCAATGTTACTTCATGGGTATAATGAATAGAGTTGCCAGATTTCTGATCCTGGCCCTAGGTGTCCCCTTTTCTCCAGTACTCAGGGCAAGGTGAGGGATCTCGAGATGAGAGTTCTGTGTTGAAAGTAAAACCCCCACCCCAGTATAGATGCTTCTTCTCCTTCCCGTTTGGGCCCAGCTGCTGTCATTGGTCTTGGCCTTTGTGGATTGATTTCAGAGCCTGGAAAACTTAATTTCCACCTCCAGAAATAGTTTGTTAGACTTTGTGTTTTTTTTTATTTGAGTGGCACTGTCATTAACGAGTAATATGTTTAGTGACACCCCTAAATCTCCCATGGCATTATGGCAACCTGTCACCTGGTCTCAACTTTCCCCCTGAAATCTTGGGGCCTGAGTCATGCTTGACCTGACAACTCTAATAATGAATAAAATTTTCTACTTACTTTTTAAAGCTACTTTTAAAGGACATTTTAAAATATTTTAGAGGAATCTTGGCAGAAAATATTCAAGTTTGATGCCATTCTTTTATTGAGCCTAAGTTTTCTTAAAGCAATAAAAGTAAGAAGTAACATATTGCAACAAGTAATGATAATCAATTATTTGTTTGAACACTAAAATGACTAATACAAAAATGTTTTTAGAATGTAATTTTCTGAGTTCTGAGAGTGAAAATGTACCAAATGTTTAGTAGTGACAGCAATAAGATAGTAGACTTACTTAGTATGTGTTGCCCTAGCTTTCTATCTGGACTTGGCCCTGGCTTGTTGTGAGTACTAAGTGGTGTTCAAAAACAAAACCTCTCTCTTTTTGGCATCTCTCAGAATTCAGTCTTGACATGTTTGGGCTCAGATGTGATGAGTTGTAGAGATACCAAAGAGTGCATATCCTTTCTTTATTACATTTTCGTTGCTTCTTCAAGGAACCATGTAAGGCTTCCCCTCTCATCTTATTATAACAGTCCTATAAGACAGATTAAGTTAAGTTTAAAAGATGGCAGTTGTAGGTTAGTGGAAATTTTTATCTGTATTTTCTCGATCTTAATCTTATGTAGGAAGTATTTCCTCAAAGCAGGAAGCCTGGACAGAAACCAGTGCCAACTTAAGCATGCATTTATAATATGAAATGTTGTTTTTCAGATAAAAATCTCGGTGTGTTTTCACTTTGAAGAAATGCAGAACTCTGAACATTTGAAGCAAGAAAAAGAAACACCACTAAAATAGCTTTTTCAGTCGTATGAAAAGTAAAATCTGTTTCCACGTTAAAGTTCAAAAGCATGTTGCTGGAAAACAAATAATGTCAAAGACAATGTTAACACATATCAGAAATTATAATTCTGATAAGCACAAAGCTCACAGCAAGAACTACTTTGGATAACTGAAAGGCAATAGAATGGAAAGCGTGGCAGAGCTGTCTTACTATGTAGTTTTTCTTCCACAATGGCTTAGTTCAGGCACCAAGCTGAGCCATGGTTTGAGCTAACCATTCTTTCAGAGGTCAGGAAAATTACCTTTTAGGATTATAACTCCCACAGTCCCTCAGTAAATATGCTCAGTAGCCATGCTAGCTAGGGATTCTAGGAATTGTAGTCCTTGAATAAATTTCCCAAGTCTGTTTATAAGCCACACCCTAAATGGGCTGAACTTTCATTGTTGTTATGTGCCTTCAAGGCAACTCAGACTTATGGCAACCTTACTATTGGTGTTCTTGGAAAGATTTATTCCGAGGAAGTTTGCCATTACCTTCCTCTAATGCTGAGGTAGTGTGACTTTTCCAAGGCCACTCAGTGAGTTTCCATAGCTGAATGAGGATTCAAGCCCCAGTCTTCTGGATTCCTGTTCCCATACTTAAGCCAGTACAGCATGCTGGTTCTCTGAATTTTCATGCATCCAGGTAAACCATGGCTTTGAGCAGACTATCTGCTTTTATTTTGGGGAAGTCTCCAGTGCAGTAATCAAGTTTGTAGAAGTAATTTTTATGAGTGCAAGTGAATTCCCTCTCCCTTTTGCAACCTCCCAATATATTCTAAAAGCCCCAGAAACCTCATCCAAAAGATTGTTGGGATGGAGGCAGGGATGTTATTGTCATGATGTTATTGTGTGTTTCACATTGGATTTAAGTACCTGTCTCTAAACACTCACTTATATAAGTGTACTGCCTATTCATGTCTAGTGTGCAAAGACATTTAACTGTGGCTTCTCAGTGTCACTTAGTACAAACCATGGTTTGTCAGATGGTCACAAACCATAGCTTGCCTATTCAGGCATTGTGCCAAATTGCAGGCACCCTAATTCTGCTGCATCCTTTTTGCAGACATTATTGTTCTGGTGAGGAAAAGAAGTGACAGGCAAGATGTGTGCAGGATGTTGGGTAGTTCCTTTGCCCCACCATAATATTGATGGGAGATGTAGTAGCAGCAGCTTGAAAGCCGTTAGGTAAACAGTGCCTGGTACTGAATACAGGAATGTAGCTTCTAGAGATAACAGCTGGTTCCTAAGCCATTCAAGCAGGGGAACTGCTGACTGAGAATGCTTAAGCTCTTTTGCTTCTCTCTTGGTCTTTAGTTTGACCACTGAAGTCATTACATGTATCTCACTGCCAATTAAAAATATAGCTTTTGGATGATGTTATTTGTGAGTGGATTCTGTTCCTGACAGAGTGGCTGAACTCAACAAAGTATACCACTAATTTCTAACTGGCTTGAGATGTCTCAAGAGGAGCAAGGCAAAGCAGCCGGAGATTACACCAAAGAGCTGTTTGCCCAGACCAGACTGCTGATGCCTCCACTCTCACTCTAAGGTTAGAGCCGCTTGCTTGCTATCCCCACGACTGCTGAGGGCAGAACTTGGGCCTGGCAAGAGATAGGTGACACCAGGAGACACCAGAGCCACAGGGTGAGATTCCAGTGTAGGTGAATTCACACTATGGGAACAGTTACTGGCCAAAGAAGATGAAATGGAGCAGCTTTGTGAGGAGATGGCAATGATGCAGGTGGTCATGGCAGACTGATTGGCCAATTCCATGAACAAAAAAAAAAACAACTTCAACAATTCCTGGGATTTGCTAATTTTTACAGAAATTTCATTAACAATTTTGCTGAAATAGCCTTGTCTTAACGAATTTATTGAAATTTTTGAACCAAAAATGAACCAATAGGCAGAGGCAAGACTCTACACACCTAACCTGGATTGAGAATTGCCAACAAGCTTTTGACAAGCTCAAATCTATTTTCACCACTGAACTCCTCCTTAAATTCTCTGATCTAGAGAAAAATTTTATGATACAAACTGATGCGAGTGACTTTGCAATGGCAGCTGTACTCCTCCAGTATGATAACAATGAGACTCTAAAACCCTATGTGTTCATCTCCAAGAAGTTTAACCCAACACAGTTTAAGTGGCCTTGTGAGGAAAAGGAAGCTGCAAGGATTCACTACGCATTGAGCTCTTGGCGCCATCTACTGGAAGGCTCAAGGCAACTGTGACGAACCTGATGGGATGTCAAGGTCAGAGACCTGGGTGGTGAGCCAGCTCAGAGAAGGGAGTGTGAGAGCCAGCAAAGTCCAGCTGGGAGGAGCGAGCAAGCAAGCACTTTACACAAGGGAGTTCATTTACCAGAGCATCAAGCAAAAGCCATAGTCAGAGTTCCAAAAGCCAAGGTTCAAGAGATCAATACAAGGTAGCAGGTGCTGGGAGCAAGGAACAGGCAAGAGGAGGCTTAAAAGAAGTTTGCCACAAGCAAAGGAAAGCTTCCAGGCAGGCAGTTATATAGCCCAAGACACAGGTGTGGCTAGTCACTGCTTCTTGAACTTAATCAAGGAAGCCTCCCTTTGCTCAGCTGTCTTGAGTCTCCGCCTTGTTTGTGGGCTGATTGGCACAGGCTCCAAACCATCTTCAGAATCGATCCCTGTTGCCCTAAAGGAGCAGACAGAGGAACATCCGAGCCTGCTTGGTCCATGGCAGTAGGGGGAGCTCTTGAGCTGCAGGACTCATCTCCATCCAGAGCCACAGGGACCAACAGCTGCTGCTCGTCATCTCCACCTGGAGCAACAGGGACCAGCAGCTGCTGCTCGTCATCAGCAGCCCTGACAGGAGCTTCAGTTATCACATAGGAGGGGGTCTTAGCAACAGAGCCTCCTTGGCAATTGAGAGTGTTTAAGCTGACTGGATGGTGAAATGGAAGCTTGGATAGCCCAGGGGAGGGGCTGGTAGAAAGAGGAAGATAACGGATTTTAACTGTCTGAAGTGTGTTTGAAGAGGGTGTGATTTGTGGTGTGTTTGGGAAAGGTTGGAGATTTGAAGAGCTCTGTGGGGGAGAGAACTGAGAAATTGGGTGTACGAGAGATAGTGACTGAATTGAAAGAAAAGAGAGAGAGAGAGAGAGAAGAATGATGTGCTGTTTATAAACATTTAGATATAAAACACATTTAAAGCAACAGTGTTACAATAAATGTTCGAAGTTCTGTGTTCCTTAAAACAATGTCACAGAGTCTTATTTTGAATCCTGGAATATACATACTACCGATAATATCATCTTGACCTTAGTGCCAACAGTACCACAGTCTTGGAAAATATAAATCACTGCTGATCCTTACATCTGGGAGAAGGGCAGATTTAGGGAAGGAGTAAAGGGGGAGAGTCCTGAAAGGAAGAAGCCAAAGGGTGACAAGAATGAGGAAGGGACTGTGTTCTCAGAGAGGGAGAACTGAGGCAGACTCTTTTGTCCTAGCCTGACTTGATTCAGAGATCTCCTTGGCTGTTCAGGCCTGAACACAAAGAGGCGTCACGCTGGGCAGGCCTTGAGTGTGAGGCTTGGGTGCGCCTTTTGCATTCGATGGCACTGACGGGCGGTGGTTTTTTCCCCACATTTTATAGCAACCATTTGAAATTTGGTGTGATCACTGCAATCTAGAAGCGCTCCAAACAGCAAGGAAACTCAGCCCAAAATAAGCTTGCTGGGCCGAATTCTTTCAGCATTTCAATTTCTGAATTGTTTTCAAACCTGGAAAATCTAACACACTTGCTGACTCACTTTCCAGAATGCCACAACACAATACTGGTGGAGAACCATCAATCCCCTCCAATGAAACCACATTTCCACCTGAAACTTTAAGAGTAGGGGCAACAACTTGGGGCCAAGCAAAAACTCAAAATACTGTTTCCACTCTTCTTGACAAAGAACTGCTAGACTCCTTGAAAGCAGGCTACATTAACGACCCCTGGCTTAAGAGTCCCACCTATAGCATTTCTTGGAAAGATGGAATTGCATCTGCAGGTGAGAAGATCTATGTTCCTCCCTCCTGTAGACCTGAAATCTTCAAGCAACACTATGATCTCAGGTTCACTGGACACTTTGGGTACTTGAAGATGCTGCACTCTATATGTAAGATTTAGTTTTGGCCTAATCTATGCAAAAATGTTGTAAATTATATCAAGGCTTGACCCACCTGCATTGCAAGTAAAACATGGACTAGCAAATCACCCAGATTGCTGCATCCTGTTACCCTGTTTACTGGGGGTCCTGGGGGGGACACCTAAATAACCAAACGACAACACACAATTTTGGGGAAAATTAGCTGGAGCACTCACTTAAGCTAGCGAGAAGCAGGGTAACTTAGCAGGATCTTGCAACCCAGTGTCTACGGGGTCAGGTCAGTCAAGCAACCAGATGGGTTTAAAGTAATAGAAATGAGGTTTTATTGGATACAAACAAATATTAAAGACACCACATTCACACAGCTAACTAAGAAATTAGAGGTTGAATTAAGGATAGAGATTTTCAGGGGAAATGGGTGATATGACACCTGTCTCGTCGTCCTGGACCTTGCGGGAGAATCCGGGGGTGCAGAGAAGAAACTCAGCTCGAGTAGCTGAGGGGAGCTCACCAAGCACAGCAGCAGCAAGGCTTGATGGTAGTTCGGAGCGTTCCTCTTGGAATCAGGGGTTTTTATAGGGTGAATTGGGACTGCAGGCTATGCCTTACTCGGGGACAACAATGAGTTTTGGGTGCAAGACAATGTCTCAGAAAGGTCACAATTTAGCATGATTGAGTTAAGTCCGAATTGACAAAGAGGTAGACTGTATGCAAATGCTCAGTGCTTGGCCTTTAAGCTTCTAGCTTGCCAAGTTACCTGCTCGGGGCAGGGAGTCCTTTGTAAACAGCGTGCATACATAATGAGGTGTTTGCAAAGAGGTCTCCTAAAGCGCTGATCTGGCTATTTCTGGCCTGCCTGTATGGTCTTGGGATATTGCAGCGTTTGATGGCCGAGCCTAGTTCTGGGCTTGTCCAGGGGCCTCTCAAACACGTGGAGAGGGGTGGTATAATAAAGCCGAATTATTGATATCAAAATGATATCTTTATGCTATCTCCAAGGAGGCCTAACCTGCAGTAACAATCCTCTTCCAATCCTCTTCCATGGGAATCCATTTCTTGGGACTTTATTGTCAGCCTGCCTCTCAGCAATGGATGCCAAACAATCTCAGTTGTAAGAGACCAATTTTGTAAACAATGTTACTTTATTTTATTCCTTTGAAAAAGGTCCCAACTGCTGAAAAGCTTGCACAACTTCTCATTCCAAATTTTGGAAATATTTCCTTAAGTCTCTTGATGTTAAGCAAAAATTGAGTACCAGCTTCCATCCTCAGACGGATGGACAATCTGAACATGCAAATCAGTCCTTGGAACAGTACCTTCACTGTTTCATCAGTTCCAATCAATCCAATTGGGTTTCCCTACTTCCATTTGCCTACAACTCTAGAATCTATTCCTCTACGGTAAAATCTCCTTTTGGAAGTACTATATGAACAATTACCCAAGCCTCTTCCACCACTACTCTCTTCTTCAGAATACCCACCCCCTTTAAGTGTTCGGATTGAGAACATTTCCAAGGCTTGGGACACTGATCAATCATCTATTGAGAAAGCCAAACTATCACATAGGGTTCAAGATAACAAAAAGAGGAGCCTACTACCTGACTACAAACCTGCTGACTCAGTATACCTTTCTGCTAAGAACTTAAAATTTCCAGGGCTCTCTAAAAAACTTGATCCGAAGTTCATAGGTTCTTTTCCAGTCAAAAAAGCTGTAAATGATGTGACTTTCATGCTCATTTTGCCTCCTGAATACAAACTTATTAAGTCTTTTTCATTGCAGTTTTTTCAAGCTGCAAGTTCAACTTCTATTTCCAGCCTTGACATATCTCTTTGTGATGTTGCTGTGATTTTGGATTCTCAACTTCACAAGACCTGACTGTAGTACCTTGTATTTTGAAAAGATTTCTCACCTTGGTTTGTAGAATGGGTCTATGGTACTGATGTATTTGCTCGTGACCTTGTCAATTCCTTTTACCTTTCTCAACCATCTAAAGCTTTCAGCTAACATCTTCGTTTCGTTTCACTTTGCAATGCCCTGCATTTTTTTTTTTTTTTTGGACAGTGCAGGATGTTGGGTAGTTCCTCTGCCCTGCCATAGTATTGATGGGAGATGTAGAAGTAGCAGCTTGAAAGCCATTAGGTAAACAGTGCCTGGTACTGAACACAGGAATGTTGCTTCTAGAGATAACAGCTGGTTCCCCAACCATTCAAGTGGGGGAAGTGCTAACTGGGAATGCTTAAGCTCTTTCATTTCTCTCTTGGTCTTTAGTTTGACCACTGAAGTTGTTACATGTATCTCACTGCCAATAAAAAAATATAGCTTTTGGACTATATTATTTATGAGTGGATTCTGTTCCTGAAAAGATGTCAAATGCATTAAAAGTTGTGAGAGTTCCTTTGACCCAGCAAACCATTGTAAATTAATATGAATTTACAAAAAGACATTAAAAATAAGAATAGTCTTAAGGTACTATTTTACGCTTATATGTTAGAGCTGCTATTATAAGTACCAGTCTTACAGAATCTTATGAATGGAGAGAATTTTATAGAATATGTATTGAATGTCACCAATTGCTTTGCAAAGACCTTTTAGGCAAAGGCCTAGAAGCAAAAAGTCTACTTTTTCTGAGAAGGACATCTGCAGTCGACTCTCCACATTCGCCGGGGTTAGGGGCTCAGAACCATCACAAAAGTGGAAAACCCACATATATCAAAATGCGTCCATGTGTTTGTGGGGAGGGAGTTGAGACATGATAGGCATCAAGGCATCCAGAGTCCAAACCTGATCAGGGAAAGAAGAAAAAAGGGAGTGAGTCAGCATGGTTGCCCTGTACTTCCTCTCTCTTGTCCATCTCCTTTGCTGTTTGTGGGGACATCTGGAGTGGGTTTGTGGTGCTAAGAAATTGGGCTGCGAGCCATCGTTCACTGACTACGTAGTGGAAGAGAAGGAGTACCACAGGTGGATTTTTAAAGATTACCACTGAGAGGAAATCTTCCCCCAGAAAAGAAGTACTTGAGTTGAGGGGCAGGGGTTGGAGAAACTAATAAATAATCAAATCTGTGAAAGTTAAACCCACAAATGCAGAGGGATGAGTTTGTATGTTTACAAATGCTGTGTTGTTGTTTTCATTATTTAAGGTAAATTTTAAGGACAGAAAATTTTATAATTGTTGTTTAGAAGCAAATACAAACAAATGTAATAATTCCTTAAGTAGTGGAAATTTTTAACAGTTTTGCTGCTAGGATAACTGTAGAACACAAAGGGAGAGAGACAGAGACATGTACTGAGAGCCTTCTATGAGTAAAACACTCGTGTCACATTTCAAATGTTTCTGTTTTCCACCAAGGTTACATATGTAACTGGTTGAAAAGTGGCTCTTCAGATGTTTTGGACTTCAGCTCTCAGAATCCCTGACCATTAGTCAAACTGGCTAGTGTTTCTGGGGGATGAAGTTCACAGCGCCTGGAGGGCCAAACTTTGAGAACCACTTTCTCAGAATACAGCAAGAACCAGTGTGATGCAGTGGTTGAAGTATTGGACTGAGACTTGGGAGATCTCACTAAGTCATCTAACTCATTGGGGGATCTTGGGCCAATTATTCTCGCCCAGCCTGATCTACCTCACAGGGTGGTTGTTATGAGGAAAGAGTGGAAAGAGAACCATGCATGCTTCCTTAAACTCATTGGAGAAAAGGCACAATTTAAATGGAACTAAGACCAAAAATGACAACATGCACAGTCTCTTTTTCTTTGCATATTGTACCAGAAAAGATTGGTAACAGGGACCAAGTTGTCTTTCAGACATCAAAATTTGATGGAATGCGCTGTCTGAAGACAATTCTCAATATTAGGAGAAGCCAGTGCTTCATTTTCTGGTTTGTGGATCCTGAGAAATCTTCTTTTCATCTCTCTTCCCCTCCTGGTTTTATTCACTGCAGCTCCTGGCTGACTGTAATGGTTGGATTGTTGATTCTGCTCTTAGTCGGTTTAGCAGCTCGATTTTTGGTGAAAAGAAAACCAACACGAGACCCACTATTTTATGGTATGTATGTTGCAGACAGGTGAAATGAGAGTGTCTGATAAAGAGCTATTGTATGAAGATATTACTGTGACTCAGCTTACTGGAAAAACATGGGACTGACTCCTATTGTTGATCTCCCCACTAGAGCAGACTAACTGAATCAATGGGATTTAGCTATGTGTTAATTCACTCATCAATAATTGATTCAGTAGGCCTAGTCTTGCTCTAGTGGGCTAATCAATAGGATTCAGGCCATGGTTTCCTGTTCCAAGAAACATCTTGGGCTTACGTGCTTTCCAGCCTTCTCTTCTGTGCAATAGAAGATAACAAGATTCCAATTTAGGTTTTTTAAAAGCAGGAACAGGCAGCATGTGAGCCTTAGACTATATGTGTCCCTGATTTGTTTTGGTGGTCCCTAGAAGCATTACCACCTCCACTCAGAAATAATTTAAATAAATGCAATACCAGAATAACTGCGTTCTATGAACCTATAAAACAAGACACTTTTTTGGGGGGGTATCCCTTCCTCAAAGGAGTTTGTTTTTAACAACATGAGATGACTTTTGATTTTCAGCCCTTTTTGATATTTATGAAGGGGCAAAATCTGTGGTGGGATTTGGGGAGTGGGATTAGTTTTCAGATCTGCTCAGTTTGGCTGCACTTGCTTTAAGATAACTACCGTTACCTGTGACATGCTAACATTGGGGGCTGTGGTTTGATTAAACTATGCTTTCTACAAAGAAGTTGAGAACAAGCTGTGGCTTCAGATCCTGGCTTGCTTTCACATAATATTTTATGAAAACAAAGTTTTCTGTTTGTGATTAGTTTTAAACGAGGAACTTTTCTTTCTCACGTGTGGAAAAATATGGGGAACACACAAGCAGGAGGATTGTTGTGGCATGTTCATGTAGCTCATGCGTGACAGGCTCTTACTTCTCCCAGATTGGTGTGGCAGTTCCCAATCTGATAAGGCACCCTGTCTTTACCACACAACATTTTACCACACAGCTCTGCCTCCTTACAGCACCACCTTTGTATTAAAAGGATGAGGGTTTTCAAAGTTTATTTAGAACCACTTAATAATTTTATAGTAGCCTGTTTTCTGTGTTACTTTATATACTGTATACAACTCAACTGAGTCAGTATTTATAAAAATAAACTGTGACATTTATTAAGATAACAATCAGAATAAAGTAGCATTTCAGATTTCAAATGCAGTTCAATATTGATACGTATCTTCAGTGTACTTTTTAGACAGTTCACTTATATCTTTAGACTTACATATAAAGTAAAAATATCATTTACGAGTCCTTTGGCTACACACCCACCAAAGGCTCAACCCCCAGACTAGGTTACACTGATTAGCTAGTGGACTCCATTCCCTAGCTCTTTGGTGGACAATCTCACTGAAGGAATAAATACCAACAGGTGCCTGGCTTTATATAACTTTTTCTCTGAGAGAGCCACAAGTGCTTCCTATGCACTACTGGGCTGGGGTTCTTGCCTGAGGAGCTACTCTGGTTGCCTAGCAACAACTTGGCACTTCAGATAGTCACAGCACCAGAACTTTAACACACCATGGTTATGTTGTCTTTCTAGCTGAGTGGGCTTTTAAAAGTGTCAAGATTTAAAGAAGAACTCATAATTATACTTGTAGTTAATATGTGCATTAATTCCATCTTTTCTTTGCGTATTGCCACAGTGTATGCCGTGTTTGCTTTCACCAGCATTGTGAACTTAATCATTGGTCTTGAACATGATGGAATAATAGATGGATTCATGACACATTACTTGAAAGAGGTAAATAACCATGCATCTGTAATGCTGGGCGGGCGGGCATTAATAAGTAAATTATGGGAGCTGTTCCTTGGCCAAATATGAGCATCAAACAGGAATCGCCAGTCAGAGGGGAAGAATCTACAGCCGACAAGCTTAATTTAGACCACCAAGTGTTAGAATTACGCTTCCCAAAGACTGGCCATTGACTTCTCCCCAGAGTCACTGACTGGAATCCTGTTGGTGAATTACAATCATGTAAAGTGGACTTGCACCATCACAACTCTTGTTATTTTGATAATCATGGAGGGTGGAATTCTTTACTGACTTGCGGTGACCAACCACTCCCCAAAAGCTCACTTTTCAAGTGGTACAAACCCCACAACTTGGCCATTTCCATGTTGTTGGTGAGCACATACAGCTCATTTTTGCTGTTGCTAGGACATCATCCACAGGGATCTCCTGAGGGTCCTTGGAAGTCCCTGTGGATACAAGAAAATAGCAGGATGCATCTCTGCTGTTCTCCTTGCCACTCTATAACAACATGACTGTTGCAGGGGCTGCATTGCTTGAAAGATGGGTTCAGTGGGAGGGATAGCATTAGGAGACATAGCTACCTGCCATGCATATGTCTCTTGATGCAGAATTCCAGCTCCTCTTGCCTCTTTGATTAGAGACAGGAGAGATTTCTTGTCCTGCTGTTAAAGAGTGCTTGTGAGAGACAGTGTAATTTTATGTCTTCTCTTTCCTTATGCAGGGAAGGAGAAAGAGAAGCAATTCATTAGGTACTTCCAATAAGCCATTTGAAAAGTGCTCTGTTTCACTTCCTCCTCCCTGGGTAAGAAAGAGGAAGGGAGAATAAAATGAAGCACTGTCTGCTAGTGCTTTCTGGAGGCCTCTGAGACTGCTGGCTTAGAGGATTTTGCTTCATTGTCCCCTTCCCATTGAAAGTTGGTGGAGCAAAGTTTGATGGAAATGCTAAGTGGCAAAGCTCTACCCAGTGCTTTAACCAGCAAACCTGTTATATTGGAAAGAGTGGTCACTGCTGATAGTTAGTAAGTGGCTGTGCTCCCATGAAGTCATCTGATGTGTACATAGTTCTCCATTCAATTTGATTTTCCAGGTTTCCTCTAAGGGAAGATATACTGGTGTATCTTTTGCATTGATGTTGAGAGTCTGCTAATTAAAGTTGTAAAGTGCAGTGACCTCTGTGATTTAACCTTTGAGCGAGCTGTAAAGTAACAACATAGCAATACATCTAAATAGTCTTTTTGGGTAGGATCCCAAACCCAATAAAAGAATTTTCAGATCACTAATTGACCCAAGTGAGAAGGACCATTTTTTTGAGATCATGGAATACTTCCTGCATTTTCTTGCAGATATATTGTTCCGAATAGATTTGTGTGGAGCTAAGATTAATTAGGAACACTAAGGTTTGAATCCCTGCTTGGTTGTGGAAACCCACTTGGGTGAGTTGCACTCTCCCAGCCTCAGAGGAAGGCAGTGGGAAACCCCCTTTGAACAAATCTTGCAAAGAAAACCCCATGATGGGCTCACCTTAGGGTTACCATAAGTCAGAAATTATTTGAATGCACAAACAATAACAAGGTAAATTTAGATTTTGATGAGGGCAAAAAAACCTGAATGTAGTGGCCTTTACATTTGCAAACAAGCAACCAAAAAGGCCCCCACCATAACAGTGTGTTTGTATGTGTCTTCAAGACACCTGTCAGCTTGTGGCAATACCATTCATTTCATAGGGTTTTCTTAGGCAAGGAACACTGAGAAGTGTTTTTGCCAGTTTCTTCTTCTGAAATATAGCCTATAGTATTTGTTATTCATTGGCAGTCTTCCATCAAAGTACTAACCAGGGCTGACCCTGCTGAGCTTCCAAAATCAGACAGGATCTGGTCTCTTTATGGTACATAGGGCAAATAATTAAATAAGGGAAGCCCTCCCCCTTTTAATGCCCCATAATTTGACAACTTGATCTTTTGATGCTTCCAGATTAAAGAGAAGTTCCATTATCTAAAGAGGGGTTATAGTCTTTCATCAATTCTTCTTGCCTATGGAGGCTTGCTTGGGACTGCTCTCACACATATGCTGCTTGAAAAGCAAGCTAAGTGCAGGGCCAGGGGGAGAGGCATCAAGCCAACTGAGAGACTTGGCAAGCGGCATGTGTGTGGCCGGTCACAAGTGAGCCTTTTTAAGTCCTTTATACTTACTTCCAGTACAGTATGTGGATTCTGCTTTTCAACCAGTTCCATTTTCTGATTGTGCTCCAGTCTCTAACCTGGGAAAGGTTATACATATATTTTTGTGTGTGTCCAAGATAAGAAATAAGAATATTAGTAGTTTGCTAATGCTTTTTAGAGCGCCCAAAGTATGTATGGCATCAGTTTCCAAGGAGAATGATTACAAAGGTGTGGGGCTTTTTAGTTGTCTGCCTGCCCCTGTCTATTGAATGCTCTTCCTAGTGAGGCATGTCTGACTCTGACATTGTATCTTTTGAGTATTGAGGTGAGATGTTTCTATTTTAAAAGATTGGTAATATGCTAATTGATTATCTTTATGAGTTGATATTAATGGGGGAGATATATTTACTGTTTCTATTGTTTTGTTCTTGCTCTTAAGATGTGTATATTTGAATTGTACTTAGATGCTCTGAGGGTATTTTTTTAAATGGTGTCGAATCCTTTTTGATGACGGTGATGACATTGGTTAATCCCAGGTAACAGATTTTTGGCTAGTTGAAACTTGAGATGTCACCTTCAGAAAGAACCCTCCTTATCTCTGTATTGTCAGGTTTATTCCTTCAAAGTTTGTTTTCATTTGGTTCTTCAGCTCTGAAATAATTCCATTTATCACTTGGTGTCTGCTTATTTTCCACAGGGCGAACCTTATCTGAACACTGCATATGGCCACATGATCTGCTTTTGGGATGGCTCAGTTCATTATCTGATGTATCTCTTGATGGTGGCAGCTATTGCATGGGAGTACGCCAGTTTTCTTTTTCTTCCCTTTTTGCTCTTTTGGGACTATTTGTTTATTTTTCTTGCTTTCAGAAATCATCTCAAAATAGGCTTACCAACTAAAGAGAAATAAAATGACCTTGCTTTTTTTTGTTGTTTTGATTACTTTTTTGTTTTTATTGGGGAAAAAATCTCACATACTTTACTTTTTGTGAAAATAAACTTGCAGCTTGCAGCCAAAAATCAAATCTCATTATAATACTAAAAAGATAATGATGAAGAAATTGCAAATAGTAAACTTAAACTCTGGTTTAAAAGAGTAGAAATAATCCGGTCTAGTCACTAAAAAAGCAAGGGTCAGAATCCATTATGTGTCTCCTACAGCCATTTTTTCTAGTGGCAGTGTTGGTATTTGGCTGTAAGCATCAGGTGAATGTGTTCTTTATGTATGGTGGCACTTCGTACCAAAATCTTCAATTTCATGCACTGGCAACACCATCCTGGAAGTGGCAGTGGGTTTTGAGTTTCCTAGTAACAACTGCATGTGCTTTCTCCTTTCTGTAGCTTCCAGAATTGTTAGCGTAGCTGCAGGGGGAACATCATCAGGGATATTATAAAGATACAGGCACATAACCCCTAGGTTGGTAAAGACTGTTGTGCAATGCATTGATCAGGGAATCATAGAACCATAGAGTGGATAGGGGCCTTATAAGTGAGTCCAACCCACTGCTCAATGCAGGAACTCCAGCTAGATCATCGCTAGGAGGTAGCTGTTCAGCCTCTTTTTGAAGATATCAAAAAAAAAATACTTCAACTAAAAAATTATGGCAAGTGGTTCAGAAAGTACATCAGCAAGTTACCTCATTACTCAGGGATGCAGTTCACTTGGTACTGCAGATCTGAACTCACTTTAGTTAACTTAGGTGATTCCTGACCAATCTTGATTTGTAATTCAGATCCCTTATCAAGATCTCTGCTGATGCATGGATGCACACAGTTCTTTTGGGGGAGAATTAAGCAAAATAGATGTTGAACGCTTGTGCCTTCCCATTGTGATCTGTTAGCATTTTACCATCCTTATTGATTTCCATGTTCATTTTTCTACTTTGAATGTACTTGAAAAAAACAATTTTTGTTGCTTCCTGCTTCCCTAGCCAGTCACAGCATATTCTGAACTGTAGGTTTTCTTACATGATTCATACAAGCTTGGGTTACACATCTGAAGTCTTCCATGGTCATTCATCATTTCTTCCATTCTTTTTAGGTGCTCTCCTTTCTTTTTATTTCCTCCTTGAGTTTACTGTGCAGCCACATGGACTCTAGATGTTTCTTGTTTTTTCCTTCCATGGTATTGTTTGTGTTTGTTGAGGGAAGATAACTAGAACCATGGAGTTGAAAATGACCAGAAGGGTCATCCATTCCAGCTTTCTGGCCATGCAGGAATATCTCCTGCCATGGATAAACTAACTGACAATTCAGCCATTTTTGACACAACACACTGGGAGTATAACAATCCCAACTTTTTTTTTCCAAGTTAGAGCATAGAGTTAGTTTCAAGCAGTTGCCAAAGTAGAATTACTAAGTAAGGCGCAGGCAACAGTGGAATATGCTGTGTTGGAGTGTGGTGGAATCTTCTTCTTTGGAAGTTTTTAAGCAGAGGCTGGATGGCCATCTGTTGGGAGTGCTTTGATGTGTGTTCCTGCATAGCAGGGGTTGGACTGGATGGCCCCTGTGGTCTCTTCCAATTCTATGATTCTATGATTCTAAGACATGGTGGGCACCATTTTCTATGTCCCTCCAAGTGAGGCTACATAGTCACCTAACATCTTCCTGATAGGCATTTTGGGGAAAGTACAAGTGCATAGAAGAAAAACAAAAACAGTGATTTCTCTCCTATTCTATTCAATCACCCATTGACTATCCCAGGTTGGCTGAAAGTTTGAAAAATTAATGCTTTTTATCCACTCCTGATTTAAATTAAATGTGATGTTTTGATCAGTGTCTTTGGCAGGAGCATCTATGTTTGAATTCACATAGTGTGTATATCTGATGGCGTAAACAAATAGGATATGAAATCTGGATGCTTGTATTGCAGGCAGAGTTACCGAACTATTGGCCTCTATTGGCTGGGATCCATCATGATGAGTGTCATTGTCTTTGTGCCAGGAAATATTGTAGGTAAGGGAACACCACTTAATTGACTTATTTTCAGAATCTTGTCATAGGTATGGCAATGGGGATGTCTCTGGTGACAGCTTAAATGCAGTACAGTACATGGTTGCATGTACTGCCTTCAAAATACAGTAAACTGAAGAAAAATCAAGCTGATATCATAGATGAGTGTTTCCTAACCTGGGGTCTATACACCTTCATAGGGGGTCCGCAAATTGCTGCTGCTGGATACCAACAGCAGCAGCAGCAATATCTCCCTGCAAATGACTGGCTCCTCTCAGAAAAGAGAGAAAAAGAGAGGAGGGACTGTCCCTGCACACTCAGCTCTTCCTCATTACTTGAGAAGAGAGGGAGAGGGAACTCCACATTGAGCATCATACCGGTTGAAAGAGTTCAAGTGGTGACACTTGGATTTATCACCTACAGACAGGAATTACCCAGTGAGCACTGGCTTCCTCCCTTCCTTCCTTCCTTCCTTCCTTCCTTCCTTCCTTCCTTCCTTCCTTCCTTCCGTTCGTCTTTGTTTTCTTTCCCTCTTCCCCCTTCCCTCTCTCCCTCCTTTCTCTGGGCTCCCCACAGAGGCAAACAAGCAATCAGAGTGAGTAACAGGCTAATTTTTCATTTTGGAAGAGTGCTGGTGCTGCAGCTGCTGCATGGGATGTCTTGTTTTATTGTCTCTTCTACGTGGCAGCAGGGGGAGTGGGCATTGAGGGACATGGCAACAGGCATTTTGGTGCCCACCCCCCACTGCTGCATCCCTGATGAAGAGACATGGTGGCAGGAGTATGCACACACCCAAACTGTTCCCTCATTTGCAAACAAGGGAGAAACGTTGCACCCCCTAGCTGTAAAATCCCTGGTGAGAGGGACATGGTGTCAGGCATGTGAACATGGCCAAACTGCTCCCTCATTTGCAAATGATGGAGCAATTTCAGCATCCAACCCCCCTGCAGCATCCCTGACAAAAGGGAAATGATGGCAGGTGTGTGTTGCTGTCAAACTGCTCCCTCATTTAAAGAACCCAGACAAGGGGTCCCTCATAAGGGAAAGTTTAGAATCACTGTCACAGATTTTATCTTATGTCTGACATGTATGTGGCTTTATTCCCCACACCTCCAAGGAAGAATGACATTTGTTATTTCTGTTAGTACTTAACATTTGAAGCAACATTTGCTGAAGGCTATTTTACACAAGGAACAACTTTTGCATTTTTGGGAACACAGTCCCTGAGTAAAAGTAATGTTTGCCTGCCATCAGTCACAGATAAAAGCAGGTGTGCATAAAATCATAGAATCATAGAGTTGGAAGAGACCACAGGGGTCATCCAGTCCAACTCCCTCCTATGCAGGAACACACATCAAAGCATTCCCAACAGGTGGCCATCCAGCCTCTATTTAAAAATCTCCAAAAAAGGAGACTGCACCACACTCCATTGAGGCAGCATATTCCACTGCCGAACAGCTCTGACTGTCAGGATGTTCTTCCTGAGGTTCAGGTGGAATCTCCTTTCCTGCAGCTTGAATCCATTGCTCCTTGTCCTAGTCTCTGGTGTAGCAGAAAACAAACTCGCTCCCTCCTTGACACGACATCCCTTCAAATATTTGAACATGGCTATCATGTCCTCAAATATTTAAACATGTGCGTGACCCTTAAATGTGTGCCAGGAGAAGGGTCATGCAGGAGAAAACACAACATAGATGGCCAAACTTGATCTATCAACTTAAATTAGCTAAAGATGAGGCTGAAATATGCAGATTTTTATAGCACTTGGTTGCATTTCACTTCAGTATTGATCAAAGTCTTTTCTCAAATTACAGAATTGAGATTAGGCCTAAATTATTAAAAGAATTATACAAAAAGTCTCAAAATTGCTAATAGATTCCACGTATGTTTTTATCTACCATGAAAATTTTTAAATTTTCTGAAAACCATTTTCAGTTGATTAAGTGGTAAACTATCTTACACACCCATCAGCATCTCAACAAGTAACTTACACTGAGAAGTTGACAATAGAGAAAATTATTTAAATGCAGGGCAAGCAGTTATAGATTTCCTGATGCTATTGGATTTCATCTCCCATAATCTCTCACCATTAGCTGTGCTGGCTGGGGGTGCTGTAATGGTAGGGTGAAAACATATTTTGAAGGGCCGCAGCAGCTGCTCACTCTTAGGTTAAAAGAGAGTGGTCAGCTAAGTATACAGTCCTGAAGTCCATCCACATTATAGAATTAAAGCACTATTATTCCACTTTAACTGCCATAGTTCTGTCTAATGGAATTCTAGGATTTGCAGTTTAGGAAGAAATATTTAGAATTCTTGGCTTGCCTCACCAAACTACAAATGCCAGGCTTCCATAGAATGGAGCTGTGGCAATTAAAGTTGAATAATAGTGCTATAATTCTGTAGTGTGAATTGGCCCAAGTGTGTCTATTCAGAAACACATACTATTAAACCCAGGAGGAGTTCAATTCCAAACATGTGCTTATATCCTTGGGCTTACTTAGGAATAACTCCTGTTGAACCATGGAGTGGGTTAGTTCTGTATAGGCATGCACAGATTTTACTGTGAGTTGTTTTATTCTGAAGACCACTTTGCTATTAATGTGTTTTGTTGTCAAACAGGAAAATATGGGACAAGAGTGTCCTCCGTATCTTTGTTGAGTATACCGTACATTTGTCTCCCAATATGGGCTGGATTCAAAATCTATAATCAGCCTTCAATGGTTGGGGACTCTACAGCCAAGGTACTACCTTATTCATTCTTATTGTAATTATATGTTAAGAAAATGTTGAAGGAAAATGAGAACGGTAAACTAATAACTATTGTAATACTGAAAAAGTATTTGATGCAAACTGCAATGAGTCAGTCTCTCCTTTGTTGCTCCCTACCTCCTATCTTGCATTCATATCAGATTGACTCAGAGCCATGTCACTAAACAACAGGAGGTGTCTTGGCTTATTTTCAGCCAGGCAAAAAATAGAGCTGGAACTGGTGCCAGACTGGGCAGCTGCCAAAGCTGGGTGCGGGGGTAGGGCTTCCTGTAGGACCTCTGAAAGCTGCACCCTCCCACCCCCTCCAATCTTAAAATGCCTATTTACCCACTTATTTATTTAGTTATTTGGACATACATACATACTAAAAATACTTCTCCTAGTTTCTTTCAGTTTAGAGCTCAGAAGATTCCCAAAACACATGAAATTGCTCCCATGACCCCTAGCCTATCTGGGGCCCATTCTTAGTTCATTGAAAAAAAAAAGTAGGCTAAGGACCCTTAAAGGACTCAAAATGGGCTTTGGGGGCAATATGTGGCCCATGGCCCACACTTTGCCCACCCAAGTCTACCAGCAGATCTCTGTGTGATTTGTGGAGTAGATGGGCTAGAACTTACAACTGCCAAATGTTTAGCAAAAATAATAATTTTAAACAAGGTGTTTATGCTGTCTTGCTAAATTAGGCATTAAGTAACAAAGAAAAGTTAGTGGTAAGAATTGTTATTATGTGTTTTCAAGCCATTTTTTATGTACGGTGGCAATAAGGTGAACCTATCACAGATTTTCTTGATAAGACTTGTGCAGAGGGGGTTTGCTGTTGCCTTCTTCTGAGGTTGAGAGGGAGTGGCTTGCTCAGGGTCACCCAGTGGGCTTCCATGGCCAAATGGGATTGAAACCCTGGTTTCTCCCATAGAGGAAGAATAGGAGCCGATTTATATCTAGAAAGGTTGTGATGAAGAGGTCAGTTCTGGTTCTGGTGGTGGTGGTGGTGTACCTTTCAAGTCAACTCTGACTTACAGCAATCTTCTCATAGCCTTTCTTGGCAAGAAGATGCTGATGGAGTCTCTGTGCCATAACAGTCAAGTAAACAAAGAGTGGGGCAAAGTTGTGGGTTGAGGGGATAGTTTAGTAAATGTTAATGCAAAGTGTTGTGAAAGTTAGTGCAAAATTAGTAATGCTGTCAGAGGAACTGCAATCATTTGCTTTTAGAGATTCATGCAAGCAGCAAATATTATACAGCTGGCCCTCCATATCTGTGTGTTTGATTTTCACAAATCTGATTATTTGCAAGTTCTCCAACCACCGCCACCCCACCTCAGGAACTTCTGTTCCAGGCCATACAATCTTTAAAAATCTGACTCTGGTCTTCCTCCTCCTCCACTAGCCACTGCCTGGCTAGCAGCCCAATATCTGAGCACCAGAAACTCTCTCCTTATGACTTCCCACACCCCAGGAAGGAGATCTGCGAGAAAGAGGAAGTATAGGGCCACGATGCCAAATCTTTCTTCCTTCTCCTTTCACTAATGTGGTTTGGACCCTGGGTGTCTGTTCTCCCCACCATGCCTTGGCCTCCTTCCCACAGACACAGACGTACAGTTTTATATTTGCAATTTTTCCACTTTTGCAAGGGTCCCTCCCCAATCTTAACAAATATGGAGGGTACTGATATTTTTTCAGTCAAGATATTTGTTTACTAACGGTTTTGTTAATATGCTTTTTATTTGTCAAAACCTTGATAAAGAAAGCATAAACATTCTTGTTCATATCATAGAATCTGTACTCAAGTGTATGTACACAGAACAGAGCTTCCCTGGTTCCAAACTGTATGCTTCCTACACTTTCTTCACACTTCTTTTAAATTCTTCTTCTTGTTGCTATGTCCCTTCAAGCTGACTCCAGTTTATGGTGATGCTGTCAAAAGGGCTCTCTTAATAAGATTTATTCAGAGAAAGTTTACAATTTTGTTTCTCTGAGAAGATATTACCTGTTGGTTTCCATGGCTGAGCACAGATGTGAAGCCTGCTCTCCTAAGTCCTAGTCCAACACTTGAATCACTACAAACATTCGCTCTCTTCAGTCATGGTGCCAAGAACTGCTCAGAGGCACTCTTTTTCCTTCTTTGAATCCAAAGAATCAGTATGGAAACAGTTGGATCCAGCTGGTGGATATCATGGATCGAGTTGAAGAAAAGACAGGATCCTGAAAGTCTGGCATCTGCTTAACCCCATCTGCTTAACTGCATTGTGCAAACTTATATACTTCTATGTTTTCACTGACCTAACTAACATTGACCACTGTTCAACACAAACTTTTTTTGAAAACTATTTACGGCTAATATATCTTGCCTGGTAGTTTTGCTGACACTTTGATACTTCTGAGATGGTGTCTGTTCTTGTCTTCCCAAGAAATTATGACAGCATGAAAAATGTTCCTCTTCCTCTTTTCAGTAGGAAAGGTAACTTCATAGAGTCATACAGTTGAAAGAGACCACAACAGCCATTGAGTCCAATCCCCTCCCATGCAGGAAAACACACTCAAAGCATCCCCAGAAAATGGCCACCCATCTTCTGTTTTAAAACCTCCAAAGAAGGTGACTCCACCACACTCTGGGGTAGGATATTTCACTGTCAAATGGCTCTTACCATCAGGAAGTTCTTCCTGATATTTGAGTGAAATCTCTTTTCCTGTAGTTTGAATCCATTGCTACATGTCCTAGTATCTTCAGCAGCAGAAAACAAGTTTGCTCCATCCTCAATATGAAATAATGTCAGATGTTTAAACATGGCTATCATGTCATCTCTTAACCTTCTTTCTATCAGGCTAAACATACCTAGCTCCTTAAGCCGCTCCTCACAAGGCATGGTTTCCAGACCCTTCACCATTTTGGTCACCCTTCTCTTAACATGTTCCAGCCTATCAATTTTTTTGTGTTATATCAATTAATTAGTTTATTAATGCTTGCACCATAGGCCATTAGCACACAGCAGTATAAAGTGCAACATAAAATAAGGAGAATATTAGTCTTGCATGTTGTAATTAAAAGAGGCCTCTGATACAATTAGGATACATTAAATATATTAAGATACATTAAATATAAATAAGAACTCTAAAATTAGTGGGAATCATCCCCAGAGCAATCAACTGCAATATCCGTGATGAATCTTGCCCTAATTTTCATTGCTGCCAGGGCAAAAAGAGAAACCTTGCAGGTTACCATAGAATCAATATCAGACAGCAAATAGAAGATCTTTTCTGAGACAATATTCATGCATAAGGATAACAGAATTGCTCCCAAAAACTTAGTTCTCAGTTCAGAGTATAGTGAACAAGAGAACAAGTAGCGTGGCCAATCCTCAATTTTTGGTTCCCCATGAATACCTAAATGAAGGGCCAACAGGACATGAAAATATCTGCCATCAATCATGGCTGTAGGCATAGTTTGAAAGCGAACGGCTGTAAAAGCTTGCCTAAGTTTTGAGTATGTAAGCTTTGTCAAATAAACAGCCCTTTGATGATTGAATTTATGCAATCTATACCATTCTGAAAATTTAGAGTGGCTAATAGCCTGTCTGTCCATTTGGAAACTGTTCACGAAGTTTTTCTTTTGAATTCAAGATACATAAATTGTCACATAGAATAGGGTACCAGTTTAACAGCATATAATATCTTGAACTTTGCAGTTTGCTATCTGTTCAAAACATAGTTTGGGGAAAACCCTAACTGAGGAATTTTTTACAGTTCTCCAGTAATTAAATAGAATAAAATGGATATGAGATTTAATGGAAGGCAAACTGACCTCAGCTTGAACCAAAGCTTCAGGACTGCCAGGTGGAAGTCTTAATAGTTTCTTGAGAAATGTATTTTGGCGGCCTTCCAGTTTAGCTATCAAGGAGCCATCCTGTCCCCAGACAGCAGCACCATACAGAATCTGGGCTATTATTTTGCTCTGAAATATTTTCAGCGCTGGAACAACCTGGTGGCCCCCTGCAGTGTTATAAAATCTAAGGATTGCTCCAATAGATCTCACAGCTACTGCTCTAATAGCTTTGATATGGGATTTCCAGGAAAAGTTCTCTGTAAAATGGATTCCAAGGTACTTAAATTCTTGACATGGTTCAGTTTGATGACCACTGATAGACCATTGGAAGTGAGAGTGTCTTTTGCCAAATACCATCACCTGTCAAGGTTGTTTCCGGGCAGGCAAAGTTTCCCATGAGTGGACAGCAGAGATAAGAGGCGGTGTGGCCAGACAGCCAGGTGCAAAGCCAGCAGAATTGTTATGGCTACGTCTTGTGTATTAGAGAAGGCCACATTCCAGAGCATTGATTGGGTCACCCCACTTGTTCCAGGGTGACAAGGTAGCATAAAAAGGCTGGTGTTTGCCTTGACCAGCTGCCAGTTAGCTGCCCTAGCTGGACCTGCCATGCCATTGGCAGTATACTGTTTGTAAGGGGAGATGCTGCCCAATTTTTCTCTGTTACCTTCTGTTTTTCCTCTTTGTCTAATTGCTGGAAAGCTTGCATGTTTTTGCTAAGCCTTATCTTAGAGTGCGGCAATAAATCAGTACTCTAAGTCTTACGTAATGAGCCTCTGGAATTTTTTCTGCTTCACTGGGACTCTCTGCTGCGGCGAAGCCTTGCTTCACAGATAGCAATCTGCTCATGC
Source organism: Iguana delicatissima (assembly GCA_948472985.1). Classification (NCBI taxonomy): domain Eukaryota; kingdom Metazoa; phylum Chordata; class Lepidosauria; order Squamata; family Iguanidae; genus Iguana; species Iguana delicatissima. The sequence goes on from CAOKZL010002874.1 coordinate 132,597, forward strand.
TCAGAGGAGTCAAATCCTGCCAACCCTGACAGTTTTAGTATAATTAATGTTCAGCATTTCATTAGAACAAAATACGCTGAGCTTAGAGAGCAGCCTTTTCAAACCTATACAAGTCAGTGAAATTAAAACCGTGTCATCAGCATAAATGAGAATAGAAATCTTATTTGACCCAAGTGAAGGCGGAAAAATTCAGGGCCAGATAATGCTGGAATTATGTCATTCAAGTATAAATTGAAAAGTGCCGGTACCAACAAACATCCTTGTTTGACTCCCTCATTTGTGGGGATTGGATCAGTTAATGAGCCAGAAATGCCAGCTCTTATTCTAGCAGTCGTATTGGAATAAAGTTCCTTGATTAGAAACGATAAGCGATTATCTATATTAGTGACAGTCAGTTTATGCCACAGCAAGTTTCTATCACTTGAATCAAAAGCTGCTGCTAGATCAACAAAGGCTGCAAATAGGTGTTTGGTAGGACCCGCAATTCCTTGTTGGACCAGCTTATCAATATCCTTCTTGAATTGTGGTGTCCAGAACAGGACACAGTTCCAGGTGAGGTCTAACCAAAGCAGGATAAAGAAGTATTATTATTTCTCTTGATCTCAACACTGTACTCTTATCAAGGTAGCCTAGAATCACATTGGCTATTTTAGCTGCTGCATCACACTGCTAACTCATGTTCAGTTTGTGGTTGACTAAGACTCCTAGATCCCTTTCTCATCTACAGTTTTCAAGCCAGGTATCACCCATCCTATATCTGTACATTTCATGTAGTACCTTCTATTTTTCCCTGTTGAAATTCATCTTGTTAGCTTTGGTCCAGCTCTCTTATCTGTTAAGGTCATTTGAATTCTGATCCTGTCCTCTGCAGTATTAGCTATCCCCCTTAATTTGGTGTCATCTGTAAATTTCATGAGCATGCCTTCTTTTCCTTCATCCAAGTCATTGATAAAGATGTTGAATAGCACTGGGCCCAGGAGAAAACCCTGCGACAGCCCAGTAGTCACTTCTTTCCAGGATGAAGAAGAGCCATTGGTGAGCACCCTTGTGTTTGATTGGTCAGCCAGTTACAAATCCATATAATAGTAGCTTTGTCTAACCCACATTTTACTGCCTTGTTTGCAAGAATATCATTGGAGACCTTGTCAGAGCCCTTACTGAAATCAGGATACACTACACTACATCCACCAAGCTTGTAACTCTGTCAAAAAAAGAGATTAGATTAGTCTGGCATGCCTTGTTTGTGAGAAACCTATGTTGACTTCTAGTGATCACGTGTTTACAAGCTGTCTGTTTAATTATCTGCTCTAGGATCTTTCCTGGTATTGATGTCAGGCTGACTGGGCTGTAATTGTTTGTGTCTTTTTTCTTCCCCTTCTTGAAGATGGAGGCAACATTTGACCTCCTCCAACCCACTGGGACTTCTCCTGATCTCCAGGAATACTCAAGGATTATTGCCAGTCTTTATTTAATTCTTCGGGTAAAAAAATAAGATTCTGAAGAATCAGTGAAGGATTCTTCCATGTTAATAACTCTGTATTCTGTTGATAATTGGCTGAAATGCATAGTTGTATCAAGTGCAAAATCATTAGCCACAAAATCAACCAAGAGGGTAAATTCAACGTGAGAGCAGTTAAGTTTTTGAAACTGAGAATTCAGAACAGCATTTTACTAATCCATAGATACCCTATTTGCTAGCATATAAGACTCGCTTTTTTCCCTGAAAAATACTGTTTGAAAATGGGGTGAATCTTATATGCTGGTGTGTTTTATACTTTGGCAGATAGTATTTGCTGATGTATAAATGGGGTGCATCTTATATGCTGGCAAATATGGGAAATGTCACTTATTTGGTGTTATTAAAAGAAAACACTGGGTTTTCAGACACAAAGAAATCTCCTAGGGAGTTCAAAAATGAGATTTGGGAGGACCATCATTAAAAGAATAGTCAGCAGTATCCAGAAAATTGTGGGTATCCAGTAAGAAGGAAAGCCCTTACTGAAAAAGAATGGTCTTAACATTCGTTAAAGAAAAAATGAGAAGTGAGCTAATGATGGCTGTAGGTGCTGTTGGGGCAAGGATTCCATAAACTTTGTGTGTGTGTGTGTGTGTGTGTATATGCATGTTCACATGCACGCTTGTCCCTTCAAGTCATCTGATCATGTATGGGAGGAGGCGCCCAAAAACATCTGGAAGGCTCCTCCTCCCATACATGGGAATATGTATGGAATATGAGGAGAATGCAATCCTTCCAGCTCTTGTCAAGGAGAACCCTCTCTCATAAAGGAGGACTTTGCTCTGATTTTTTTGATAATCACATTTCACTGTCTTCATTTTGAATGTGTTTCTACAGAGAGTGTGTATTTTGTAATAGTTTTGGGTCTCAGGCATGGGATTAATGATTGCCAAGTTATAAGCAAACTCTGTGTTTACACAGTAGTCTACTGTCTCATGCCAAATATCCTACCCTCTCCCTGTGGGCATTGTCTTTCTCCCCCTTGCACTTTCTTGTCTCTCAGCTATTTTACATTTCTATCATTTTCCAATCCAAAGAGACCTTTCCTCCCACTTTAAATTTTCTGAGAAGTAGTGCAGTTGCTCAAATTTCAGGGAAATTTTGATTTATTAGCCATGTAATAACAAAACAAGTGAAAGACCCAGGAAAGGGAAGATAGATTTTACTGGTGCTTGATGGATGTGTGTGGTTAGGGAATGCAGAGGAAAAGGCAAGGTGAGGCACTAGGATAGAACATAGTTGGTTAAATAAACAGATGGCAAAAAGCAGAAAGATGTCAGTAGAATGATCATATAGCATTAGCCAGCCTGAGCTACCATCTCCACCTTGGAGCCTTGAAGTACTGGACTGCCTTAAAATTGTGGAAGGATGAGAGAGAAAAAGAGAAACATTTGTATTTCTTGATGGAAACCTCAGTGTATTGACTTTCAAATGGAGTATCTTTCTGTTATACTTTCAGCTTGTAGAAGTTTGACTTGGTTAGGAAGAAAGTAGAGACTGGGAGCTTTAAGCTTCAGTTCATTCAAAATTACCTGAGGGAGTCAGTTTGTTCTGCAGAGCTCTGAGGACATAAAAATCCAACTGCTGGTTGTGTTGCCATTCATATTTCTAAACACAAACGATAAATGTTACAAGAGAGCATTCATGTCTATGTCAACAATAATTCACTGGGACAGTAGGTCAGAATACTGCCCACAGCAATAATGTACTCAGGAAGAATGTGGGAAGATCTGGGAATTTCTCACTGTGTGGGGCAAACAAATAGCTGACGTGGGAATTTAAGGTGGGATTATCACAGGTATCAACCTCTGATAATAAAAAAGAATGTTTTTCTCTTGCAGCCATAATTAATCTGAACACGGTTATCAGACACCTGAAAATTTGAGAGAATACTGTGTTTTTTGTATTGTCTAAAAAATAGCAGTGCTGGTTTCAGGTTGAGATTCCAAATCTTGGGTGGGGGAAGGACCCCTGCCCCAAAAGGGTTCTAGGCTCTCATCTTCACTTTCACCACAGCATTGCTCTCCTCTCACTTTCTCAACCAGTCACTGTCAATAAATTCACAATCCACTAACCTCAATCTTCAAATATGTCTATTCCAGATATGGGGGGAGAAGGCTGCACAGACCCTTTTGGCATTTTAGATACAGATATATGCAGAATGAGGTAAGTTATAGTAAAAAATCCAGCCACTCTCTGACATGCTGCTGCTAAGATTCATGGTTAGGGAAGGAGAACAAGAGAGGGCTAAGGCATAGTTAAGATTACTGAACTGGCAGAAGAGCAGGAAGATGGAGAGGGCTCTATGAGATTCTGCTTGTAAGAATCCTGAAGTTGAAAGCAGGAAGAGACAAGAAAGAAGGATACCTCCTGGATCTTTGGGGCATTAGGTACAGACCTGGGCAGTTCATCTATTGAGTGGGTATTACAAAGACACCAAAGTTCTAATTGAGTGTTTGGTGGTATGTATGAAGGGATCAGTAGAAATTCTTCCTGTTCTCAGTGGAGGAAACTGCATTTGTCTAAAAGCAACTCCATTCAAGGTGAGCTGGGGGATCTTGCTGGAATGTACACCCTTGTTGTGGTGGTAGAGGTAATGATCTGCTCTAGAATCTTTCCCAGTATTGATATCAGGCTAACTGGATGATAATTGTTTGCATCCTCTTTGCTTCCCTTTTGGAAGATGGGGACTGCCCTCCACCAGTCTGCTGGGACTTTTCCTGTTCTCCAGGAATTCTTAAAGATTATTGCCAGGGTCTTTGAGATTAATTCTACCAGTTCTTTAGTACCCTTGGATGTAGGTCATCTGGTCCTGGAGACTTGAATTCATTAAGAGCAGCCAGGCATTCTTATGCTGTACTGCATTTTCCCTACCGCATTACCTGCATTGTTTTTCTTTTGGGAGAAGAGAGAGGTATTCAGTAGTTCTGCCATTTTTCTGTCCTCTGTTAGCATTTCACCATCCTCTCCATGCAGAGGCTCTACCAATCCCTTGTTCTTCCTTTTGCTACAGGCCTTTTTATTGTTTTTAACCTCTCTAGCAAGCCTGACCTCATTCTATACTTTAGCTTTTCTGCCTTTCTCCCTGTACTTGCTGGCTATTTGTTTGAATTCCTCTTTGGTGATTTCACCCTTTTCCCATTTCTTGCACATGACTATGCTTGACTTTCCCTCTCCTCTGTATGATAAGCTCCAGGAGAACACGGTCACTTCCACCTAAGGATCCCGCCACCTCCAGCCCATTAACCAGGTCATAATTGTTGGTTAGGAACAGATCTAAAATAGCTGTCCCCCTTGTTCCCTCCTCCACCTTCTGGATTATGAAATTATCTGCAATTCAAGTAAGAAATTTGTTGGACCTGATGCTCTTGGCGGAGTTTGACTTTCAACAAATATCAGGATAGTTGGACTCTCCCATTACTACTCTATCTCTCCTTTCTGAATGTTTTGTTGTCTGTTCCAGGAAGGCATCATCCAAGTCCTCAGTCTGGTTTGGAGTTTTGTAATAGACCCCCATAGTGACATCACTGTTGTTTCTCTCCCCTTAATTTTTACCTAGATGCTCTCAATCTGGCTTCTGGATTAAAATCATGGATCTCTTCACAGGTGAAAATGTCCCTGACATATAGTGTGATTCCTCCTCCTCTACTGTTTGGTCTATTTCTCTGAAATAAATTATACCTCTGTATTGCTACATTCTAATCATGAGATGCATCCCATCAGGTTTCAGTGATGCCTTTTATATCATATTTACTTTGCTGTGCTACAAATTCAAGTTCATCCTGTTGATTTCCCATGCTCTGGAGACCCTATGGATGAGAAACCTTCAAGTCACCCTGTCATTAGCTGTCCTGCTCAGGTCTTGTAGACTCAGGGCCATGGCTTCCTTGATTGAGTCTACCCACCTGTAAGGCGATCTTCCTTTATTCCTACTGCATTCTGCCCTAACAAGCACTATTGTCTTTTCTAGTGAGTCATGTCTTCTCATGATATGTCCAAAATTATTTTAGTCATTGTTTCTAGGGAGAGTTCAGGCTTGATTTGCTCTAAGATCCGTTCATTTGTCTTCGCAGTAGTTCATGTTATCCTCAGAACTCTCCCATAGCACCACATTTCAAATGAGTTGATTCTCTTCCCAACAGCTTTCATCACTGTCCAGTTTTCACAAGCATACATAGAAACTGGAAACACGATGGCATGGACAATCCTGACATAGATATTTAATAACATACTCTGTGAAGTCTAATATAAGACATAGTTTAGATTGAAAGATCCACAATAAAAGCATGTTCCTAGATTGAAATGTCTCTGTGTTATGATAGATCTCTGTAAATGGTGTGGAACTGCATGAGCCAATTGTTTTACTGAATAAGTATATAAAAGAGTATAATACCACATATTTATTTCCCTTTTATATAAATTTCCTGTTAATTCCAATGTTTAAGAGATTCTTAAGGGGAATATTTATGTTAATATGCCTGCAAGACATAACAGGTGTTTACAGCCTTGGAATTTAACAAAGAAAGTAAATTCTAAAGATTTCCTCTGGTTTGATACAGATTAACAAACATAAGGCAACAAACCTTGTCCCTCAATTAAGGGACAGAAGTGGAAGAACCATGTCTGTTCCAGTGTTCCTGCTGGTCTCTTCACACATTCAATAGTAAGCCTCTAAATATTACTCAGGACCCAATTTACTAAAAGGGAGAATGGGCTGGCAGTCTCAGGCTGCACATTTGGAATGTCATGGGAGAGTGCAAATTGTTAGATACTCAAATTGTTACCATTGTATTTTTACTTTCAGAGAAGTGAGAGGCAGCTTGTGGGGTTTTCAGCCAGAATAACTTGGATGGCTTTGAGCATGATGTACCATACCTAGGATGGGTGAAGGGTGTCATTCTTACTTTGCCTTAGGCAGCAAAATATGGCCCATAAGTCTCCAGGGCTTCCTCAGACAAAGTAAACTAACAAAACAAATCTGTGGATGTTTATTCTGGAATAAGCTCCACCATATTCAGTGGGACTTACTCCCAGGTATGTACTTAGAAGATTGTGGTCACATTCCAACAGCCCTGCCCGTGAATTTTTTGTTCCTGGTGAAGTGAGGAACCCATGAGCATACTCAGATTTCTTCCTGGGGCAATTGTTTCTGACTCTTAGTGAAGTTTAACTGAATTGGGAGCTTTTATGGAATGCTCAGTCCTTGTCCATTTCCTAAACTGACCCAATCAGGTAGCTATTTTCTGTTTATCAAGTGGCAGGCACTCTTTAGAAATTGTAAAGTAGAAAATTATAAAGTTGGCACTTTTTGGAAATTGAGAAGTAAATTGTAAAGTAAAGAGATTCCTCCCAAACATTACAAAGAACTTCCTGACAGTAATAGATATTTGACTATGGAATATGCTGCCTTGGAGTGTGGTGGGATCTCCTTCTTTGGAGGTTTTTAACAGAGGCTGGATGACTCATCTGTTGGGAGTGCTTCCTGCATGGCAGGGGGGTTGGATTGGATGGCCCTGTTGGTGTCAAGTTCCTAGGATCCTTGTCTTATGGAAATGAGTATAGTCTGCTGGATGTTTATTGGGACAAATGTATTTAACGTATGCATATAAACTGCTATGTATCTCTGTTGGGTATTGCCAAGTGCTGTTACCATGTATCCATATGTGTTGCTCATTGCAGCAGTGTATCCTGGATAGTGGGAGGGGGGAGGGCTGATAGGGTGAAAATGAAAGTGCAGACTGGAGATACACACTGTGATGGGGTATAAGGGGACTGGTATCTTGAGTGGTAGAAAAGCCACCCAGCAACAGGTTTCTAGGCAACCAGAATGACCATTCCAGAGGAAAATCCAGCCCCATTAGTGGGAAGGAGGAGTGAAGGCCTGAGTGAGAATGTATTTATAGCAGGCACATTGGCTTGGAAAGAGTTTTGCAGAAGAACCAGACTTTCAGGGATCAAGGCAAAGAGTGAATCCTTCAGCCAGAGGAGTTCTTCTTCAGTCAAGGGGGGGGGGTGTTGAATGAGAAGGGTATTTTCTGAGGGAAAGCATAGAAAAGAGGCAGAAGGGAAATCAACCCACTGTTAAATCTGGCCAGAGAGAGAGTGGCCTTGATTTGGGAATATAGCCTTTGGCAAAGGGGGAAGCCAGAAGGCTCTCTGTGTGTGTGTGTGTGTGTGTGTGTGTGTGTGTGTGTGTGAGAGAGAGAGAGAGAGAGACCTGTGCCTTTATGCTTTTGTAAAAGAGACAAGAAAATGGTTAAATGCACCCTGAAGATCTGTTTGAACTTTGACATACATATAAAGCCAATATGTTATTTTGTTTGCTTTTTTAATAAAGATTCCACTATATTTTCTTATAAAGTTGGCCTCAACTGAATGATTCCCAGTGGTTATAACTATCTAGAACTACACTACAAATATAAATCTTTAAAGGGGATATAATTAATAACTGAAAGACTTTACCCTGTTTACACAAAGGTGTTATTTCTGCAGAAGGCCAGAACTGCGTATAAAGAAAAAGCAAGGCCCTGTCTGTTGTTGTTGTTATCTCGGCATATGTTGTTTTGAGAACCTGGTGCTTTTGAGATAAGAGTGGTAAATATGCAATCAGGTCACTCTGCTCAAGGATGTGGGGAGCTGGTGTGCTGTACTTACGGCTCTCATCAGTTGTGGCCTGCTGTAAACTATATGTATTCTTTAGTCTCAGCAACTTTTGTGGAAGTGTGCTGTGTTGCTCATGCTATCCATAAAAATAAACTACTGTCTACCTGAGGGTGAATTTTGTGGCATGTGGGTTATTCAATACATGACATTTTGTTAAGACTCCTATCAGCATTTCGTTCTGCTCAGACTGGGTACACTTACTGCTGCATCATGCAGACTTAGAAGGAGTTGCCAAATCAGGCACAAGCTTGCCTGTGGAAAGGGAGGAGGACCCAAGAAAGAAGCTGTGGAGTCATGAGACAGGAACCCAACCCAAGGTGGTAGGGCCTCTGGGTCTAGGGGCCGAAGCTGTCATGCCACTGTTGACCTGGGGCACTCACCCTACAGTGGAAGCTGATCAGTGGTCAAGAATCTGTGTGGAGGATGAGGTCCTGAGTGGACTGGCCACCCAGATTCCAGAAGGGCTGGCAGCACTACTACTCAAAGCAGCAAGGATCCAGGCCTGTACCATCCACAATCTCCTGTTGTACCATCCACCACCACCACCTCAAGCATTGCTGTTCTTTATTCAGTATTTGATTGGCTGGCTGCTTGGCTGGCAGTTACCCCAGTTGTGTTCTTGGCATTGTTTTTATAAAAGACATCACTGTCTTGATGTGAGGGTCGTGGAATTTAAGCCAGTTCAGTCTCAGTACTACTGGGGAATGAGCACTGGGAGCCAGTATGAATTAAATTGTTTCCCAATGGTCTCTTACTCCCAAATATACTGACGGACTCTGATGCCTCACCAGTCTGCCTTGCATCTCCCTCCCATCCATTTGTACAATTGTGGCCTTGCAAATTCTCTGCTGCAACCCCATGCCAACCATGGTGGCAGGATTCATGAAGCACAGGGTACATCCCAAGTCTATGATGGCCATTAAATCCACCCTAGTGAATGGGCACAAAAAATGGGTTTGTGCTGCCACTCTCTTGGGCAGCTAATCATGCTTGCCAGTAGTATGGGATTTAGAGTGGTAATAGTAGAGACAAATGTAGAAGATTCAGGCTGGCACCAAAGTCTGGGAAACATCTACAGAGACATAAGGGAGTGTCAGCTTGGGAAGAATGCATGGGAGGGTCTGGGGCTAAATTGCTTTGCTCTATCCTTTTTTTTTTAGTTTGAGCACTGAAGTTAGTGCATTGTACTACAGTACCAGTGAACTATGCCTTCCTGCAAAGAATTATGACTGCAGTTCATTCCTGACACACCATGGTTTCCTGGTGCCTGCCCTTCAGTGCTTAGGGCAGCCCAGCTCTTTTTCCACTGGCTTGATATTGCTTTCCCTGGAGGTATCAGTGCTGTCATCCTCTGGAGGCGTGAACTGATGTTTTGCCTCTTAGCATCAGTGCCATGCTGCTCCCTGCTGTTTTGCCCTTCTTCTCCAGTTTCCTCCCTTTGGGGGTCTCTGGGCAATTGGTGATGTGATGCCCTTTGTGGCCACATTGAAGGCATAGCCCCAGGGGCATACATCTCTTGGTCTCCTGGGAGGCCTCCTTGCTGTCGCTACTTTTGGCCCAGGGCTTCATGGGAGGGCTCTGCTTCTGTCTGGCAGTCTTCACCAACTGCCTCAGGGTTTCCACTTCACCTTCCAGCAGCATTGAGCCCATCAAGGTTGTTTTGGACAACTTCCCACTCAGACCAGTCAGGCACTTGTGGCACCAGTCATTGAAACTCCTCTGCATATTCAGACACTGAGTGATTCCCTGCTTCAATGACATCTAGCAGGCGTGGACTTTCTTTCTGATTCTTGGTCATAATTGTGTCAATCTTGACAACATTGACAACATTGAGCTTAATTTCTGAAGTAAGAAGTCTGTGCATCAACAGTATTCTTGTTATTGTTAATATCATTTATACAGAGCTTAACTGAGAGGTTCAGAGGACTTCATGGCCATGTATCTTGTTATAGTCTGCACAACAAACCTGTCGGGGGGGGCAGTGTCCTCCTATTACTTGTATTATCTGAGGCTGAAAGTGTTGCTTTCCAAAGGACACCTTTTAAATTCATAGAAAGATGGGAGACTGCCAACAAATACTAGGCACCGCAGGCTATATTTCAGAGGAAGGAACTGGCAAAACTACCTGAGTATTCGTTGCCTAAGAAAACCCTATGAAATTCATAGAATTCCTATAAGTCAACAAGTGACTTGAAGACACACACACAAGGGCAAGATTCACTCATGCTACCCCAATGTTCCTTTGTAAGTATACTGAAGGAACAGAGAATGGAGTATCTCTTCTGTCAGGGGCTTATTTAGAGACCTCTTAGTCTTGACGATTTACCCTGTTACGCTACATGTCATTGTGTATACTCAAGCTTTTTACAAGTATGTGTGACAGGACCTACTGCAGGTTTGAGGGGACCTTGGCACAGTCACCACTAGTGTGTTACAGCCTATGGTATTCTTAGGTGGCCATGATAGCAGGAATTCCAGAAACCACTTACAGTGGGAATACTGAACTTGCTATAACGCTAAGGAGCAATGCTATCTTGTTCACTTTGTGAAAACTTAAAATGGGAGCTTCCAGACCTGTCAGCCACCTGAAACCCTGTTCCTAGGGAAAATGAAGACTGCTAAAACTGGTTTGTTCTTGTGAGTCAACACATATGCCTGTATTTCTGAACTCTCTTAAGGGTGTGGCAAAGAGGACTATGAAGATAAGTGTCTGCATTTCAAAATTCTCTACTATATTGCGTGTTTATTCTTGGTGTTTTCAGAATTATTGTTGCAATGGGAAATTTTTAACATCCTAAACATAAACATTTTACCACACACATACATACACAAACGCTAAAGAGCCTTATGTCATCTTAAAAGTCATATGAAATTTTTGTTGCACAAACTATTGTTATAACTGAATTTTAATCCATAAAAAGTAAGGTGCTATAAGTCTCTGTCAGATGCAGATTAACCCAGCTGCCCCTCTGGAAATTATATTTCAGGTTATTCAAGAAGTGCAGCAAAAGACACTTTTGAGAAGACCTGTAGACCTACTGTTGACAGTATACTTCATATTTGCAACTGGTTTCTGCCTGTTCAGGGGCATGGTAAGTTTTTTTTTTTAAACAGCCCTTAATGATCATAGAATCTCAAGCCCTTTCCGCAGCTTACCTCCGTTTGGTGTGGTTGCACGGGAATCACGCGAGCAGCCTCTTCCACGAGGCTCTCGCATCCCTGCTGCTCCTGCTCTGGAGCAGCTGCCTGCTGTCTGGCAGGCAGCGTGAGGGCTCCACCTCTGACTTCCACAGTGCAGCCGGGTACTTTCCCAGGCTGCGCAGGGGGAGGAAGCGCAAAGGCCGCAGCTCTGGAGCTCTGCACGGACGGTAAGTGCATGTGGGGCCCCGGAGCAATGTGCAATCATGCATCATTTTCGGCCAAAAGCTGAAAATGATATATTGTGCAATCGGTGCCTGCTGGGCCCGGCAGTGTCACGTGACTGCAATGATGTCATGTGGAATGCTCCTCACAATTGTGCGATGCTCTGGAGGCCCTTTCGTATGACAAATGCCATGCGAAAAGGGCCATAGAATCATAGGGCTGGAAGAGACCACGGGGCCATCCAGTCCAACCCCCTGCAACACAGGAACACACATCAAAGCACTCCCAACAGATGGCTATCCCGCCTCTGCTTAAAAACCTCTGAAGAAGGAGATTCCACCACACTCTCAGACAGCATATTCCACTGCTGGACACTCTGACTCTCAAGATGTTCTTCCTGGGGTTCAGGTAGAATCTCCTTTCCTGAAGGAAAGGAGACCAGAGACCAGGACAAGGAGCAATGGATTCAAGCTGCAGGAAAGGAGATTCCACCTGAGCCTCAGGAAGAACTTCCTGACAGTCAGGGCTGTCCGGCAGTGGAATATGCCTCAGAGTGTAGTGGAGTCTCCTTCCTTGGAGGTTTTTAAGCAGAGGCTAGATGGCCATCTGTCGGGAATGCTTTGAGGGTGTTCCTGCATAGCAGGGTTGGACTGGATGGCCCGTGTGGTCTCTTCCAACTCTACATTTCTATGATTCTATGACTCTATGAAGCTTGAATCCATTGCTCCTTGTCCTAGTCTCTGGAGCAGCAGAAAACAAGCCCGTTCCCTCCTTGACATGACATCTCTTCAAATATTTAAACATGGCTATCATGTCCCCTCTTAACCTTCTCTTCTGCAGACTAAACATCCTCAGCATTCTAAGCCTCTCCTCATAGGGCATGGCTTTCAGAACCTTCACCATTTTGGTCACCCTCCTCTGGACATGCTCCAGCTTGTCGTGAGGTGCCCAGAACTGGACACAGTATTCCAAATGAGGTCTGACCAAAGCAGAATAGAGTGGTACCATTACCTCCCTTGATCTAGACACCATACTCCTATTGATGCAACCAAGAATCGCGTTGGCTTTCTTGGCTGCCGCATCACACTACTGACTCATGTTCAGCTTGTGATCTACCAAGACTCCTAGATCCCTTTCACACATACTATTATCCAGCCACATGTCCCCCATCCTATATTTGTGCATTCCATTTTTTCTGCCTAAGTACAGGACCTTACATTTCTCTCTGTTGAAATTCATTTTGTTAGCTTGGCCCAGCTCTGCTATCTGTCAAGGTTGTATTGAAATTTGATCCTGTCCTCTGGGGTATTAGCAACCCCTCCCAATTTGGTGTCATCTGCAGATTTGATCAGCATGCTCTCTACTCCTTCATCAAAGTCATTGATGAAGATGTTGAATAGCACTGGGCCCAGGACAGAACCCTATGGTCACTTCTCTCCAGGATGAAAAGCAGCCATTGGTGAGCACCCTTTGGGTTCAGTCAGTCAACCAATTACATATCCACCTAACAATAGCTCTGCCCAGCCTGCACTTTACTAGCTTCTTTGCAAGAATGTCATGAGGAACTTTGTCAAAAGCCTTGCTGAAATCAAGATATGCCACGTCCACAGCACTCCCTTTGTCTATCAAGCTTGTAACTCTGTTATAAAAAGAGATAAGATTAATCTGGCATGACTTACTTCTGAGAGGTCCATGGTGGCTTTTAGTGATTATGGCATTGCTTTCTAAGTAATTACAAACTGACTGTTTAATGATCTGCTCTAGGATCTTTCCTGGTATTAATGTCAGGCTGACTGGGCAATAATTATTTGAGTCCTCTTTTTCCCCCTTTTTGAAGATGGGGACAACATTTGTCCTCCTCTAGTCTACTGGGACTTCTCCTGTTCTCCAAGAGTTCTCAAAGATTATTGTGAGTGGTTGTGAAATAACTTCTACCAGTTCTTTTAATATCCTTGGGTGTAATTCATCTGGCCCTGGGGACTTGAATTCATCTAGTGTAGCCAGGTATTCCTGCACTACTTCTTTACCTATTCTGTACTGCATTTCTCCCTCCTTCCTCACCTGCTCCCCACTCCCCAGGTTGAGTACTTCTATCCTTTTGGGAGAAAACTGAGGCAAGGAAGGTGTTGAGCAGTTCTGCCTTTTCTCTTCCTCCCGTTAGTAATTGGCCATCTTCTCCACACAGTGACCTTATCACTTCCATCTTTTTCCTTTTGCTGTGGACATATCTGAAAAAGCCCTTTTTATTGTTCTTAATGTCTCTGGCAAGCCTGAGTTCATTCTGTGCTTTAGCTTTTCTGACCTTCTCCGTACATATCCTGGCTATTTGCTTGAATTCCTCTTTGGTGGTTTCACCATTCTTCCATTTCCTGTACATGTTCCTTTTAACACTTAGCTCAGCTGAGAGTTCTTTAGTCAACCATTCCGGTTTCTTTAGACACCTGCCATTTTTTCTCCTTATTGGCACAGTTTTCAATTGTGCCTTCAGTATCTCACTTTTAAGAAACTCCCATCCATCATGAGCTTCTTGACCATGGAATTTCAGTAATTAACTCTCTAAGTTTACAGAAATCAGCTTTTTAGAAGTCTAGAATGGGTGTCTGGCTACACTTGATTTCTCCTTCCTACTGAATGACAAATTCCAATAGAGCATGGTCACCCCCCCTAAGGATCCCATCACCTCCACCTCATCAACAAGGTCATCCCTGTTGCTCAAGATCAGATGTAAAATAGAGATCCCCTTTCACCTCTTTCTTCTTCTGGACCATGAAATTCTCTGCAAGGCAAGTGAGGAACCTGTTGGACCTTGTGCTCTCGGCAGAGTTTGACTGCCAACATATATCAGGATAGTTAAAATCTCCCATTGCTACTGCATCTCTCCTTTTGAATGTGTGGTCAGGAAGGCATCATCCAAATCCTCAGGCTGGCCTGGAGGGCTGTTGCAAACCCTCACAATGGCATCCCTGTTGTTTCTTGCACCCTTAATTCTTACCCAGATGCTGTCAATCTGGCTTCCTGGATTTAAGTCATGGATCTCTTCACAGTTGAAAACACCCTTGACAGATAAGGCTACTCCTCTTCCTTTCTTGTTTCTCCTATTTCTGTGAAATAGGTTATACCCCCTATTCCTACATTCCAATCATGAGACTCATCCCACCAGGTTTCAGTGATGCCAATTAAATCATATTTATTTTGTTGTATTAAGAATTCAAGTTCATTTTGCTTATTTCTCATGCTCAGTGCATTTGTGTAGAGACACTTAAGACCATGTGCTCTTCCAAGAAGTCCTGTACCATTGTTGGTGTCTGGCCTGCTCTGTCCATGTCATCTGGGCTATTTTTCCTGACACTCACTGAAACCTTGCCCTGAATAATACTGTCTCCCTTCCTAGCCCTACTCAGTTTAAAGACCTCCTGATCCACTTTGTGATACTGTTAGCAAAAATGTTCCTGCTGACAGTTGTGAGGTGCAACCTATCCATTGCCAGAAGACCATCTTTGTGGAAATGAAGACCATGATCCGAAAACCCAAATGACGCTTGGTGGCACCATCTGCGCAGCCAGTTGTTGACCTCCACTATTCTTCTTTCCTTTTGTGGGCCATGTCCTTCTACAGGGAGGAGAGATGAAATGACAATCTGTGCCCCAAAGTCCTTCAGCTTCCTCCTCATAACCTCATAACCCTTTGTGATGAGCTGAAAGCTGCACCTCGCAGTGTTGTTGGTTCCAATGTGAACCAAAAGGAGGGGTTACGGTCAGTGGGCTTGACCAGTCTCATTAGCCTCTCTGTTACATCACTGATTTTCACCCCAGGGAGACAGCACACCTTGTGATCCATCCTTCCCGGGCTGCAAATTGTTGGTTCTGTTCCTGTCAGCAAGGAGTCCCTAACCACTAGAACTTGTCTCCTGTGAGGCTTGTCCAGGGTTACTTGACGATCAGATTCTTCCACAGCCGCCTGGACATTCTGTTTAGGCTGGGACTGTTGGTCCTGCTTCTGTTGAATTTTGTCCCATTGGTACTCGAGTTCCTGTCGCTGATGTTCGATTTCTTTTTGGTGATGTTCCATTACCTCTTCCTGATGTTCCACTTTGTCATTAATGGGGTTGAAAACTTGGAAGCGACTCTGTAGCTTGAGAGTCTCTGTTTGGTTTCTGGCCCTTGTACTCCTGCATGTCACATTCCTCCTGCATGTCACATTCCTCCAAGCATCTGTGAACTGTGAACTGACTTCCTCATCTGGTAGCTCCTCTGTGTATTCCATCTTCAAGAAGGTCCTCTCTGCCTTATCAGACAACTCCGCACCCTCTCTGATAATGCAAACATTAGTAACCTAGACCTCCAGCTGGTGAACCTTCTCCTCCAAGAGGGCCACCAGCTTGCATTTGCTGCAGGTGTACCCAACAACATCTCACAGCAAGAAAAGAAACATGCCACAGATGTTGCAGGTGACTGCAGCAGCTCCCTCACCCTCCATACTTGATAGTCTAGAGCAGTGGTTCTCACCCTGTGGGTCCCCAGATGTTTTTGGACTTCAGCTCCCAGAAGCCCTGAGGATTGACCATAGTGGCTGGGGCTTCTGGGAGCTGAAGTCCACAAACATCTGGGGACCCACAGGTTGAGAACCACTGGTCTAGAGAGCCAAATTAGAAAAAGTAAAACTGGGCTAATGGCTCCTAGCTCCTCCCACTAGCTCATCAGTTATACCATGTGCTCAAGGAGAACACACAGCCAGAACAGACAGAGAGACAAATACAGCTCCACAACCCTGTAAAAAACACCCAGTCAAGGATGTCTTCTCAGACACAGCATACCTTCTCCTCTGGAAGTAAGCCTGAAGGCCACTGGGAGCAGTTATAAAGAGCTGAGCTAACAGCTGCTAGCTCCTCCCCCTAGCTAGCTAGTCAGTTAGTCAGACCTAAAGGCTGCTAGCTCCTCCCGCTAGCAAATGGTTAGTTTAAAAGAAGGGTGTGTGCATTAGAACTCATGTAACACAGAGGGAAACATGCTTCTCATTGTTAACTGGGGCTGGCTACAGAATGCACACAACTCCCTTGGTTGGAACCGCTCCACTGGTTGCTGGTCTGTCTCTGGCCACAATTCAAAGTGCTGGTCTTGATCTATAAAGCCCAATATGGCTTGAGTCCCAGTTATTTCAAGGATTGTATCTCCCAGCAGGGCTCATAAGACTGTCTAGAGTGGCTCTTTTCTCTGTCCCACCACTGTCTCAGGTTTGTTTGGTGGGAACAGGGAAAGTGCCTTCTTTGTGGTTGGCTCCCAGACTTTTGAACTCTCATGCTAGAGAGCCAGGATGGGCCTTGTTCTTGCTGTCCTTCCGTTGGCAGGTCAAAACATTTTTGTGCTGATGGGTTTTTACAAATTGACTAGGTTTGGCCTTTTAATGCTGTTTTTAAGGCTAACATAGTCTTTTCATGTATTTTTATATTTTTAATATATATTGTTTTAATTTCATAAAGTGTTTAATTGTTTTTCAATCCTATATTTATAGTTTTATGAATGTTTGGTATTGTTTTTAATTTGTATTGTTTTAAATGTTGTTAGCCACCTTGAGTCTCATTATCAGGAGAAAGGCAGAGTGTAGATTAATAAAAATAAATAGTGATTGTAACTCCCACTCCTCCTCCTCACTAGCAACAGCAGATGGGACCTGCAGGCACAAGGCATCTGGAGGTCCAAGGATTTCCAGGCCTGGATTTCAGTCATGGAGACAAGGGAGTCAGAAGCCATATCCCAGCCTTTCTCCCTACAGTCTGGGAGAATGGGTTCATTTGCTTCCCCATCCAATCCAGGAATCCTTGAGGGAAGTGCAACATACAAACATGCCAGATGTTACATCTTTCAAGAGAGATTGTCACAATTAATCTGTGGAGGAAAAAATAACACAGGGTCATGCTGCACCTTAAAAATTTAATATATTTATCATGACATGAATCATAGTCATTTCCAGACACATATCTGAATTATGGTACAGTTTAAGTAAACAGATTTTACTTAATTTTTTCTCTTTCATTGGCCTCTGTGTGTTCAAAGTTGTCTAAATCTACAGAAGAGACTTCACAGTTATAGTTTGAAAAAGCAGTTTTCTGATCAGCAGTTCAGTCCTTTAGATGCTTTTGCTATATCAGCTTTTAGTCTAAATGCGACTTGATTTCTCTTTAGATTGCCTTGAACTGCCCAGCTGAACTGTGCCGACTTTACAGCCAGCTTCATGAGCCATATATCAAAGACCCTTCTGCCTATCCCAAACTTCAGGTAAATATAGCACAAAGTTGAATGTTGTGACATGAGCAACACCTGGTATAAAAACACAATTTTCTCCTGGTTTTCTGTGCTTTCAACTAGGTAAATTTATAATTCAGGTCTTCTTTGGAATTGTTCCAAGTACATGTGAAAATTGGGGGGAGTTGTTGCAGATGCAGTGACAATGGAATTGGCAAATACAGTCTGAATCCCTCTTTCATTGGTACCCACCCATTTGGAAAGCTAAACAGCATGGATTCTCAGCTAACTTCTTTTCTGATGTGTAGATGCTGGCATACATGTTCTATTCGGTACCATACTACATAATCTCACTCTACGGTCTGCTTGTGCCTGGATGCTCCTGGATGCCTGATTTAACCCTTATACATGCTGGAGGACTAGCCCAGGTATAACTGACGTATTTTTATTTATCATGGGGTCTCCATGAGTACAGCCAGGATTTAAACATTTCCCATGCATGAATTCCACACTGCAAAAAGGGTAATCATACAGTTTTGGCAGATTGGAGAGGTGGCTGTGTGTTTTCCCTTCAGTGGTTAATAGCCATTCTGGGGTGTGTGTGAGTTTCA
Source organism: Iguana delicatissima (assembly GCA_948472985.1). Classification (NCBI taxonomy): domain Eukaryota; kingdom Metazoa; phylum Chordata; class Lepidosauria; order Squamata; family Iguanidae; genus Iguana; species Iguana delicatissima. Next base: position 150,989 of record CAOKZL010002874.1, read on the forward strand.
TCAGTGCAGTTCATCAGTACAGAAACTAATGGGTTAACGGTCTGCAGTACGGTCTAGATTCTGCCCCCCTTTTGGAGAAAAAAGGCATTCATGGTGGGAAAAGCATTCTTTTAGAGGGAAAAAAATTTAAAATAAGGAAATGCATCAATACCATAAAATACAATATTTTGAGGAGTAAAGAGCAATTTGTGGCTTGAATTCAGAGAAAGCATTATTTGGCAAATAGAAATTTGGGAAACAATAGGTTAAGAGTGGAGTTGTCCACAGTGTTTCCTAAAGTTCTTCTATTTAGGACTGTCAGAGGTTAGGAGGCTGCATTTGACACCTCCAAGCTTTTGTAGGCCTACTCCTTTTCTCCCACTCAGAAAACAAAAATTTCTAAAAACACTTTTTTCCCTCCAAAATGCTCCTAGAGATTTAGTCAGCAATTTTGACAGATTGGGTATTGGGTGGACTATTTTAGGCCCAGGAAAGTATTCTTTTTTTTCAAAAAGAAGTGACTAAAAGATCAAGTTTTTGATCCCAGGTGGCCCAGGTGGAATCCAAAATGTGGTGAAATTGCTCCCCATGCCCTTAGGAAATATAGGATGACATTTGGAGGCAATTTGTTTCCCCCAGATTTTAGGATACGCACGTACACATTCTTGCAAATAAGCAGTGCTTAGGTATTCCACTTCATTACCTGCAATTGCTGCATATACTGTCAGCCTTCCATATCCATTGATTCTGTATCCAAAAACTCAACCAACCATGGCTTGAAAATATTTTAAAAAAAATCCAAAAAGCAAACTGCGATTTTGCCATTTTACATAAGGAATGCCATTTTATTACACTATTGTACATAAAGAGACTTGAGCATCCATGAATTTTGGTATCCACAGGCTGTTCTGGAACCAAACTGTAGCAGATACTGAGGACCCCTTATACTTTCTGCAAATCCAGGTTTGTCATCAGTAGTGTATGGAAGACTGTGAACATCATTTTTATGAACATAGCGGAGGCCAATCTATATAAGCAAAAGGAATGAAGAGAGTAGAAAACCATACTGAGTTTGGCTTCTTCTCACCCCTTTTCTTCAGTTGCTTCCTATATTTTTTCATCTTGTTTTAAAACTTATAGTCATGATGAGAACAAGAATCTCTTCTTAAAATGAAAACTGAAATTCTCAGAATTCTGACAATACTCAGAGAATGTCTAAAACTTGTCTAGAGTAGTCAAACATATAGTTCATCCTTGATTACTCTGTGAATTTTGCTCAGACTTTATAAATAAATCCCTTATAGCTACCTTTCCCTAGAATTATCTCACACAAAAAGATGTTCATACTTTCAGCTGACAGCTGTCTCTTGTGCATTTTACATCTGCAACATGTATCTGAGGGAATCCAAACAACATCAGGCATTGACTTTAAAGAGACTTGGGTCTGTAGCCTTTCCTGATTTAGAGAAGTAGGGAAGATAGAAAAGAAAACATTTCCCAAGTATAGATTTTTCTTTTTCCTTTTAAAGCCTTGCCTGGTAATTTAGAAAATGATCCCAAAATTATGAGGGGCGAGGCAAAAGCACAGAAAAGGAATTACAATTTTGACCATATTAGAACAGGCAAAAGTTTGTCCCAGTCTTTTTATGTCTCTTTCAGATGAAACTTCTGCTTCAGGTTCTCCCAAATGCTTGATGTAGACGTTATGGCTGCCAGAGAATATACAAGTGGTGATATTCTTAAAGAGAGTCAATGTGTTATAATAGTTTGGGTGTTGTAGTAAGGCTATGGGAAGACAAGGGTTCAGATCCCTGTTCAGCCATGGAAACCTACATGGGTGACTTTGGGGAAGTCACACTCTCTCAGCCTCAGAGGAAGACAATGGCAAACCTCCTCTGAAAAAGCCTTGCCAAGAAAACCCCATGATAAGTTTGCCTTAGAATCACCATATGTTGGAAATGACTTGGAGGCATACAGTAATACCAAGATACGCTCAAAGGGAGATTTAACAATAAGCACACAGAATCTCAATGGGGAGTCTTGCAACGAAATTTTGCCTTGTATTCTCATTGTAAACAAGTGCCAACACAGGCTGTTCTATCACTACTTCCACCCTTTTCTTCTATGATTGTTGTTGTCACATGTCTTTTGGCTGGCTCCACCTGAAGCCAACCCTAATATAGGATTTTCTTAATAAGATTTATTCAGAAGAGGTTTTTTACTGCCTTCCTCTTAGGCTGAGAGTGTGATTTCCCCAAGGACACTGAGTGGTTTCCATGGCTGAGCAGAGATTTGAACCCTGGTGTCCCTTACTCCTAGTCCAACACTCAAATCACTGTACCATAGTGACATTTACCTTGCAGTTGCTACTTGATCAGGATTGGCCCAAGATGGTTCTGTGCCTGGCGAAAGAACAAGGTGGCAAAGAACAGCCCTCTCCATTCCACATACAGAAGTAATTTCAGAGCCATTGGCAATAATCCTTGAGAGTTGCTGGAGGTCAGGAGAAGTCTCAGTAGGCTGGAGAAAGGCAAATGTTGTCCCCATCTTCAAAAAGGGGAAAAAAGAGGATCCAAACAATTATCACTCAGTCAGCTTGACATCAATACTAGGAAAAATCCTAGAGGAGATATTTAAATAGACAGCCGGTAACTGTAAGAACTTAGGAAGGATTGCAGTGATCACATGGGTTTCTCAAAAACAAATAATGCCAGACTAATTTTAATTTTTTTTTTTTGATAGAGTTACACGTTTGGTGGATGAAGGGAATGTTGTGGATGTAGTGTATCTTGATTTCAGTAAGGCCTTTGACAAGGTCCCCCATGATATTCTTGCAAAGAAGGTAGTAAAATGTTGTTAGACAATGCTACTGTTAGGTGGATTTATAACTGGCTGAATAGCTGAACACAAACTGTGCTTACCAATGGCTCCTCTTCATCCTGGAAACAAGTGACCAGTAGGCTGCCACAGGGTTCTGTCCTGGGCCCAGTGCTAATTCAGCTTCTTTAGCAATGTCTTGGATGATGGAATAGAAGGCACGCTCATCAAATTTGCAGATGACACCAAATTAGGGGGGATAGATGATACTCCAGAGGACAGGATCAGAATTCGAAATGACCTTGATAGATTAAATAGCTGGGCCAGAGCTAACTCAATGAATTTTAACAAGGAGAAATGTAGGGTACTACACTTAGGAAAAAAGAATGAAATGCACAGATAGAGGATGGGTGATACCTGGCTTGAAAGCAGTATGCGTGAAAGGGATCTGGGAGTCTTAGTCAACCATTAGCTGAACATGAGTCAACAGTGTGATGCAGTAGCTAAAAAAGCCAGTGTGATTCTGGGCTACATTAATAGGAGTATAGTGTGTCAAGATCAAGGGAAGTGATACTGCCACTCTGTTGTGCTTTGATTAGACCTCACTTGGAATACTGTGTCCAGTTCTGGGCACCACAATTCAAGAAGGCTATTGATAAGCTGGAACATGTTCAGAGGAGGGCAACCAAAACTGTGAAGGTTCTAGAAACCATGTCTTGTGAGGAACGGCTTAAGGAGCTAGGTATATTTAGCCTGATGAAAAGACAGTTAAGAGGTGACATGATAGCCATGTTTAAATATTTGAAGGAATTTCATGATGAAGCTGGAGCAAGCTTGTTTTCTGCTGCTCCAGAGACTAGGACACAGAGCAATGGATTCAAACTACAGGAAAAGAGATTTCACCCAAACATCAGGAAGAACTTCCTGACAGTAAGAGCCATTTGACAATGGCATATGCTGCCTTGGAATGTGGTGGAGTCACCTTCTTTGGAGGTTTTTAAACACAGGCTAGATGACGATTTTCTGGGAGTGCTTTGAGTGTGTGTTCCTGCATGGCAGGGGGATGGACTCAATGGCTGTTGTGGTCTCTTCCAAGTTTATGATTCTGTGATTCTGTGGGTATGTCTAACACACACTCAGCCCCAGAAAACCCCACAATAGGTTTGCCTTAGGGTGCCATAAGTGGCAAACAACTTGATGGTACACAGCAACAACAATATAAAGAATTGGTGGGTTTTTCTGGGGAGGGCATTCCACCATACTAGGGCCAACAATATGAAAAGCTGCTCCAGCTCCCTTTCAGTCTAACAGGTTTGCTAATAACAGGCCAGTCTAACTGCTTCACTGGTAAGACCTCTGATCTTAAATGTGGAATAGGACCAGATGGAAGGAAATTGTTTTTCATACAGTTTGCCAAAGTATATTTTTTGAATGACAGCTCCCAGAATTCCCTAAGCATGGTCATGTTTGGAGGATTCTGATTGTAGTAGTTCAGAAAAAGAAATCATTTCCAGCTCTCATTTCCATTCCCCTCAGACAACGCCAATAGGAAACACGTAAATGTTGGAATATTTTTTGTAGATTGCTTTCCCTTTCTGACCTCTCTCCTCATGAATGAGCAAGATACATTCACCATTTGGCAAAACTGCTGCATCCTTTACTTAGCAGTAAAGCATCTGGTGAGACTGATAACTCACATTCCTTCCTCATCCTGCAGACGTAAGTCTGGGATAGGAACTTTGGGCACAAAATGGTTAAATGCAAATAGATCTGTCCCTTGAAACAGAGGTTAACAGGATACAAAAAGACAAGGCACAATACTGAGTGCTCTGCTATTGCTTCTATCTTTAAATGTTTGTTTATGCTAAAAATATTCTTTGGCTCACCAGTCTCCTCTCTGTACATAACCTTAGATGTAAATTTATTCTGCACTCCAGAACAGTCCCAGGGGAATGTTTCCATTAGTACGTCCACTTGCATAGCTTCTATGAAAACAGGAGCAAATATCTGAAACCTTCTCCTTCAGAGAAAGAAATTAATTCACCACTTCATGTTCACACTTTAAAAACTGGTAGGCCAGATCCAAAGTACTCTGGAGCCATTATACAGTAGTGTGCTGAGGCTGAAAGCCCTGATGGTATGAGAGAGAGAGAGAGTGTGAGTGAGTTGGGGAATGTTACATGTTTGGGTTACAAAATGGCCATGCTGGCTGAAGGATTCTGGAGTAGTAATCACAAAACATTGCATTTCCAAGCTCTGGTCAGAAAGACTCTGTCAGAACATCAGAATATATTCAACATTTTGGCTTCCTGAGCAGCGTAATAGACTATTACAATGAGCATCCTTCATGTTGATCACATCTGTGATTTAAAGATAGACTGAGGTATTCACGGTTCTGGCTGAAGAAAACCCAAATCCCATGGGTCTTAATCAAACACATCTGTATTTACCTACACAAACTACATGTTTATGTATCATTCTAGTTTTGCTGGTTATAAAAAGAGACAGGAAACTCTCAGCCACTTCCTCAGCTGTCCTGCTTTGGATGGCATGCCTGTGACTTTCATTTCCTTCCATCAGGCCAAATTTCAATCCTACCTCCACAGCCTTGAGAGCTAGAGAAACAGAAAATTTTTATCCTTGGCAGCTTCTGTGACTGAGTATTGTAAGACATCTGTAGAATAAATAAATGTGGCCTTGACTTTTGACTGAAAAATTAATTTCTCAATTAATATCTCAGTATTTTATTTTGTATCTTGAATCAGCCTAATGGAACACATGAAAAAGTGAAGATTTTCCCTACTATTATTCCGCTGCACATATGAGGAACCTTTGCCCCTCTGTTTTTGTTGGGCTACTACTATCAGCATTTCTGACCTTTGATCATATTCCAAATGGGAGTTGAAACCAAGCAACCTCTGGGGGACCACAGGTTTCCCACTCCTGACAGAGAGGTAAAAAAGGGCACAGACCACAGTAAGAAGTTATGGTTTCTTGTTGGCTTATGAATTTTGGCTTGGTTATAACATGGCTGGTGATCCTGAACTTTCGGGTTTTTCCCCATTCTGAAATGGGAGTTAATAGAAGGGAGAGGAGAGAAGCAGGCCACAAATGGGGAAAACCAACTGCGGTTTGTTTTGTCATCTAGGAGTCAATTTGCAGCAAAACCATGGTCAACATAGACCATGAAACACAGCATGTGTTAGTGAGAATGTAAATGAGAGCTGACATTAGGTGTCATATTTCAGATCAGTTTCTTACATTTAAACATCTTCTCCTGTATAGGCTCAGTTTTCACACATTGGTGCTTCCTTACATGCCAGAACACCCTATGTCTACAGAGTCCCTGAAGAAGGAAAGATGTGGTTTCTAGTACTCAACATAACATATGGAGTCCTTCCCCAGCTGTTGGCATACAGGTGTGTTCAGAGCCCAGAGTTTTTCCTGAAAGCAAAACCAGAAGAGAAGGCTGAGTAGGAAGACTTGCAGCTCCATGTTTAATGTTGTGTAACTGGACTACCTGTCAAAATTCTATGTGGTTCGTCCTGGAAGAAGTTATTGCAGAAGTTGTTTTATGTATCATGCTGAAAATAAAGACTTCTGTATTTCATTAACACTTCTCAAGACATTGCTTTTGTTGCATTGCAAATAACTGTAAGTATGTGATCTTCATGGTTTTGACTGTAAGTTACACTCTCAAAAATCATCTTCACCCGTGCTTTAGCACATTAGAGAGGTGCAACTGATTTAACCCTGCCTGTCTGTAGGTATCCTTTTGAATCCCTTTAGTCCAGAGCTGCGTGCAGCATATGTGTTGTTGTTGTTATCATTGTCACAGGTAGAAACCAGTTGTTGTTTTGAATATTGTTCCAAGGAACCTTTCATATTACAGAACTATAGCACTGTCATAGTGCCATCATATGGTATCCTGGGATGTACAGTTTGGGGGGGGGATTTAGAATTCTCATCCAGAGAGCTCTAATGCGTTGTTGTTGTTGTTGTTATTGTTGTTGTGTGCCTTCAAGTTGTTTCCAACTTATGGTGACCCTAAGTTGACCTTATCTAGGCTGTGTGTGTGACGTACCCAAGGTCACCAGTGGGTTTCCATGGCCAAGCAGGGAATCAACTCTTGTCTGCAGGCTCATAGTCCAAGGCTTAAACCATTACATCACACTGGCTTAGTAAAGTACAAATCCCAGGATTCCACAACATGCAGCCATGGCAGTTAAAGTGGAATCATAGTGCTATAACTGTGTGCTGTGAAAAGCCCCCAAGTTGCAGGTATATGCCTTTCTTCACTTCAGCATAACCAGGGTGCAAAAGCTGACAGTCTGAAAAATGTATTTTAATCATTGTCTGTTTTCATACTCTTCACCATGTATCAGAGATGAAGCTGTATTTCCATTCATCATGCACTAATATATTATCCCAAGAAAAGATACTTATGATCTCAAAATTCCATTATGAGAAAAATGCAGGGAGAGGGGTAGAGGTCATCTCTCCCCATCAATCAATCAATCAATCAATCTCTCAATCTCTCTCTCTCAATTTCTTTGAAGAATAATTTAGTTTATCACATTTCCTGGACTGTTTCCTTTTCCTCTACAAAGTGGTACAAAAGCAGAAGCACAATTACATAGAAGACATAAAACCAAAGCATGTGGATTGTTTTGTAAAGCTGCTTTGGTTACATAAGCCAATTGTAAATTCAGCAAAAGGCAGCTTTAGGCAACTTTAAATGATCCTCTGTCTACCCAAGACCAATTTTAACATGAGTTAGGCAGTAACTTGAAGGTTATATATGGGGGTCTGGTCTGCTTTCTTAACCATGATTGACTGGAAACCTGAATGTGCACATAATAGCCTCTGTTGACACCCAGTCCTTAGCCCTCTGTGACGAGTAGCCATTGATACAATCTTTTGTATTACTTTTTAACAAGTAACTTTTTTTTTGTTCAAAAGCAACAAAAATTACCATTTCAGTTAGCATTAAAAAACATATGAAGCCAATGGTACAAGACAGTGAGGCCACACTCATGTAACTTCAAGTAACTAAATGCTCATTGTTGCAAAAGGAGTGAAGTTATTTCTTCTTACATTATAACATGACTTAATTGTGATTTGTGACAAGCAGGCATGGGTGCAACTGAACTCCCCTTCTCTCATTCATCAGCAACTGATATGAAAGGCATACTGCTTCTAATATTGGAGATGATATATTCCTCTCTCTCCCAGAACTCAGCGCACACAAGGGGACAAGTGAATTCAAGGCAAGTTTTCAGCACTTTTCAACACAGGGCATCCTCAGTTTGTGGAACTCCCTGCCACAAGATGAGGTAATGCCTGCAGTCTTGGGTGGCTCGAAAAATGGGATTACAGATTCATGGGAGAGGGGAGGCCCATCAGTTGTTTATTAACCAATTGCTAAAAGGAATATAAGTGTTTAACAGCACCAGGTCACTGAATATCTGTTGTTCGGATGACGTGAGGGAACAGCAGCAAGAGAATGCTACTACAGGGATCTGATTGTGTGAAACAGGATACTGGACAAGCCAGTGATAGCCATCAACTTAAATGATGAGGGAAATTCATGAAGGAAATGCCTATGCATGACTACCCTACCTCCACCTCTCTGTGACCTGCTCTCAAGTTAGAATAGGTAGCAAGCTGACTGGGACAGGGGTTTATCTTTTTTTGTTCATGTTATTCTGTAAAAGTACCATGTTAACAGATGACATTAGGCAAATGCCACATAAGGTCACAGCAGCCAATATAGTGGGACAGGTGCACTGGAACTGAGGCCATGCATCAGTGAAGCAGATGGCAGAAAGTTATCCCCATTTATTTACAAAATTGCAAAACGTAGGATTTGGTGTGTTGGTTTTTCAGTACAGTATATCATGTCTTATACTATGCATTGAATATTTCACCCCTGTATGAGAGTCTTGAGAATCAGAGTATTATAGTGGGCTGAGTGCTGGATTAGCAGTCTGGGAGACCAGAGTTTGAATCCCTGCTCAGCCATGGAAACCTACTGGGTGACCTTAGGCAAGTTATACCTTCTCAGCCCCAAGAGGAAGGAAATGGCAGACGTTCTTTGAACAAAACTTGCCAAGGGCTTAGGGTCACCATAAGTAGAAAATAGATTTGACTTAGGGTCACCATAAGGCAAAATAGAATTTTCTTAGGTCACCGTAAGTCAGACACAACTTGAACAGACATAACAAAAGAGTCCCATTCAAGACTAGTCCACATTACATCCCAAAACATCAGTTTTCTACATAAAAATCTGAGAAATACTCTAAGATGACTTGAAAGAGATCAGTGATGAAATGAAGCAGGTACAGGCTGGTGCAGAGTGGTTGAATGTAAACTTTAAAAGTTCTCTTGCTCTCCTACAAACAATTCATACACACAACAAAACCACACTGAACTGTGTGATTATATATGCTTAGGTGTTGTCAAAAGAGATAGAAGGTCCCTGGCATTGCTAAGGAAATGAATCAGGTTAGCCAGTGATGAGAAAGACTTCCACCAGAGACCTTAGAGATCCAGTTCCTGCCATTGTCAACAATACTGAGTTACATGGACAAACAGTCCAAACTGCAGACAACTTCTTATGGTCAGTCCTGCTGGAGGCTCATGGTGGCACAACTCCAGCATAACCCAATGTAAAGACATGGAGGAAAGAAGTAACCCATACTTCCTCCTGCAACACCGTTGCCCCAAGTGCACCAAGGGCCCACTGGAGACTCCTACATGCAGCTCCACCTCCTCTCTTGGCCACTGATTGGCTTCAGGGGTACATCCAAACACCAGCAGCTGCATTTGGTGAAGTAGTTGTTGCCTCTCTCCACAAAATGGTAATATAAGTGGTGGAAATTTACATAACCTTTGTGGTGCTATTCTATCTAGGACTATGTAAACCAGACTTAATTTCTGTAAGGAAATTCCACACACCTTGTAAGGAGAGTCTGTTTCATAATGCCAAGTGCAGTATGCCACAGCTAATCTCTGACAGAGAAGCTTCCTTTTTTGAAGGAATTTTTATGCCTTCCCAGCCCCACTTTCCTGTTCCTCCTAACCCTCTGGAAGGATGGTTAAAGAGGTCTGGAGAAACAAAGAATTTTGATATCCAACTGCAGCTGTGTGCCTGCTGTAAGTAATACAGTAAACTATGCTTGAGATGAAAAAGAGCAGAATTCTGCTGTAGCTGAATATATTGTAGCCGTGTGTGCGCGTCTACAACAGGCAAGGTAAACTTTAGCTACTTCCAGAATCTCTCACTGAGTATCTATGGACAGCAAAGTGGAGAAAAAGGGGAAAGCAGATAAACCTGCCTCATCAGCTACCTCAGCACATTAAAAAGCACAGATCTGTATGTCTGGCCATCAAAATGGAAACCGTAAGAAAAGTGGAGGCTAGTGAAAGAAAAAGTCATCCCTGGATACATTTTAGAAGAAGCCTTTAAGCAGCCTCAAGAAGGTTCAAAATGTTGTAGTTACTTACACAAGGCTTACCCAACCTTATTTCATTTCACAAGTGCATATTGTTAATTCTGAATTAAAAAGTCTGCTAAAATATGCTCTCCTTTACTGTGGTGTAGGAACTGATCTGTTCTGTTACTCTTGCCGCTGCTGCCAAATTTTTTGTTAAGGTAATAATGCCCAGAAAGACATCTTAGTTAGCTAAGTTCAGAGACTATGGCAATGTAGCCTGAGAGAGATGGCCTGGCATAAACTGACTGTGCATCTTGGGATGGGCTCCAGATCCTCTACCAAATCTGTAGGTTGCGGAGCAGAAGATTAAGGCAAAGTCAATCTAGCAAGTGTACGGTAGCAGCTGTGGAAAAATCAGTCCTTTCTGACCCAGTCTGTTTCTTTAAAGAATGTGCACATGAGAAATGGGAGGGTGGTAGAAATGAAGCTATCTGGCTATGATCAACTTTTGAGGCTCCCTGTGAGTACCTGTAAGAATTCCACCCATCCACAGCTATGCCACTTGGAATACTGGTGGCGTTCAAGTGATCACGGGACAAACAAGATTTATTTTAATGAGTATGGTCCTTAGCTGGGCCTGGTTCTGAAGAGCTTCAGATGCAACAAGAGAAAAGAAATAAGAAAAACAATGGGACATAAACCACAAAGCTTTTCCCTGCATTGGTGTTCTATTATAACCAACTCAGTGTTAACAGAATGCTTTGCTTTAATACTCGAGTTACATGAATACCTCACATTATTACACGTATGAAGCCAAATACGACGCTAACTTAGCTGCTTACAACCTCAAACCTTACTCCCGATACACATTCCAATAAATTTATTCTGTAAAAACAATAGTTTTTTTGTTTTTTGATTTTTTCCTGTTTTTTTGTACAGTAAACTTTTCAACTACAAACCTTGAGTACTCGAAAGATGTTCCAAAGACAAGCATAACAAGGATTGATAAAACCAGACTAAACCAATATGTTTTCATCACAATAAAAGCTGGCATTAAAAAATAAATAAAATTCTATATTCTCACAATAGCAACAATAATGTACACAGAATAATGGATTTTGGAATGCTTACTTACGAGTCTAGATCTAGTTTTGCAAGTAGAAAAAAACAGAAAAAAATGACAGAATTTTTTTTTCTTTTTAAGCCTTTCAGTTTTTTTTTTTAAATTGGGTGTTTTAGTATTGTTTCCCATAGGGCTTTTGTATCACAATTAAGCTTATAAATGGAAGGCATCCAAAAAACAAAAACAAAAAAAAACCCACACATGTTAAGCTCAACTTTTGTATTGGCATTTGAAAAAAAAAGCTCCTTGTATTCATCTAAGGAAACACAAATGACTTTCACTACCTCCACATATAGGAACTAAGAAAAATTTACATTACATCATGATCTTGAGAAATATTAAAAGAGTATAGCTAGCTAGGCATTTTCTAATAAGGAAATGTATTTTTTTACAATATTGACTTTTTGAGTACGATTTCAACTCAAATCCATTTTGTTAGGTTTTAAACCAAAGATGGCCATCTTTCAGTATTCCAGTCAGGGAGTAATTTTAATCTCCAGACAGTTTTTAAGAAATGCGGATGGGGCATTTTCCTGCACAGAAGCTTGACCTTCTTATGAATGGGCAGCCTCCATTATAAAGATGGTGACATTTTGATCTGGGCGCTTTACGATTATGGTGCTCAGGTGTTGAGTTACATACAAATATGTACATTTACATGTTGCATACAAAATTCAAAAGAGAGATGGGGAATATCTTCTACTTCTTACAACTTGAAAATATTTTTTTCTTTTCCCTAAAAGTAAATGGTGAACAAATATTTTTAACTACATGTTGCCTGGAAGGAAAAAGCATGAGGGACTTCATGAAATTATTATTATGAAATTATTATGGAGGGAATAGATCCGGCTCACTGGCTGTCAGTTGGCCATCCTGTTTTCAAACCAATTTTTAAAAAATACACAAGAAAGAATGGGTAAAGAGTAATTTAAAAAGTCATGGTTTGTAAGCAGAACAGAGATTCTTGTGACTTGTTATGAGGACACTTGTTTCCAAGAATTTTATCTTTATTCTTTTAAAAAGAAAGGCAAATTTCAAGAACAATTTAAAAATTTGAAATTTTTGCCTTCAGGAAAAAAATATCTAAAGATGGTGCATTGGCAATGTTGTTGCATGTCACACTTGCAAGAAAAAGAACATTTTTGTGTGATTAAATAAAATCACTTTCAGAAAAGGGGAAACTCTGGTAAGTGGCAGGGGTGGGATAACAAGGAAGTTGAAAGTCATTTACTGAGAACAAAATGGGAATGAATGTCACTAAATGTGCATACAAACAGATATGCTGATGATGGACAGATGTGATGACTTCTATCAAATCCAAGAATATTAGACAACCAAACATTGTAACCTTCTTGTGTCTTCCCTTAATACGCAGCAGTAATATGTTAGTTAAGTCTGAGGAGAAAGAGAAAAAAAGATACGAAATGTCTTTTAGAAAAGGTTCAAGGGATTCAGTCAACATTATATCATCAATCAAGTAAATGCTTTTTTGAAGTGTGGGCATCACCCATTCAGCTGAACATTACTGGTTCCAACTGAAGGCTGGAATTCTGTCGGTTAGTTCTAACTAAAGCAGGCCCATTAGAGGAATTGCTGAATGCTAAGTCAACACATAGGTAAATCCCACTGATCCAATGGGTCTGCTTTCAGTTGGACTAACAACAGAATTCAGGTCACAGATTGATTGATTGACTGATTAAGTTTATATTCTATCTTTCTCCCAAATGGGATCCAAGGCAGCTTACAATAACCTAAAAAGATATTACTAAAACATTTAATTCACAAAAGTTAAAAAGAAATTAAATGATCCAATTATTAAAACATACTTTAAAGCAACTCACCACTTGCAGCATATTTAAAGCATAGTATCAACAAAGATTAAAAAAATACAGATTTTTTAAAAAAACACACTATTTTACATGACAGCTCCATAATTAAAATTCAAGCTGGCAGAAAGAGAGCAGCGAGGTCAACTGGACCTCTTATGAAAGGAAGTTCTGCAATCTGGGAGCAGCCACGGAGAAGGCTCTCTCCTGAGTCGTCACTAAATGCACCTGCAAAGGTGGTGGGACTGAGCAAAAGCCCTCCCTTGCAGATCTTAATACTCATGTTGGCTTACAGAAGGAGATAAGCAATTAATTGTTCATGCACTATCTTTGTTTTTGTATAAGAATATTTTAGTACCATGTGAAGGCTAAAAACAGGCCATCACCATCACTCATCATCATCATTATATTCTGCCTCAAGAGACTCAAGGCAGCTTACAACAGTTAAAATATAGTTAAAAGGTCACAGCATATAAAAATTAAAATGCAATTAAACTACCATAAAATTAAAACCAATTAAACCACATAAAACCAATTAAACACATAAGCCATTTAAAAAACAACAGCAGCAACAAATCAAAAGTCCAGTACATTATACAAGCCCTGTTTCCCCTAATAAAGCCCTATTATTACACAGTAAATAAGAGCTGCAAAAGGAAGCAACTCCTGTGTCTAGATTCCGTTGTTGAATCAAGAGCTGGGGGCAAAAGCTGGATGTATGTTCGCATTATGTAACGCACCTCTAGAAAGAAACTCATAGCTCTGCTGCACTACAGCTTGCAGAACAGGGTCTACATTTCCATCTGCTGTGCATTTCTATTTAAAACATTTTCTGTCCCCAAAGGTTTTACAAGGGCATGGGTGAAGATTTCCAGCACAGTTCTCTCTCTTTTATTTATTTCTTTATTAGTTTACATTTCTTCAGTGAGCTTAAGGTGTATCCGTGGCTCTCCTCCCTCAAACCCTGTGAGGTAGTTAGGCAATGCAGGTGGGACAGTTAGTTTCATAATTCACAGGAAAAAATAACCTGGTTCTCCTATGGACAGTCGAACACCCATCCGCTCACCCAGTCTTTTGATCTGCAATTCTTACCAGATCCACCGTACAGACCTTGGAAAATTTGCCTTTTTGGACAACTCAAGGTGGTCACACCAGTTTGGGGAAATTACAGGAAGTTGTAGTCCTAAACAGAAACAAAGGGGGACTGGGAGGAAGGACCTAGCGGTACTTTTGAGCTTAGGCCAGCATGTTTCATTTGTTGGAAATGCAAGAAAGAAGAAAGGACTTTTTCCTATATGGTGGATGTGTGAAAAAGTAAAGACATTTTTGATTTTGATACACAGATAATAGAAGATATTTAAAAAATTAAGATTAAACTTGAACCAGAGATGTGTCTATTGGATGGACAATCAGATAGGCAAGACTAATATAAGAATCTTACAATATATGACTATGGCAGCCAGGTTATTAATGGTGCAGAGATGATAACAGATGGAGATTCCAACACAGGAGGACTGAAGCTTTTTTACTTGATTGAGATGGATAAAGTAATTGTGATGCTGAAAGATGGATTGATGAGTAATTTTAAAAAAGACTGGGACAGTGTCATGATATTCTTCACTAAATGTTGAGGAAGTTTTTGGAAATTTAGGGTGTGATTATAGATAGTGATTATTTTTAACAGAAGTACTTTTATTAACAAAAAGTATATAAAATTAACTTCATTAATTTTACTGTAGTTTTGCTTATGATATCATTACATTATTAGAAATTTTAGAGGAAGTTCATCAACATTTTAGCTTATAATCATCAACTGAGAAACTGGAAATCCAACCAGTCTTAATCCCTGTAATATTGTGTAGGTTTGGCTGTTTAGTGCTGTTGAGTTTAATCTTATGGGTAGTTTTAAATGTGTTTTGGTCCTCAATTTTTCTTTTTGTGTGTCATTTTGAATATCCTTATTTGTTGTTTTATACGTGAACTTTTCTATGTATTTGATAAAAATATTTTTAAAAAAGAGACAAACTAATATGTTTCAATGTAACTTTTCATGGACTACCATCCATTTATGAGATGCTCAAAGCTTTTGTGGACAGACACATGTACAAAAAAGGGGGAAGGGGTTAACAGGAGTGTGAAATGTAATGGAAATCCAAACAAGTCAGTCTGGTGATGGAGTAAAAATATCACGTTAATGATGCCACCCAATCACCTCATCAACATTTGTTGTATTTCCATTACATTTCATACTCCTCTTACTCCCTTCTGTATGTATGTGTGTTGTGTGCATATACAGTTTTCCACAGAGACTCCACTCCACGCATTTGATACAGTGAACTGGAGTTTACAAAAGCATATGCTAAAATATATCATTCTCAAAGGTATAGCTAGTCTCCTCGCCACTTCTTTCTTATACTAAAAGATCATGGCTATTCCTTTGTGGCCCTAAAAAGTAGTTTCCCCAAGCTACTGTCATACATAGCATGGTCAATAATAATGGGATGTGTAGATTGTAGCCCAGGCTCCACAAAGGCTTGCAAGAAGCCCACAGCATAAGGGCTTTACAGATGGCTCTGAAACTCCTGGGCTAACAGCACCTGCTACTCTTGTTTATACAGAGCCATTTCCAGTGAAATCAGACCATAACTAAAGGAAGCCTTACCCCTTCACTAGTTTTCTGCAAGTCTGAAGAGGTGTTTCTTGTGTCATTGCCGGCTTCACCAGCATCGGAGCTGCTCTTATTTTCTTCCTCTTTGCAATCTTTGTCATCTTCATCTCCAGGAGATTTCCGCGACTGCTTAGAAGATTTCTAAGTATATCCAATCAAGGAAGACCAGGAGAGACAAAACAAAAGCAAATGCTTTCAAAGGGTGTGAGACAAACTGTGAGTTCTGACAAGGTATCAAAATTCCTAGGCCAGAGTCTTGTATCAAGGACGCAACCCCACCAAAACCCACCTTTACAGCTCCCAACAGAGCTGGAATCCTGTGGGTGAGTTATGATAGCTTAAGTAAGACTTAGATCATTCCTTCTCACTTGTTTGGTCATTGCGGATGTTGGAATTATTTACACAATGACCAAAACTCTCCCCTCAATTCCTAACTTTCAAGGAATGCAGTCCTGCAACAGGGCCATTTCTGGGTCACTGGAGATCAGGAGGAGGAGCAGCAGAGGTGCATCTAGCTACTTCCCTTTGGCTGGATGTGCTGCAAGGATGTCATCTGATGACTTCCTGAGGACCCCAGGAGGCATTCAGCCACAGGAACTCCCTGCTCTCCAACAATGCACAAATGGCTGTTGCTTGAACAGTGGGTTGTGCATAGAGGGTAGCATTGGGAGGTGTAGCTATGGAGAGATAGCTACATACCACGTGTACATCTCCCAATGCAAGACTTAAGTCACAGCCTTTTTGCGCTTCAGAGTTTCACTGTAAGAAAATGTGCATGCTACCTCAAGAAGTTGCACATATTGCAAGGCTTAGAGGGATTTTCCAAGACAATAAAGTGTATCTAAAACACTGCATATCTTTTTAAACAGTGAATGTGCTCAATCATTTTTTCTTAGATACCTGATGATACAGGCATCGATGAACCTCCTTTGTATTGCCTTTCCCCACTTGTAGGTGATTTCTGGATTGCAACAGAAAAGAATGTCAGAATTTCAGTAACAGACAACACCAGAAGCAAAAACTAGCTACTGAAAATGGTAGCTGGGCAATCTAAAGGTCTTGTTCATACAGCAACAGAAGGAAATTTGTGATGGGTCACCTGTACCTTTGTTTGTTAACAAATCTGATGTCTCCACTTTGATCCAAACAAAGAAAGAAAAGAATTGCTAAATAGCAGTCTGAGAACAGGATTTAAAGACAGGCTGAGAAAAAAAAAAGCTGAAAAGTATCACCACTTATTCCAGAGCAGTACTGATGACCAACTCTAGACCTAGTGTTTTCTAAGCTATATGAAGTGGATGTCCAGTTGCTAGGGATTTGCACCCTACAACTATTTCTTTCTTTCATGGAAATTTGCTGTGAAACAGCAGCCAATAGTTCATGGACAGGCACTGAATACAGAATACCACTTTGTGTACCACTGCTGCAGAATACAGGGATTATGGACCATATCTTTAACATACTGATTTCCATATTATGGCCAGGATCCTGTTGGAAAGGTACGAGAGAGTACATGAGAGAGTAGTCCCAACTACCAGGCAGCAGCTACTGCAACTGATCTGTTCCCATGTTAATAGGGAAGCAGCTAACTGATGTTGCCACCCATTCTTGTGAGCAATCTCCATGCAACAGGCAGAAGCAGGACCGCTGTTTTAATGCTGCCTCATGCCGCTCACACTTAGTGGGTGGAATCATCAATCAGCTATTCCCCAAACAAGAGAGAAACAGACCTGCTGGCTGCTGCCCAGTAGGTGGGGATTGCAGGGCTTTCACAGTTCATATATATTCCTACAAACTAGGGGCTATATAAAGATCATGAATACAAAACAGTCAGAAATGTGTAACTCGAAGTTACATATTCGCAATTGTCCAACAAGATTCTTGGCTGTTAACAATAATCTGCAATGCAGACTATATATTGCTTCCATTTCTAAAACAATATGTTGCAGTACAAATCAATAAGCTATCTGCCTGCTATCTTGATTCAAAGACCCATGATGGTCAACTGTACCTAATTAAAAAAAAAAGCATTCATTCTCAAAGAAACAAGATGAGGTCTTTTGGGAAAAAAAAGGCATTCCATAACATATAGGCCCTTTCTGCATCTTACCTTTTTGCGGAGGTGGGGGCTGGCATTCATGCGAGCAGCCTCTTGCGCGAGGCACTCACTTAATTTCTCCTTCCTTATCGCAGCTGGTTTGCCGGTCGCGCGAGCACCGCGCGAATGCCCCGCCCCTTCCTACCACAGTGCAATCTGGGATTGCAGGCTAGCACTGAGGCAGGAAGTGTGACCGGCCTGGCTCCCGATGTACCGCAGCACAGGTAAGTGCGTGTGGGCCCCGGGAGCCTTGCACAACTGCACACCATTTTCGGCTTGAAGCCGAAAATGAAAAGGTGCGTGCGTAGTTTGCGGTAGGCTCGTCGTATGGACCACTGCTCCCATTTACCCGACACTCAAGGGGCCCTCTCGCAAAAGAAACTGTGTGCAAAAAGGGCCATAGTGTGGAGTAAGGAACATCTGAGGGAACATATTGCAAATACAACCAAAACATGTCTCACATGCAAGAAGATTTTCCATGAGAAGTAATGTCTGAGCAGGGCATCTACAATCAAGTGTGAAGGAACCAAGTGGTGCTTTTACCACTCTTTTCTTGCAGTGCAGGTGATGTATGACCCTCCATATACTGATGGTGAGAGAGGATGGGATCTGCAGCTGAATTGCATTTTGAGGGTCAAATGCATCCCAGCCTTAGGCCGTTTCCAAATGACAATGCTCTTCTGCATCGTCTCACTGCAGTCCCGGGTCCAGAACGGAGCGCGTTAGCAATGCTCTCCTCTGCATCCGCTCGGTCCGTGCGGAAGAGAACACAACGGCGCCATGTCTTCCTTCCACAGCACAGCCGGGCTTTTTCTATTGCTGCGTTACAGAAGGAAGCATCGCCAATGCACTTCTGCAGCTTCTGCATGGCCAGAAGTGAAGGGAGTGCTGCACGATTGCAGACGCAAAATGGATTTTTTCCATTTTGCGAAAACTGCAAAAGCATGATGCTCCGCAACAGGATGCAGAAGTGCGACCTGCCAATTGCCAACTGCTGCCATTCTGTGGCAAAAATGAGACAATGACGTTGTGCGGAAAGGGCCTTAGTTTAACTTCCTTGCACTGTAATTCCAGTGTGAATTGTTGTGACTTTCTCCATCCCAAATCTAAATGTCTTAAAGGGTGTATCAACCTGCTGCAATGAGGCACTGGTGACATAACTGATCAAATCCACTCTGGGTGCGCAAGTCCAGACTTTGCAAATCCTAGTGGTAAATAAGGGGTAGGCAAAATGTGCCACTCTGGAATCTTTTTGTGGGTCCCAGAAGTAAAAAATGTTTTCAATTATTTTCCTCAAAAGTGCCATCTAGGAAGTGTAGAAAGCACTTCCATCACATTTGAAGCCTGTCTTCTTTTCCCCAAGAGTGATAAATAATTTTGCAAAATTTTTCAGTTTTTGTTCCAGATTGCCCTCTGGGGGGATGGGGGATATTTATATCATGTTTTGGGGCACTCTTGTGCCAATTTAGGCCCAAGGAGAGGCCTTTTTAAAACAGGAAATGACTTTCACTCATTCCTTGTTGTTTTAAAAAAGGCCTCTTCTGGGGCCTAAACTGAGGTCTCTAAACAAGGCAAAAATGCCCACATGCCTCTGGAGGGTATATGGGCACAGCAAACTTACTCCCTTACTTATTTTTTTTTGCAGGAGTGAGTGTGGTGGGGGAATGTGGCCCCTTAGCTTTCCCCAGTTGTCCACCCCTGTTGTAAATAATATTTTTGTTACATTAGGTTAGTGCCAACAGCGCAGAACTCCATAAAGTACCTTTGAAGTGTAGGATTTTTTCCGTTTTGACCCCCCTTTTTCATTCTTTCTTTTGCCTTTTCCATCTTCTTCTACCCGATCGCCTTCCTCCTCACTGCTGGCGTCTGCCGTATTACCCCCTTCACCTTCAGTTTCTGATGAGCTCTGTTGCTGAATTGCCTTTGGAACAAAACAAACAGTGAAGACTCCCGTAAGTTGTGCACACCCTATATTTCAGAGTAAGAAGCTGGTAAGAAGTGCTTAGCAGTGCTTCCTTTTTTCCTGTTATGTGTATCAGCCTTATTGTACAGCTATAACAGCCTGTAGAACAGACTGAGAGATGACACAACACAACAGCCACCTCCATATATTTGAAACACTGTCACACAGAAGATGAAGCAAGTCTCTTTTGTGCTGCTTCAGCAGAAATTTGAACCAATGAGTTCAATATTACAAGAAAGGCCACATCAACTGAACATTGGGAAGAACCTCCTGTTAGGCAAGACTTCATTTGTCACTGGAACAAATTGCCTCAGAAGCTGGAGAGCTCTTCCTCACTGGAAGCAGAGGCTAAAAGCAGAGGCTAAAAGGCCAGGCATGCATTAGCTGTGGACTTCCTCTCTCAGCAGTGAGTTGGACTGGATCAGTACTTCCTAAGGTATTGGATATGGGGGACTGGCAAGGTCATTTTTCCCCAATGGGCCATGGAGCAGCACCATGTTTGTGTCCATCAACTACAACTGTTTTCCTGGAAAGTTGCCACAGACTGATAGCCAATAGCTCACAGATCATCAATGGTCTATGGGCCACGACTTTTGTGTACCGATGAGGTAATTTCCAGCTGTAAGCTAGGTCTGAAGAACTTGTGGCCCTCTAGATGTTTATGAACTACTACTGTCATCATTCCACATCACTGGTTAGGCTTGGTGTTGCTAGGAACTGAAATCTCACAACATCTGGAGAGCTGAAAGTTCTTCAGATCTTGTTCTAAGCAGATGTCATGTGCTGGGTAATTCACACTCCAGGAATGCGCTCTGCAGCTAACAGTAGTTTATTCATTGGATTAACATGAGTACCAACGATACACTTCTCCAAAGTTGCTGTAACTAATTTGTATAGGTATCATACTTTCTGTAAGTTGTTATTACAAATTCATGCACACAAAACTTTCTTTGGTTAGTACAGCATGGCCCATTACCACTGTTCTTTTCCCAGACCGGTGCCTTTCTCAGGGTGGCTTGTCCTTGAAGAATTGTTGACCTGCCTCCTGAGCCTTCCCCAGCTAGCTCCGTATCTCCCCTTTCTCATAACATCCTTGTACCATGTATTTCCTGCTTTCACCTTGACACTTCTCCCCCATAATCAGAAACAACATGACAGCAGGTAATCTATTAGATACAATGTAGCTGTGCTCAGCAGAGTTGCCTTCATATGGGATACATAGTAGCAGTCAGTGATAATTACATACATCTGGACAGTTTCAAATAATGCACATTTGAATACACATTCAGCTACTAAGTATCCACCCCCTCCTTTTCCCACCTATCACCATGGCAGGGATGCCTTGCAACTTATCAGCAGAACTGTATGTGCCCCCAACCAAAAGTTTACCAAAGGTTTCACAGAACATGGACTAAGTACAGTTAATTCCAAATCCCAAACAGAGAACGTGGTAAAATGTCACGATTCTTTAAACTGATTGTCATAGATTAGGCACATGATATCTGAATGACACTGCTGCCGTACAATGCTTTTTGTTCACTCGGGATCCCTCTGAAATACCAAATTGTCTGTTGAATCATCTGCACTTTCACAGGTTAACTCCCAAAGAGATGTAAATGACACGAGAAAATAAAAAGGAAGCCATTCTCACCTGATATCCAGTAAACTTGACACCAGGGTTGTTTTCTATTTCCCAGAGGCCCTCATTAAATCCTTTTCGTTTTTTGACTTTCCGAACTTGTCCTTGTATTCTTTGTGGGGAAAAAGGTTTTTTGGGGCCCCAAAAAAATGCACTGTGTTGAAAAACAGAGACAAAAATCAAATGACAGTTCCACCTATATTCTGCTTACATTTCATATGGGTTACATAATTATGGTGTTCATTGCCCTTTGTTCACTAAACAGAAGGCTTCTATTGTGTATTTTAGTGGATTTTCTTCCTTAAAAAATGTCATGGCACCTGGGCTACTCTACACTGTTTTTTTTTTCTGTAGTTGGGAAACAATCTGCAGTAATTTTGTGAAAAATCAGGGTGAATCTGCCTCCTGTGGAAAAATTTTCAAAATTAAAAGTTGCTGATTAGCTGCAGTTTGGGGATTCCCCAGGGAATTGTGGGATCCTGCTGGAAAGGTGGGGCAATATACCTCCTAGCGATGCTGGAAGGAGGAATTCGTGAATTTTTGTCAAAAAACCCCAACTCTCTTTCCAAAACTGGTTTATATCCTTTCTCTTCCATTTCTGGTTTGTATAGACACCTATGGGAATGGGAAATCCCAAAGCAGGATTGACCCCAATCTTGACCTAACCCTAGAAGCTGCTGGCTTCCATGTCATTGCAGCAGTGAACCTATTTCAGGGTTTTAAACCAATGGTGTTGAATTCTATACCCAAAGTATGTTCAACACCTTGTATAACTCCTTAAAGTTCAGATTAAAACCTGGTATTCATTGGCGGGTTTCCCATCCAAGTATTAACCAGAGGTGATTCTGTTTAGCTTCTATAGTGGACGTGCGTTTCGGGTCAGCCCAGATGACCTCTGGGTGTGAGGGAAAAGCAGTTGAGAAAAGC
Organism: Iguana delicatissima; assembly: GCA_948472985.1. Lineage (NCBI taxonomy): Eukaryota > Metazoa > Chordata > Lepidosauria > Squamata > Iguanidae > Iguana > Iguana delicatissima. Next base: position 173,468 of record CAOKZL010002874.1, read on the forward strand.
ATTTAAATTTTTTCCCTGCAATTGAAGTGACTCTGTGTTTGAAAGAAGAACAATAGGACACTGTGAAATAAAGTTAGGGGGGGAAAAAATTTGCCCCTCGCTATGCTTCCTTTATTTTGCAATATTAGTAAGTTTACGCAGAAGGATGGTGGGAACTATTTTTTGTGTCAATCTCCTTGCTTGGACATGTGATGTATTTGCACTGGAGTTTTGTTAAATTGCTTTGAATGTAAAGAGGCGGGGCTCAGATTTTTGAGAATTATCTCACTGAGACATTGTGCATAATAAATTTTTTTTAAACCATGGGTCTCTTTCAGTTCCGCTACATATTTTGGGGGCTCGTCTGCTGGGATAGATGGGCTTTTTCCCTTTTGAAGCGGCAGCTTTTTCCTCTGGCATCTGTGCACCATTGATGGGCCCTTTTGGTACCCCTGATTCTTTTATCGGACGGTCCTCCTCGTGGGGTTGTAAAGGGCCCGGGGGGAGTGGTTGCCAGCAAAAAAAACCCAGGAACGGTTTGGAAAATTGACAGAACACAGCCACAGAACAGACCCACAGGTAAGTGTGTCAAGGGCCTTCCCCTAAAGCAGTGGTTCTCAACCTGTGGGTCCCCACATGTTTGTGGACTTCAGCTCCCAGAAGCCCCAGCCACTATGGTCAATGCTCGGGGCTTTTGGGAGCTGAAGTCCAAAAACATTTGGGGCCCGGGGGGGTTTGGAAAACCCACTCCCTTAAAGTCCTGGAACACTGGGAAAAAGAGGGGCTTGATCACCCCCTATAATGGGTCTGCCCTAATAGATAGCTCCAACCGGGAAGGGCCATTGAAGCCGCAGATTCCTTAGACACACACACGGGACAGGTGGGAGGCTGTGTTCGTTGTGTGAAAGTGCGTGGGGTAAAAATGACTGAAAATGTTGCAGTTCTGATTTGCAGACCGTTGGAACGTCCGGCTGCATGAGTCAGCATGTGTGAAAGTTGTCTACTTATTGTTTCGAGCTTTTGGGGGATCACCTCACCCACGGCTAAACCCCCCCTCCCCTACTGTGTGTTGTCGTTTTGGGAGGAATTTAGGTGGAGGGAGGCAGTTGACAGACTCTGCTTCAATGTATGCTGAGGAAAAAAACAACTCCAAGAAAGTTTTTTTTTTTTCCTGTGCCTTTATGTATGCTTTGAGGTCAGATAATGTTTTAATGTGTGTAAGGAAAAAATGTGGTTTCACCTCTCTGTTTGCAATTGTTTTTCGGTGCTTGAACCCATCTCCCCACAGCCCCTCTTCCTCAGGCTCTCAGATTTAACCCTATGGGCTAGAAGTTCATTTAGCCAGGAGGCTAGCAGAAATTAAGTTAGTAATTACTAAAAACAAACCTTTAGGTGTTTGATAGGAAATAGTGAAAAGGAAAAAGGGAGGCTTGATCTCGAATAATGGGAGACATGCAAGGAAGTGGAAAAGTCCTGGGCTCAGCAAATCTGCCTCCAAACTTTGAAAACATAGCTTAAAAACTCTGAAGATTTCTCCTCCAGTACTTTTTGCAACATTTCTAAGCAAGATCACAATTCAGTTTACAGAGTTCAGCTTAAAGAGTCCTATTATTTAAAAGCTGCATCTGAAAAAAAAAAAAAAGGAGAACTCTGCTGTTACCAGGTTTCCCCCCTCACCCCTCCCTGCTAAAAGGAGAAAGAGGAAAAAACAAAAAAAAAAACCCTTTGGGACAGCCCTTTAGAACCCCTCTTGGAGTGGGAGCCTGATTTTGCAATTCTGATGCCAAGACTGGCAGCAGGGAAGTTTGAAAACTTTAATTGCATTAATAAACCAGAAAAGTAGCACCCAGCCATGCTCAAGGCCCCTTTTTTAGAATCCAGTAACACCTGAAAGGGGGGGGGGACAGGCAGTTTCCCCCCCTCTTAGCGATAGAAGGAAATCTGAACAATGGGATGTTAATTTACAACACTCTCTTTCCTAGCAGGAAAAGGCCAGCCCTTTTTTAATTCAACAAATAGAAAGGAGGGTAAAAAGGGGGGTATTTTTAGGACTGACTGATTTTGGTTTCCCCCCTTGACGTGGAATTTTTAAAAAGCTGCAAAACTCTATCTGACAATGATTTTTTTGGAAAAGCAGTTGGCACAGGAACTTTGGACACATGGGAATTGTAGTATCTGAATAAATTCCTCCTAAGGGTTACAAACGCAAAGAACAGACAAGTGAAGTGTTAGATAAGCCCCAACAGAGGTTCTGAAGCTGCAGCAGTGACTCTTTGGGAAAAACAGCCAGCCCCTCCTGCCTCCAAAGGAACCTGCGAGAGTGAGAGCCCCTGCCTGTGTTTGCATGAGAGAGGAGAGTGAGACCGGGGAAGGATGGCTGCAGGGGTTTTTTCCCCCCCCCCAGCCAGGATGCCGGCCAAGAGGCCAGGAAAGCGACAAGGGGGAGCGGAGGCTGGCAGATGCAGCCGAGGTGAGAGCAGCAGAGGCAGACAGCATGAAGGCACCATGGCCCCCTCCTTTGATGGCAGTGAGAGTGACGGAGCTGAAAACCAAGGCAGCGATGGCATGCAAGGAGCGTAATGGGATAAGCAGCAGGAGGGCAGAGTGGCAAGGGACGGCAGCAGAAGCAGAGGAGGTTTCCCCCCCTCCCGCTCTCATTCCCAACTTGTCAGACCCGAAAGGGGGGATCCACCCCCCTCTTTCTTGTTTATTTGATGTTTAGGACTTTAAAAAATTGGACAGAAAGAAAAAAGGGTCAAAAGACTGATGCTAAAAGTCCAGCAGCGCCAGCAGCAGCAGCAGCAGCAGAAATCTAAGTGGCTGGGACAAGGGCTGGCTCTGTATGAAGCAAAGCGACTGACAAGAAAAGAGAGGTGAGCAGGGACGACTGGGCATGGAAAAGGCTAGCAAGGCAGCGTTGAAGATCCAGATGTAAAGACCCCACCACACCACATGGAGGTCCCTGGCCTCCAGGAAGAGGCAGCCAGTGCCCAGGAGCTAGTAGAGGAAAAAAAAAGAGATGGAGGAATTGTGCTTGGAGAATGGCTCTAGTAGCAAAGAGCTGAGAGATTTGCAAAGCAGCAAGCTTCCATGCTAGCTTCAATGAAGGCACTGAAAAGGGGAGAGAAGCAGAGGCTGTAAAGGTATCTGTGGCCAGCTGACAAGGGCAGACTGAGGAAAAAGTTTTGTTCCTCATCCCTCAGACAGAGAAGGGCAAAGGGCTAGGAGCTGTGATGTCCTAGAAGCAGTCCGAATTGGGAAGGACCCCCCCCCCAGTTCCCAATGGGGGCAATTGGTAAGGCTCCCTGGCCCAGCCCCCGCAGGCTAAGAAGGTGATGGAGCAACTCTGAGCTGGGAGGGAGAAGGTAATGGGGCACTTCTGAGGGGGCGATAGAGCGCCCCTCCAGGCTGAAAGTGGAACTGCAGCTGCAAGACTGACTGAAAGGGCGGAGGACAAAAGAAAGGGACAGTTGAAGGTTGTGAGACAGCCAGGAGACCAACGTCAGCCCCAAAGAACCCACACACCATATGGGCTCAAACAACAGACCTGCATTTGTCCACAAGATTATCAAAGATTAAACCACTGTTCTAGGAATCACCTGGAGGAGTCACATTGCCCCCGCAGACCTCAGAACTCAAGGAAAGTGGAGAAGATGAAACAAAATCCTGAAGACACAGTAGTTAAAGGTAAGGCCCAGATAACAGCCCTGGTTATGTCTCTAAATGGGTGCCACCACAGGGCAAGTGGCATGATACCACATTCATCTTCCTAGCCCATTTTACAAGAAACTTTTCCCCTCTCATTCCATGTGCAACCCACAACAGAGAAACCAGGATGTTTTTTTTCTTCCCAGAGCCCCACTATGATAAAGCATAGGATAAGGTGCACGCCTCACAGAACCATAAAGTTGTCCCCTCTTTAGCCAAAGTATGAAGCCATTTGGGTGGATTAAAGGGGAGGCCAAAGGAATTAGGAAACATAACTCTACAGGAAGGAATTAGTGCATTAGGGAAAACAAGGGGTGAAAACAGGGGTTCCCCTTTCTACAGGCACAGGCACACCCCCTTTAAACCAGGAGATATGGTGAAGGATTGGGGGCAACTTGGTTCAAAAGGGGGGAGGAGACCCTATAAAGTAGTGGTGACAACTCCCACTGTAGTAAAGGTGGCCAGGATGAAGCCTTGGGTGTATAACACTAAGGTTCACTTTGACTGGACTGTTGCTTCAAACATAGGGCAACCTCTGAAGCTGAAAATCATCAGAAAGCAGTAAGAAGATCGAGACTAAGCCTTGCTGGTGTCTGCGATACCTGGAAGCCAGGCACCCCAAACACACGGCTAGATCTCCACCTGGGGAGGAAAGAAGAATTGGGACTGATCCCTGCTGCAGTTGCGGCCAGGCACACACGCACCGCTCTACGCACGGTAGATCTTGAATGTGGGAGACAATAATATGGGTTGTGGCAGGCATGAGGGGCAGGGAAACCCTTTGGGTTACCTATTTTTTCACTACAGACAGAGGTTTTGTGGGGTTGGGAAAAATTTTATATGGGAAAATGTTTTGATGATGAGGGTGTTCAGAAAAAGGAAACTGGGGGGGAAACAAATTCCCTAACTAAATTGGAAAATTTAAAAAACCTTTAAAAATTAAGTGAATGGTTTGGCTTTTCCCCATGGGTAAAACTAAAACTGCTAAATTAAAGTAAAGTTTGAAATCCCCGAATCTCTACAGGCATGCCCAGGAAAATATCCCAATGTTAACTTCTTCTTTAGTTATAGCAATGGTTTCATTGAGTTATATGAGAATAAGGGGGGCTATCCTCCTTTTAAAAGGGGTTCAAAAGTAAACCCGTTTTTTAAATGGTAAATGGGTATACGGTTTATCTTCTGGGATGAACTGGTTTGGCCACTGAGGGTATCACCTTTCACCCAGTACACAAACCAATATAGTTTGGCTGGGCAAGAATGAAAAGAGTTTATAATGAAAGCAATGGGTATGATTCTGACAACACATTTAAAAAGGGTGGAAGTCCCCCATGATCCCCATGGAAGGGTTTCTTTTCATGTAAGGCAGATGCGTTGTTGGCTGTCAGCCCAGCATGAAATAGGTTTAGACTATCTCTTCAGTCGTGAAAGGGGTCTGTGTATTTGGTTAAATCCCAAACCCGTTGTCATTATGTAAATGAGTTTAAATGTAAAAAGGGAAAATGCACTCTGAAGTATTCAATATTAGAAAATCATTCTTGTAATTGCAGGCATGTGGACATGATTATCCTTTTTCCCCAATTAAAAGGGTAAAGGCACTGCTTGTAGAATTGCTTTGTAATAAATAATGATCTTTCCCAAATCTGCTTGGCAATACTCTGCATGTTAAAGTATTTCCATCTGTAATAATTAGAGTAATAGAGAAGGCTGCTAAATATGCTTTGATGGCACAATTGAAATAGATATGCTTGAACTGCTAATGAATTCAGCATAAAGGGGGGAATATAGTGGACGTGCAGTTTCGGGGCAGCCCAGATGACCTCTGGGTGTGAGGGGAAAAACAGTTGAGAAAAGCAGTTAATTTTCCCTGCAACTGACGTGACTCTGTGTTTGAAAGAAGAACAATAGGACACTGTGAAATAGAATGTTAGGGGGTTTTAAATGCGTCTCACTATGCTTCCTTTACTTTGCAACATTAGTAAGATTTGCAGAAGGATGGTGGGAACTATTGTTTGTGTCAATTTCCTTGCTTGGACATGTGATGTATTTGCACTGGAGATGTATAAATTGCTTTGAATGTAAAGAGGCAGGGCTCAGACTTTTTTAGAATTATCTCACTGAGACATTGTGCACAATAAATCTTTTTTTAAACCATGGGTCTCTATCTCAGTTCCGCTACACTTCAAGATCGGATGGGGGTTGGTTCCTGGGGTATTAACACAGCCTTCTAACCCTCAATAGTTGCCTACTGTGGCTTATGGTTAAAGGAGACAATTCAAAAAAGTTTTTATCATTTCAAGAGGGGGAATTGGATGGCAATCTGTAAACAGAAGCAATTCTGGTACAGTAGAACAACCATGAATATATTATAGGCCAACTGTCATCTTGGACCTGCCAAGGATCATACTAAGCCCCTCAAGAATGAAAAACAAAACAAAGCACAACTGGAAAGAGCAGAAGTCTCAGGGAGCATCTTTTTTTTCAAACTCTAAAAAGGTTAGGGAAACTATCCAGTCCTGATCCACTTCTGGAAGCTTCCAGAGTCTGGGATTCTCCTTTTATCATTAACTGTTATTCACTTTGTTTATATCCCACCTTCTCCCCCAAGACTCAGACTCAAGATGGCTTCCACATTAAAAGGATTACAATTACTAAGACAGAAAACATTTTAAAAATCAATTAAACTATAATCCATAGTAAAAACATACAGCCTGAAAAGATTTCAGAAGTTCAATAGTTCAAACAATGGGAAGAAAACCATGGGTGGCAGATTTTAAAAAAAATCCTTTTTGAATGATGCACAAATAAATACAACCCAAAATCCACATCTTTGAAAAATGCACACAGAGTTGCTTTAGTCAGTGGGGAAAATGCATACCTTAAGAAAAAGCTATAAACATTAAAAAAAAGTGTCTATCAACATAGGTACACATTTCTTGAAGCACATACAAGTCAAACAATGCAACATGGAACAAAAACAGGAAGAAAATGCAGGTGGGATTTGTAGAAATGAAAGACACCGAAAATAGACATATTGCAGCAGTTGCTACAGAAACAGCTGCTGTGCCAAGGTCAGTTCTGCTATAAAGAGATGTCTAAGTAATATAAATGCCTGAGGCGGCAAACCCCCAAGAGATACAGTTCTGACGACCTTTTCAGCTAATTTTAATGCAATGGATTGTTTCTATACTAGAGTTCCTTTGGGCTAGGGAGGCAATGCTTTTCCATGATTAATAGACTAGGAATTAAAACGGTGGTTCTACACAGCATTCAGGGCAACAATATATTATCTGGCATTGCCGTTCCTCATTGCTAATGTCCTTCCATAACATACTGCCACTTCTGGCTGCCTATTTTCAGCAGCTTTAAAACAGCATGGGGCCAAGGACCGCACCCTGCCCACTCCTGTGCTATATTGTTTATTACAACAAATGATGCTTCCAAATGGAGATCAGCTAGTGGTGTGTGTGGGTATATGTGCCTCCAAGTCACCTCTCAACTTATGGAAATTTCATGAATTTTTCATAAGGTTTTCTAGGCAAGGAATATCAGACATGGTTCTGGCAGTTTCTTCTTCTGAAATAGGGCCAACAGGTACCAGATTCTGTCTGATCTTGGAAGCTAAGCAGGATTCATCCTGCTTAGTACTTGAATGGGAGACCACCAACTAATACCAGGTGCTGATCAGAATGGTGGAGGGTGACATGGTGCATTAGAGAAGTTCTCCTGAGGGACCATGTGCTCAAAGTAATGGGAGTTGGCCTGTGGCAGTGGAGACAGGTGTAACTGTTCCTTGGGGACAAGGAACGCAGAGGGAACAACCAAACAGTAATGAGAAAAAACCAGTAGCTAAAACCTCACTCTGTATTGGAACAGAACTCACACTGAGTGCCCTATCATGCCACACAATTATAGCATTCCGCTTCAATTGCTATAGTTGCATCTTAAGGAATACTGGGATTTATAGTTTGGGGAGATACTAGAGCTCTCTGGTTGAGAATTCTGAATACCTCTCCCTAAACTGCATATCCTAGGATTTCACAGGATAGAACTACAGCAGTGAAAGTGGAATCAAAGTGGTATAACTGTGTAATGTGAAAGGGCCCTCAGTAAAATGGTTGGTGCTAATGTGGTATGAGAGCCAGCATGCTCAGTGAACTGAGTGTTGGACTAGGAACCTGGAATATCAGACTTCACATCCCTTCTCTGCCACAGAAACTCACTGATTGACCTTGAGCAAAACACACTCTGGAAGAAGGCAATGGCAAAACTCCCCTGAACAAATCTTGCTAACAAAATCCAATGATAGGGTTACCATACATTGGAATTGACCTGAAGACACATAGTAAGAACAAACATTCTATAGTGAGTGTTACTATAGTGAAGATCTATGTTCCAATCCCAATTCAACATGATGTTCACTCAGCCAGTCACAATTTTTCAGCTTGGCTCACCTCACAAGGGTGTTGTGAAGATTTAAGAGAGAGAACCATGAACACTGCCCTCAGTTTCTTAGAGGAGGGATGGAACTGTAAATTAGCAAATAAATATTTGAACAGTGAATTGCCTGAGTGGAAAGATTTCTGGGCTCCATATCCATGTTCCTCTTTCAGGCAGCCATTTTTTGCCAGGTGGCCTATTCCAGGTCCTAACAGAAGAAAGGCCTTCATGAACATAAGAACCTGGTGTATCAACTTGAGTGTAACACACTAGTTTTAAAGAATGAAGCATCATGCTTATATGTTTTAGAAGAATATACTCTTTTTGTTCACTTACGTTTCGTGAGTCCCAAAAAGAAGATAGGGTACTTATTGGCTGGAGGCTTCACAGCTCCCTCAGGGAGTTCATCGATCTGTTGGACAGAAACAGATGTTGGCCCATCACCAAATGTCAAGCAACTCTGACAGTAAAATGGAATAGCCACAATATTAAAAAAATACAGTATAGTATGTCACCTTTGTTGCCTGAATCTTTATTATGCAAGAACACAGACACTGATATAACTGGGGTGTGGCAGGTTGCTGAAGAATATATTTGCAGACAATATTTGTGAGATAAATTCATTGTATGACACACTGAGACAAAGTATTTGGTCAACCCTCCAAAAGACACAGCGTTTGGGTGGCTAGAATATGATTAAGAAGCCATCCTTAAATATCAAGATTCTAAGTGCACAGTTTTCGTCAAAGAAGAGGTGGGCTGACTGTCAGTTCAAATGCTTCCATGTTTCCTCACCATAGTGAGCATTCCACAGACCTCCAACAAGAAGAATGAGTGACTGGCATTCCTTCCAGTGTTAAAGTTCAAGAAGTGGCCAAGAATCATCCCAACAGTTGGATAGCGATCCCTGCTCCTACTCCTATAATTTTTAACAACGTATTGTTTTAAATTCCTCACTACAGCAATAGAGGAGAATTTATATCCCTCTTTCTCTTGGCATGTGCATATATGTCCCTTCAAATCACCCGTTAACTTATGGCAACCCATTAGATTTTCATAGAGTTTTTTTAGGCAAGGAACACTCAGAGGTGCTTTTGCCACTTCTCTTCTCTGAAATATAGCCTGTAGCACCTGATATTCATTGGCAGTCCCCCATTCCAGGACTACCCAGGGCTAACTCTGCTTAACTTTCAGGATCAGATGGGATCTGGTGTTTTAGGGTATTTAGGTGTTTGTTTTTTCTCTCAGTACAGGACCCAAAGCGGCTTAAAACATATAAAACAAAGCCCAGGTAAACCTATTTAATATGAAAGGTTCTTTTAAAAATAAACAAGTCTATCAAAAACATTAAAATAGTTCAAAAACACATTAAAACATAGTTTAAAAAAGAATAAAAACGGACGTCCCCCACCATTAAAAGAGTATTTTGCCGCAGTAAGTTAAGACCCAAAATCCCGCCTCAATGAACAAAGGATGAACAATGAACAATGAACAAAGGTCTACCTGACAGTAGAAAGAGGGAAGATGGGGGGTCAAGCAAGCCTCCCATAGGAGGAAATTCCACAACTTGGGATCAGCCACCGAGTCTCTCTTTGTGTCCTCACCCAAGGCGCTTGTCATGCTGGTGGGAAGGAGAAAAGTTCTGCCCTCAAAGATTCAAAAAGTTAGGAAGGCTCATAGTGGAAGATATACAATCAGCCCTCCACTTTCTTGGGTTCAGCACTTGCAGATTTGATTATTTGCAGGTTACCTTATTTTATTTATTTATTTAAAAAATCTTCCTGTATTTGCCCTGGCTATGGAAAAAATATATTCCCTCTAGGAATCTCTAGGTCCTACAGTACAATTCTATGGTTCACTTCACTGAATTGCACTGGAGAACCTAGAGATTCCTAAAGAAGTGTTCTCAGGTTAAAAAAAAATTGTGTTCATGATTCTTCTTCTTCTTCTTCTCCTCCTCCTTCCTCCCATTTGTTGCTGCTGACTGTAGTCTTTAATCATTTTCCCATAATAGCCAAGCATGGTGGGAGAGGGGCTTCACTGGCAGCAGAGAGGGAAGAGAAGCAATCAGAAAGTGGTGGTTGCCTTCTGGCTTGGCTAGCAAAACCAGCCAAAAATTCTAGACTTGCCCATGAAGCTCCCTTGGCCTAGATCCAACACTGCAATGGTAGAACTTCCTTATACTTTCCCTTCACCCACTGCTCTCCACATTGCCCCCAAACTCAGCCTTCTAGAGCCAAGTTTGGGCTGCATAGAAGGCAATACAGTTCCAAGTGAGGCTCCATAGGCAAGAAAAAGTAATGAAAGAGTGGAACCCCTAGTGAATTAATGAACTTGCCCTTAATTTGAAAGTGTCAAAAGAGTAAGCCATCAGATATTGAGGCACCTCTTGTAGAGAGGAAAATCAGACCTCCTATTTTTGCTGGATTCTATTATTTTACCAATGTAAGTCCGGCATCAGACAACTGTCTCAGTCGTTCAGATTTTTTAAATTGTCTTGCTTAAAGACAAAAGCTGTCAACTCCTCATACTTTTTTAAAAAAAACTGCCTTGCTTTAAAGATCACCAAGAGGGTAATTAGGTGAGTAGTTTACTGTATTTGCTGGCATATAAGACACATTTTTTCCTGTAAAACATACCCCCTGAAAATGGCTGCGTCTTATACGCTGGCAAATACGGGCGATGCTAATACATAGGGAAGGGAGGGGGAGTGAAAGGAGTTCTCTCTGCTGGCAAAATAGGAAGGGAGAGGTGGGGGAAGCCTGGTGTAGCACTCCTTACCTCCTCCTCCTTTCCTGTGTGCTTTGCCTTGTCAGGGCACTAAAAAAAAATTTCCTGAAAAGTACTCCTTGAAAAATTTCCTGAACAGTACTCCTTGAAAAATAAGTGCAACTTATATACTGGTGCATCTAATACGCTGGCAAATACGGTATTTCCAAGTTAGGCATATGTGTTTAAAAATACCAGTCATATATTTATCTGTTCCTTTCTCTGTAAAACTCAAGACAGTGTTATATGGTGTCTTCGCTATTTTATCATCACAACAACCCTATGACATAGTTTGCACTAAGGGAGATCAACTGGTTCAATCCCCCTACCCCTGCAACCAATGAGCTCTACCAATGAGTAAAAACTGGAAGTTAGATAGTCTGGGCCCAAATCCAAACTGTCAAACTTATTGCCTGATTGGCCAACTATATGATGAAAAAAATAGTATAATGAACTCTTCACAGTCCCTCCAAACCACTGTGGTGTAATGTTTCGAACATTAAAAGGAGTCTGATGATAGGGACTGGAGTCTATCAAAGTTTATGAGAGAATAAACCAGTTAGTCTCAAAGCAATCCAATTAATTTTGAAAATAAGTACTAAACTAGACACATTTTACTAGTTCCTAGTATGCTTTCCTATATGCTTTTTAATGTCAAAACAGACTGTCATGGCAATCATTTTTAATACTGAGAGTATTAAACTAGCATAAGGAAGACCTGGTTCAACCCACTCCCACCCCCACTTCAGATATAAAGATTGTTACATGATCTAGGGTCATTCTTTCATCCTAACCCACCTCACAGGGTTGTTGTGATACTAAAGAGGGATAAACTTGTATACACTGTGATGAACCTGATGGGAGGGGGTCTTGACAACAGAGCCTCCTTGGCAACTGAGAGTGTTTAAGCTGATTGGATGGTGAAATGGAACCTTGGATATCCCAGAGGAGGGGCTGGTAGAAAGAGGAAAATAACGGATTTTAACTGTCTGATGTGTGTTTGAAGAGGAGTGTGATTTGTGGTGTGTTTGGGAGAGGCTGGAGATCTGAAGAGCTCTGGGGGAGAGAGAACTGAGAAATTGGGTGTACGAGAGATAGTGAATGAACTGAAAGAGAGAGAGGAGAATGGTGTGCTGTTTACAAACATTTAGATACAAAACACATTTAAAGCAACGGTGTTACAATAAATGTTTGAAGTTCTGTGTTCCTTAAAACAGTGTCACAGAGTCTTATTTTGAATCCTGGAATATATACACTACCAGTAATGTCATCTCGACCTTAGTGCCAACAGTACGACAGTCTTGGAAAATATAAATCACTGCTGATCCTTACATCTGGGAGAAGGGCAAATTTAGGGAAGGAGTAAAGGGGGAGAGTCCTGAAAGGAAGAAGCCAAGGGGTGACACGAGTGAGGAAGGGACTGCATTCTCAGCGAGGGAGAACTGAGGCAGACCTGTTTGTCCTGGCCCTGGCTTGATTCAGAGACTTCCCTGGCTGTTCAGACCTGAACACAAAGAGGTGTCAGGTTGGGCAGGCCTTGAGTGCAAGGCGTGGGTGTGCCTTTTGCACTTGGCACTGATGGGCGGTGGTTTCTCCATGCATTTTACATACACATATGGCTCAGGTGCAAGCTGTCTGGCAGGTTTTATCTCCCCGTATGAGCTAGCCTGGGTTCTTAGATCTTCAGGAGAGGCCCTTAGTCCACCACCATTGCTAGCTAGCACAGTTGGTGTGGATGCAATAGAGGGCCTTCTAGTGGCTGCCTCTAGACTCTAGAACTCCCTTCCTAGGGAGGTCAGAATGGTCCCCTCCCTGTCCTTCCATCAGAAGGCTGAAGCCTTTTTATTCAGATAGACTTTTAAAACTGTTTTTAAAGACTGGGCTGAGGGTGGTATATTATTTTTATTGTTGTTTTAAAGAACTATTTAACTTGTATTTTTATTCTTTACTGAAGTGCTATTGTTTTAATACTGTATATAGTTTAATCCTATTTTAATATTCATTTTCTGTATGTTTCTAATCATATTGTTTTTAAAATAATAAACTGTTGTTCTTGAGTTTATTGAAGAACAGTAGAATAAAAAGGGGACAAGAAAAGACTAGGAACTAGTAAAATGTTTCTAGTTCAGTACTTATTTGCAAAATTAATTGGATTGCTTTCACTTGAAACAATTAAAGAGGTGGGAGATATTAAGATGACTTAGCAGTTTAATCTTTGTTAACAAACAGCAAACAGTTATTAGCTGTATCTTTACTGCTTCTGCTTATCAGTATAGCATATGATTGCTGATGAGTGATAACAGCAACATGAATGTAACAATGAAAACACACACATTTACTTACAAAACATACATTAAGAAATACCATTGCCAAGAAGAAAGGAATTCCGCTAATTATTTTAAATAAATCCTGTGTTCTGAAAGGGTAGTGGCAAAACCACACTCATGGATGCAGTTATAGGCTGCAAGCTCTGTTTTCATTGGCAAAATGATCTATCAACAGGACAGTTTTATATAGGTTTCCTGGAAAAAAGAAAATCCCTCTGGCTGGGAGTTAAGTGTACACTTGTTTTAGGCCACTTCGTTCACAGTGTGTTACTGTAGTATATATTGTTTACTTTGCAAGCCACTCTGAGTCCCATTTAGAAGAAACGTGTGAAATAAATAGACAGACAGACAGATAGTAAGAGGTTTAAAAGAAGTGTCCTAAAGACACCAAATGCTGTCTCATCTTTGAAGCTAAGCAGGGTCAGCCGTGGTTTGTACTTGGATAGGAGACCACCAATGAATACCAGGTGATGAATGCTACATTTCAGAGGAGGAACTAGGAAAACCACCTCTGAAAATTCCTTGCCTATGAAAACCCTATGAAATTCATGGGATTACTGTAAGTTGACTTGAAGGCACATACACATTCACACACATCCAAGATTACCTCTATCTCTAACAGTAAATGTTACTTTTGTTTATGACATTGTAGCTCCAAAGATACCAATGCTGAAGTTTTTATAACATGCAAATACATTCATATTCAATTGATTACAAACTCAGCAGATAAATTTAAAACCAACAAATTAAATATGCAAAAAAAATCCTGTGCTTAGTTGATAATCCCAAAATACACTTAGAATAATAGAATCATAGAGTTGGAAGAGACTCCAGGGGCCATCGAGTCCAACACCCTGCTACGCAGGAACACCCATCAAAGCATTCCCAACAGATGGCCATCCAGCCTCTACTTAAAAACCTTCAAAGAAGGAGACTCTACCACACTCCGAGGCAGCATGTTCCACTGCCGGACAGCTCTGACCGTCGGGAATTTCTTTCTGAGGTTCAAGTGGAATCTCCTTTCCTGCAGCTTGAATCCATTATCCTCCTTGTCCTAGTCTCTGGAGTGGCAGGGAACAAGCCCGCTCCCTCCTCAACATGACATCCCTTCAAATATTTGATCATGGCTATTATGTCCCCTCTTAACTTGCTCTTATGCAGACTAAACATACCCAGCTCTCTAAACCGTTCCTCATAGGGCATGGCTTCCAGACCCTTCACCATTTTGGTCGCCCTCCTCTGGAAACGTTCCAGCTTGTCGACATCCTTCTTGAATTGAGGTGCCCAGAACTGGACACAGTATTCCAAATGAGGCCTAACCAATGCAGAATAGAGTGGTACCATTTACCTCCCTTGATCTAGACACCATACTCCTATTGATGCAACCAAGCATCGCGTTGGCTTTCTTGGCTGCAGCATCACACTGCTGACTCATGTTCAGCTTGTGATCTACCAAGACTCCTAGATTCCTTTCACACATATTGCTATCCAGCCACGTGTCCCCCATCCTACATTTGTGCCTTCCATTTTTTCTGCCTAAGTGCAGGACCTTACATTTCTCTCTGTTGAAATTCATTTTGTTAGCTTTGGCCCAGCTCTCCAATCTGTCAAGGTCGTTTTGAAATTTGATCCTGTCCTCTGGGGTATTAGCAACCCCTCCCTATTTGGTATCACCTGCAAATTTGAGCAGCATGCCTTCTACTCCTTCATCCAAGTCACTGATGAAGATGTTGAATAGAACTGGGCCTAGGACAGAACCCTATGGTACCCCACTAGTCACTTCTCTCCAGGATGAAAAGCAGCCATTGGTGATCACTCTTTGGGTTCCATCGGTCAACCAATTACAAATCCAACTAACAGTAGCCTTGTCCAGCCAACATTTTACTAGCTTAATTTGCATATTTTAATTGGGTTGCAGATAGTTTGAGGTTGTACAAAATATTGAATATTTATCCCTGATTTGTTATTGTCTCCATTCCAATAAAGAAAGAAGTCTGGAGGTCAAGAATCTTGGAAGCTGCCCAAAATGTTACAGTGGCATACTCCTATTTATGGTTACAGTCAGCTATTCCTTCCAAGCAGAAGATTCTGTCCTCCTCTCATCCAGTTTTCTAATGTTCTTTTCCAATTCACACTCAACGTTCTGTGCCCACTGAATACACTCGGGCCTCACTAAGGCATTTTGAGACAGCACTTCTTTTTATTTTTTATCTTTGGAAAAAACTCCCTGTACTTCTGCATGCCTTGGGGTTACTGCAGTGCAGTGGATACCTTTTCTTTCTTTCTTTCTTTCTTTCTTTCTTTCTTTCTTTCTTTCTTTCTTTCTCAGTAACCCAGTTTTGACATTTGGCATTTAACTGTGATAGAGTCAGAGTTGCCAGAGTAAAGACTGAAGAAGCCTCCCGTATCTTCAATGATTGTGTAGGAGAAGAAAATTCAGTAGCAATAGCAGCTTAACTTCCCTCTGCCACCCAGCCATTAAAGGTACAAGAGGCATCTCTAGGAATCTGGCAATCACAGGAGTGACGGGGAGCAGAGTGACAAGAGCTAATGGTGTGGAACAATGAGAGTATGGGCGATGATTCATTTGAAGAAACTAAGATGAGTACTCAGAGTACTCTGTTATGGGTCTGCGCACCCCCCAGATTTGATATAGTTTAATTGGAGAAATACAATTCGATTGGCAAATTGTAATTTGCCGATCAATTAATTGGCATTGATATACAATGGAACCTGAGGTGACTGGAAGGTCAAGCTGGGCGGAGGAAAATTATTGACTGAACATGTTTGATTGCAAAGTAGGTTAAAAGACCCTCTCCAGGCGTAGCCAAGGTCATTGTCAGGGAAACTATCAAACAACTCCAGGGATAATAGGCTTAAGCTGAAGCTGTAACATCTCTGATAGCATACAATAACAAAGGGAAGTTCCCAATCAAAAAACTGATTGTTTTAGTCCATCTTCCTTGCACCTGGATGTTTCCCTGAATTGTTTCCTCATCTGTCCAGAATTATAGAGCTATTACAACAACCATTAACTCTGTCCAAACACCATTGTCCATGTGGCAACCTTCACTGTTTGCTTGGCCAGGAAGCCACTCACACCCATGCCCTCAAAGTAGATTTTGGGTATAAAAACCCTCCATTTTGAGCAGTTCAATGCAGTATTTTGCTTGTTGAACACCACACTGTTGCTCTGATTCCCAGCCGAGTACTGTCCTTAGGTGCTAATCTTAGCCACATTACTGCTTTCTTCACTGCTCTCCGGATCAGTAATTATCATGCATTCCCTAGAAACTCCTCTGTCCACAACTTTCCACCCTTTATCTTTTAGTTAGCTCTTGTGAGAGCGTGCAAGCATTTGGATCTTTTGCATGCATGAGTAAACTTTCAATAAAATACATTTTAAGTTATTTCAGAATCTCTGGCTGGCTCTTTCCTGCAAGACTCTGTAAACATTGGTGGAAAGATCTCGTTAGGTTAACCCCCTCTTGTAGGCCTCCTAATTTAAGCTAATTAATTCCCCATCACCTTGTGGAGTTATTGGCATAATGAGGGGACCCTGAGCCACCAGTGTTTTGGGGTAACAACATCAGTTTAGGGAGATTCTGGTGTAGAGCTGCAGGAGTATAGTTCAAGCTTAATTTGAAGAAGTCAGAACCGTATTATGAGTTCTTGAGTTTAGCAACTTCCTATAAAACCCATTTTAGTCTCTAAATCCAATATTTATCAGTCACTATGGGACATGAGCTCCTTAACCCATTTCAGGGCCACCATTCTTAAATATGTTGTTCCATTTCACTTTTTGCAACATGGGTAGGAAACACGCAGCCCTCCAGATAGTCATATTGTTGGACACCAGCTCCCAGTAGCCCTAGCAAGCATAGCCAATGGCGAAGCATGTTTGGAGTTGCAATCCAACAACGTCAGGAGAATCACATGATTCCCAGCCTTGTTTTTTAGGGGAAGATCACAGTTTACTTTTTAATACATGCTACATAATCCATGAAACCTTGCTGAGAATTGTGCCCCCTTGAAACATACACAACCTCTCAATAAGTGAAGAGGCAGGATATTTAGCTGACAATGACACCCTTGAGACTTTGCTCATGTGAAAAGAAGCTTCCAAGTCCTTTTTGCATGTAAGCTCTTTCCTACAGTGTCTGCAAATGCTAAGAGAATGCTACAGAATACCTACTAGGAAGCAATACTACTCAGGCATCTTTTACTGTTGTAATACCTAGTTCTGCCCTTAACTTCTTTTACATATTTAAGCCTGTCTTTAAACACTGTATTTGCTGTTTTATATTATCAAAAAAATGTTGACTGTTCATGGAAACAATTATTTTTTAAATGATTAACAACTACTATATGTCAACTGCACATCCTTGTCTTCTCTTCACATGTACACTGGACTTCTCATATCCCCAATTATAGCAGTATGATTTCGCTTTAACTGCCATGGCTCCATCCTATGGAATCCTGGGATTTGCAGTTTAGGGAGGGGCATTTAGAATTCTCAGCCAAAGAGCTCCAGTGCTTCCCCAAACTACAAACCGCAGGATTCCTTAACATGCAGCCATGGGAGTTAAAATGAAAGTCCTGCAATCTAATGGTGTAGTGTATTTATTTACTCTGTGGAACAGGGAGTCCAGCTACAGGTATACCCTGATTAATGAAGTAGATGTGT
The DNA here is from genome assembly GCA_948472985.1 of Iguana delicatissima. Lineage (NCBI taxonomy): Eukaryota > Metazoa > Chordata > Lepidosauria > Squamata > Iguanidae > Iguana > Iguana delicatissima. Next base: position 191,375 of record CAOKZL010002874.1, read on the forward strand.
TACAGAAGAGGGAAAAGAAGAGCAGTTCAACATGTTTCAACAAACTTTTTATCTAGAATTAATAGTATGCAAACAGGAAACGAAACAACCAGATCAGAGAAGCCTCGTATAAGTAAACAAAATCATTTTAAATCTTCTAGAAACAACCCAAGAGCTTCTTTCAAAATGTACTCAGACAAGATTCTTCTTTCACCAGCCTTCACTTTTCCTATGATTTCCATTTTGGTGGTCAAACTTGTAGATCTATGCTTCTTTAACATGCTAGGAACAGCTGGTGAAGGAAGCTTGCGTGCTTTCCCGTTTCCTCTCTGTTGTTTTGCCTGCTGAGGAAGGAATTCTGGAGGGAGTTGCTGTTCACCTTGCCTGCTGTAGGCAGAGACACATTTAAAACAGGATTGGTTAGAGTAGAATCCCATTCTTTCTCAGCTCAAGCTTTATCACAGTGCTTACTGCAGATATACTACTGCAATGCAACACTAAACCTCTGTGTTTTCTAGACATCAATCACTATCCTCCCAATGCTGATACTACTTTAAAAAAAAAAACTTTGATGCTAGAAAGAAGTCTAGAAGGAAAAGCAGGGCTAGCTGGATGTAAGAAGACTTTCTAAAAAAGTATATCCTTTGTCAGAGGCTTTGTTAACAGAGTTAAACCTCTGCTGTGCATGAAAAATAACACTGAGGCTAAAATCTGCACAACAATCAGTCATAATTTATTTTAAAATATAACACATAGTTGCTTTAAAAAAACCCTGCTTTCCACGGCATCTTCAGAAGAGGAAGGATATAAATTTTCTGAAATTACACATGCATTATAAAGAAAGTGAACAGTGGTATAATGCAGGGCTGGAAAACTTGTGTCTCCCTGCTTTATGAAGTTGTTTGCTCTCAAGTTGTTTCTGACTTATGGCAATCTAAGGTGAACCTATCACAGGGTTTTCTGGGGCTGAGAGTGTGTGATGTGCTAAAGGTTGCCCAGTGAGTTTCCATGGCTGAGTGAAGAAAACTGAACTCTCGTCTCCAGGATTGGAGTCCTATGCTAAAACCAGTCCAGCTCAGTCATGAAGAGTGACTTCAGATGATTAGCCAGTAACCATCTTGCTTGCATGTTTCCTAAAGAACTTGAAAATAACATACCTGTAAATATTTGTTACTATCTGTCTATCACTATCTATCTATCTATCTATCTATCTATCTATCTATCTATCTATCTATCTATCTATCTTAGTATCTCTGTAAAAAAAGGTTCAGTGAACCAGCATGTTGTAGTAGTCTGGGTGTTGGACTAGGACTTTGGGAGACCAGGATTCAAATCTCCCCTCAGCAATGGAAATCCACTGGGTGATCAGTGGGCAAATCACACTTTCTCAGCCTCAGAGGAAGGCAATGGCAAACCTTCTGTGAAGAAATCCTGTCAAGAAAGTCTAGGAAAGGGTTATCATAAACTGGAGCATACCTCGAGGCATATAATAACAAAGGTATCCTAGTTCCTTTTCAGGGGCAATATTGGAGGCTTTGTGTGTGGTGTGTCCAGCAAAAAAAGCACACACAAAAATTATTATATTTTAATTATTATTTTCCCTTCTTTGCACTGTTAACGGCAGTAAATCACTTGTGAGAGCTTGTAAAAAGTTCCATTTCAAAAATTACTTTAAAAAAGTTGTGTAGCAAGTTATGGTTGTTGAACCTCTCAAAATATACCTCAAGTGTTGAACTTATCCTCCACTGATGTTTTGAAAATAGCCCTATTCAGTTCATCCCCCCGTCACGTGACCGACAAATGCACGAGAAGAGGAAGGAAGGAAGGGTTGGCTCTGCCTGCTGGGCTGGCCCCTTACCATTCACGTGCATGTGTATGTGTTTGCATCTGGAAAGGAAAGTCTGCTCTTATAGCCACTGGCCACCCCTATGATGTAAAACTTTGTGCAGATTTCTAAATCACTGGGAGGAAATTTATGTGCACACAGGAGAGGTATAGCTATGTTGCGGGGATAAGAACAATGATATTTTCTTTCCATCTTCAAATTTCTAGCATTGCAGTAACTTAAAACTTTCATATGTGGTGGACTTGTCAGATGGCAAGGAAATTTTAGAAGGGGATGCATGATGAAATTCAAAGAATTTGTAATGTGAATTTTGAAATGATACTGGAATTTTACTTATTAAATATAATAGGTCAAAATAGGGAGGTTAGAAGACACCAGAAGATACTATTGTACTTGATTACAGCAGCGAGACTAACATATGCTCAACACTGGAAAGAAAAGAAAAAAATCAGTTTAGAAGAATGGAAGTTAAAGGTACTAGACTATGGTAGAGACTGAAAAATTAGCAAACTCTTTGAAAAACAAACCTATCCAGAACTTTGAAAGGGAGCAGAAAAGGGTAATGGAATGGTTAAAAATATAAACTTATTAGAGGATCCAATAGCAAATTTTTTTGTCTTTATGAAAAGTGGAAGATGTAACTTAACCAGGGAAGAAAAACATGGAAGTGGAGGGGGGATATATCCACAACAGTGGTATATATTCTGTTATTTTATATGTGTAAAACTTTAATAAAATTCTTTCAAAAAAAATATTGAGGCCTCTATCTTGCATTTCTGGCCTATGTTCCTCTCATAAGGGGAGAAATCCTTGCCAATTAAGAGACAGGATCATTTCTCCCTCCATTCATCTTCAGACATCAAAGGGAGGGCTAGTATGGTAGAATGTACATCTTGAAATTTTTACTTTTTCACATTGTAATTCGAGAATCTCCCAGCCAAAATGGTCAGTGATCATGTTAGCTGGGACATTCTTGGATTTGTGGTCCAAAAAGTTAGTTCCCTAAGCTCTGTGGGAAGTGCTGCAGTTCAAAGGCAGGGCACATGGTTCAGTCCCATACCAAATGGCAGGCAAGAAAAGGTAGTCTTCTGGAGAGACACTTCCAGTCAGTATAGACAATACTGAATGAGAGGGACTGATGATCTGTTTCAGCACAGTCAGCCTTCCACATTTGTGGATTTCACTTTCATGGATTTTATTTTTGGCGAGTTTCTCCAACCCCTGCCCCCGCACTTCAAGTGCTTTTTTTCCAAGGGAACATTCCCTCTCAGTGCCTCTGATCAGGCTACACAGTCCTTTAAAAACCCACCTCTGGCCCTCCTCCCCCTCCTGTACCAGCTGCTGCTTGGTCAGCTAAGGACAGATCACAGCCTGTTTTCTCAGTACCACAAACCCTCTCCCAATGTCCACCACACGCCCAAGAAAGACATGGATGAGAGAGAGGAAGTAGAGGGCCATCATGCTAACCCACCCCCTTTCCTTCTTCTTCCACTGACTTGATTTGGACCTTGGGTGCTGCCCCATGCTTCAGTCCTCCTTCCATAGGCACACACACATTTTGATATTTGCAATTTTTCCACTTTTGTGGGGGTTCTGAGATCCTAACCCTAGCAAATGTGGAGGGCTAATTGTAGCACAGCTTCCTATCAATGGCAGCCAGAAGGCAGTAAGAGGCAGCCACAGTTCAACTTCTCTTGCTAACTTTCATACTACAGAAGATGGCAAATATGCCTTTTTCATACAAGTGATACTATGATAAACAGATGCTAGGACAGGGGAGAGAAAAGTAAGCAAAAAAGTTTAATGACTGATTAACCATATCCAAATCCAAAAGTATTTTGGACTTCAAGAGAATACTATGAAAGAAAAATATTTCCTCTCCTAAGAACCCATATATAGGTATCCTTTTCTTCTCTGATGGGTTAGGGTCCAGAGCACTATCAGTAAGTGGGAGAAAAGATGCATATAAACAAAACAAAACAAAACAAAACAAAACAAAACAAAACAAAACAAAACAAAGTCAAGTCAAGTCAAGTCAAGTCAAGTAAAATAAATAAAAACAGAACCCAGTCTTTTGTCCATTCTTCTCCTCTAGCCTTCTTCCAGTAGGAAACATGAGGGAATTACAGACGCTTGCCAGATGCCTCCACAATTCCCTCATGTTCCCTACAGGCAAAGAGCAAAAGGAGAAGAATGGATGAAAGAGTGGACCCTGCATCAAAAGAATGGCATAATTCACAATGGTTTAAAAGCGCAAAACATCAGGCGGCGAGTTGCCAAAAAGTGTGTGTGAGTGTGTGCACCTGTATTTCAAATTCATATTCTGCACAGAACAATAAATACATAACCACTACCATGACTAGAATAAAGTATTATATTACACTGCATCAAGACAGAATGTCCACTGGATATGCTTCACTTCATGCACTAGAGACATGTTGGAAATTATGTATATACCTCTAATGTAGAGCTGGGAACATTTGTGATCCCTTTCCAGCCTGCATCCCTTGTAGACTGTAGCTCCTGTGAGTAGGATAACAGGAGCTACAGTCTAACAAGGGATGCAGGGCTGGAAAGGGATCACAAATGTTCCCCAGCTCTACATTAGAAGTATATACGTAATTTCCAACATGTCTCTAGTGCATGAAGTGAGGCAAGGAATGGGACAGTACACTCTGATCATGTCCTCAACCTTGGTTCCTTGTTTGGCCTTAGACGCAACTTGGTGCAATGCTTGAAATGTAGAGACTTCATACAGACTCCCTTTTCCAAACATAGTGCTATATACATAGCTGGGAGCCAGAAGGCACACTTCATCTCCCCCACACACAGAATATACATTCAGAGGTAATCATGTTTACACTGTCACCCTGGCTGGTTTACATCCCAAGTCTCCATATCTATTACCTGGTGGCAGTAAAGAACAAGTTGCTTACCTGTGACTGCGGTTCCTCAAGTGGTCATCTGTGCCTCACACAAATGGCATCAAATGATCCCATTTGTGTGAGGTATAGAGACCATGAAGAAAAACTAAATGTTAGTGGAGTTCACTTAGAGGGAACTGGTCCTGGCTTGAGGGGAGAAATTTCCTAGATGGGAGCTACAGTCTCACAAAATCTGGAAGGCTGTATCTTTCCTAGCTGTGTCCAGGCCTTAAGACAGGAATACCTGCCTGTCCATGTTCTAAGTGTCTCAGGTAAGGCTATGCTAATCATAAGCCAGAGTGGTGTAGTGGTTTAAGCTCTGGACTACATCCCTGGAGACCAGTGTTCAATTCTCTGATTGGCCATGGAAACCCACAGGCGTCTCACACACTCTCAGCCCCAGAAAACCACATGACAGAGTTTCCTTAGAGTTGCCATAAGTCAGAAACTACTTGAAGGCACACAACAATAGCAATCACAATGAAATTGACAGACTTCTTGTGGTAAGATCTAATGAGACAACTGATCAAATAAACAGATGGCACTGACAAGATCACGACATTTTCTCAATGAACACTCTATCCTTTTCTAAAAGTATTTTCATATAGGAATGTTAACTAGGGTTGCCAGGTTGGATATGGGACAGAGCTGTTGTAACTTTAATCCTGAGGAGATTGTGAAGCAGGACAAAGTGCCTTAGAGGGTAGTGTGTGTGCGTGCGCATGCACGCAGAGGTGCCAGTGACAAGAACAGAGCTGGACACTCCTTTGAGCCTCTTGCCCCTGCTCTCTACTGGGAAGCCAACAGCCACGTTGGGAAAGGATGACTACAACTGCAAGTTGGAGTTTTGAAGGTGAGGGAGGCCTGGTGAATTCAACTACCCTGACGGAGCTTTACCGTATCTCCCTGTTTAATTTTTTTTCTTTTTATTGACAACATCAGTACAAAGCAATACAGAAAACAGATAATATACAATGCAGTACAAATGAAAAACAAACAATTCATAATAGAACTACAAATGTTAAACTAACTAAAAAGGACTACAAAAGGGGGGGTCTTGCCCTTGTCACTGACAGCTCATATTAATCAAACAGTTACAACTAACTATTAGATCCTTAAGTTTATATAAAGGTTAGCATTTTTTGCCAATCATTCTTATCAGCAAATACATACCTACAAAATTAATCAACTTATTCTATATTTTATATTAGTTTAAATTAATTATCAGACATCAAAAATAGTGACAACCATCAAAAATACCAACAATCCTAAAGTAATAACTCTAACTTAATTATTATTAAAAATTACTTTTCATCTCTCAGTATAAATAGTTTATAATCACTGATTGATAACTTCATCAGCCAAGTTACTCATTAGCTTAACTTTTTACTTACCAACTTAACACAAATATGTAAGTCATTTTTAAATTATTCCATGTTCTATATTAATCATCCCTAACTTATTCTTATTCTATATTGAGATTTAAAGTAATAACAATCATCAGGAAAAAACACAATAACATCCCTCTAGGAAAATATATTAATAATTCTTTATGCAGGAAATAACATCTAAAAGCAAAAAACATATTACAATTATTAACTTCAATTACACTTCTCTTGTGATAGTAAAAATTCAGAGTTTAAAATTAAAGTCCGAAAAACCTATCATCATCACCATCATCATCATCATCAAATCCCCCTCATTCCCTTCCAAATAAGTTCATTTTTTCCTTTTTTTTGGACATCTTTAGACTCTTCCCCTGCTTCTTATAAGTCTCTTTCTTCATCAAAACAATTTTTTTTCTTTCTCTCTTAAATCGTATTTAAGTTTTCCTGAAAAGCCTTTTGTCAGCTCAGTCATGTTCAACTTATGCCTTTCATTCTTATAAATAAAAATCAACCTCTTCTGAGTTGGTCACTGCTGGAAGGAATAAGTCTCTCTGGTGAGTTTGTCTACCAAAAAGTTGTGGTTCTCTTTTTTCCTGAGAGAAATTCCTTTTAGGAGAACAAAACAAGCTGTCATGCGTTTTCGAAAATTTGGCCTTTCCACTCTTTGACTGAAGTTTGAGTTATGACATCACTTGAAATCTTCATCCCTCTTACATCAACTGTATTGGCTCTCTCCAACTTTTGCTGCACATTTATCTTAATTTGGATAATCTGAGTCTTGAATCATTCCTTGCAGGATTCTTATTGCATCCTCTTTCTCTTGTGCTTGCACAGATGTCTTTTTAAATGCCTGCTGAGTTTTAACATCTTAATCTGACCCATATTTAGATTCTTTGATACCTGTTCTATAAATGCATCAAACTTGTTCTCAAGAGAGACTTAAATTGCCTAAATTCTGCACAAATCTCACAAAATAGTCAGGTACATCCTCACCCTCCACTGAGTGTATCTTGATTTGTCATATTCCTAAACTGAAGACACAACTAATTCCACCCAGTACTCACTGTATTCTCACACAGAGGAACTTGTAGCAACGATTAAGATGAACATTCTATTGAAATTCAACTTCCTGTTCCAAAACCTCCCAATTATTATGAATGACAAACCTTTTCAATTATGGAAGAAAGAGCTAACTAAATGCATATGGGCAGGAATAAAGCCAAGAATTAAATGGAAACTTCTAACAGATCAAAAAGCAAGAGGAGGCTGCAACCTTCTCAACCTAAAACTTTACTATTATGCCAATAGTTTAGCATGGATCCAAGACTGGATTACATTAAAAGATAAGAAAACATTAACATCAGAGGGTTCAAATCTTAGGTTCAGATTCCATGCATACTTATGGTATAAGGAGGCAAAGATAGATAAAGATTTCTGTAATTGCTTTGTTGGAAAGGCCCTATTAAAAATATGGACTGATGTTAAGAATAAGACAACAACCAAGTTGGTTATCCCCACAAGAAGCTTTCTTTGGTAAATGGGTAGACAACCAGGAAGTCTGGATCAGATATAAAGATTTGATAATACAAGACCTTAAAGATGAGATTCAGATAAAATCCTGTGAAGAGGCTGAAAGAGAAGGTCTCACATTACACTGGTTTCCCTACCTACAGTTAAAAGTACGGTTTCACATGGATTTAAAACTAGAAGGGTTTACAAACCAGAAAACTCAAAATGAACTGGAAACAATAATCTTTACAAAGAAAAGGCAAAAAATCTTCATTTATATAAATATCTTTTAACTTGACACTTAGAAGATGAAATTGCCAAGGACACTATGGTGACTTGGGCCAACAATTTGCAACATGAAATACTATTAGACAACTGGGAAACTGCTTGGAAAAACACTAACCAATTCACTTGCTTGCAAGATTTGAAAGGGAACTTTTTATAAATGATGTAGAGGTACCAATCTTACTCCAGAAAAAATTGATAAAATCTACCATACTGGAAACAACAGGTGTTGGAAATGCCAAGAGAAGATTGGTACTTACTACCACCTTTGGTGGATGTGTCCAGTGGCAAAAAAATTCTGGACAAATGTACATGAAGTCATAATGGAGATATTTCAAATTAGATTTCCTTTAAGTCCAGATTTTTTTCTTTTAAATATGACGCATATGTTTGACAAAATCTCTCTTAAAAAACACAATCGAATCCTACTCTAATGGTCTCTGTAGCACGAGTCAATTTTGTGAAACTTTGGAAAACCAAAATTCCTGATATAGATCAATGGTTACTAAGAGTACGATTTACTTACCCATTATATAGATGGAAAACAAACTAATAAACTGGAAGAATGGCAACCAGTAATAACATACACAAGTAAGAGATGGGGTATCAAGATTTAAAATTTAATGTAAAATATGCATGTATATTTATTTTCTAACTATTTTTATATATTATTATTACTATAATGCACAATAAATATTCTGCACATGGAGAAAGAAACATTATTTCAATTACTTCCTTACATAATATAAAATGAGTATAGATATTAATAGTCAAATAAGGATACACTGAAAAAAGGTGATTTCAATCATAGACTCTATTTGAATAAAAGGTAAATAGGGAGTTTTAAGTGAACATAGTCCATGGCTGAAGGCAAAAGGAAGTTGATATTTCTGTTTCTTTTTTCTTCTTCCAATTTTCTTATTTTTCTGTATTATCTATTTTCCCTCCCTCTTCTTATTATCTTGGTTTTTACATTATATAAACTATTTTATTTATAATACTTGTAATGGTTTTTTTTGGTTTATAATAAAAACTAATTAAAAAACAAACAAATATGGGAACTTGTGTTCCCAGACACAGATAAGAATAAGTCTTACATAAACTTCCTCAGTGATGTAAAAACTGGCACAATACTAACCAGTAGGCAGACTGGCAAAGTTGCTAAAAAAGAAGAAGTTGTCTTCATAATATTGAACATGATGATGATCTTAGAAGTGACAACAAAATCTTATTCAGCTGTTTATATAGGCCAAGTATAAGTATAATCCAAATCTAAAAGTCCAATTAATAAACCAAATAAAACTGTTCAATCAAAAGGAGAGAAAAAAGAAATCAATTATCTGAAAGTCCAGGATCCAGATCAGAGTCCACTTATACAAAATCAAGCATAAAACTAGTAATCATATCCTGTTAAGAGTTCTGAAGTAAATCCCCAAAAAAGGAAGAAAAAAGGAAAGGTTGAGCTATTCAACATAATTAACTTATCATTCCAATAAAAATAAAAAAGAAGTACTGTCACTTTAAACCCTCCATCACACAGGAAGGCTCTTAAACTTTAGGAAATAGTTTTGGCTCCTCCAAACAAAGGATTCTTGTCTTCCATAAGCAATATTAAAAAGGTAAATTATATACATGTAAGAGGGCTGGACATAGTTCATGTAATATCTTTGTGAGGTGGTGGTGGTGGAAAACCCTCATCTACCTGACTGCACCAAAACACGTGATTCTCCTCAGCCTGGGATCTGCTGCAGTCACTTCATTCCTGAGTAGATGCCTACCTGGTCCCAATCTTGCTGGATCAGAGTCTTTAGACTTTCTGTATATTAGTGAGTCCACTAGCTTGACAGGGAGATCTTCCTGTCAGGCACGACGCTTTGGGGGTTCATGATCCAGTGGAGCTCACTAGATCATATCCTTCATTAATGTGACTGGAAGTCAGATCAAGAGCTCTACGGTATCTCATCCTGCTCTACAATCTGTTCAGGAGTAAAGTTACAGGACCCCCCCTCCAGCCTGGATCCAACCTGGAAACTCTAGTGCAAACCAATATATTTGGGCCGACGTGATAGTCACATTACTAGTACTTTTTTTTTCAACTTTACACTCTCAGGTCTGAAAAAACAACATATAGTTTATTTTGTTGTATTAATTGTTGATTACTAGTTTGTAGATTTTTTTTCTGCAAAAGAATAAATGCCTTAATTCAGGTAATTTTTAAAGGGATTATGGCAGTAAATGTGACTCTACAAGAAAAAAAATCTGATGCACTTAACAGTCTGGCACAAGTATTAGGTTAAACAGATGCCTCAAAAGGTTCCTAAAATTTTATTTGGGCAAGGGAAAAAAGCTGAGACTGAGTCTCAACATTTTGCAGGATGCAAAAGATAGAGGGGGACTTGCTGTTAGAAATCTAAAACTGAATTTTTTTCTCATCTTGTTTGGTTACTTTAAACATTGGATTACTTTCAAAAAAGATAGGCTTTTTACAATTAGAAGGATCTGATTTGAATTTCAGCTGGTATACATTTCTGTGGTATGACAAACTCAAAGCTAATGTTGATTTTAAGAATCATTCTATTAGATGTGCTTTAATAAGAGTATGGAATAAATATAAACTGATACTATGTTCTAAAATGCCATTCTGGGTTCTCCACATGAAGCTTTGTTTAAGAGAAAAATAGCCTTTAAAGAGAATTGGTTTATTTATAAAGACTTTTAATGATAGAAAATGGGCAATTTAAAATGAAATCAAATGATGAACTCATCCAAGAAGGCTATGATGTGTGTTGGTTTTCATACAGACTGAATGGTTTAAAATGGACCAGAATTTATATTTTTAAATCTGAATTTGAAGAACAATTATGTGCTGATGAGGAACATATAATTGCCAAAATGTATAAGTTATTGTTGAAAATTGAAACAGAAGATGAATAAGAGAAAGCTTGTATGATTAAATGGGCACAAAATGTGGGGCTGTCAGGACCCTGGAACTCCAGGACACCAGCTCTGAGTCTGAGCCGGAGTCCCCGGAGCCTGCTGCACCAGCACAGCCCACTCCCGAGGCCGCCCCAGGCACAGAGCCCTTGGCCCCAGTAGTCCCAGCAGCAGAGCCAGGGGCTGCCCCAGACCCAGCCCAGCCAGAGGAGTCGGATGGTGAGTTTCAAGAGCAGGTGCCTACTTACCAGCAGCATCGGGAGCAAAAGAGTGCTCTCAAGAGGTCAGAATGTTTAAACAGAAAACGCCAGGCAATCAGGGCCCACCTGCGATAACACCTGGAGGACTAATCTGCCTATAAAAGCAATCACTCAGCCTTGGGTCTTTTGTCGGCTCACAACTGACCATTCTGGGCGAAGTGCTTGTTGTGGATCTCAGCTTGGCCTCCTGAAACGCTGCCCGACCTGCTGGAACGTCGCCACCTCTTGATCCCGGACCAGCTCTGGTAACTTTTTTTGTTCGAACAGACTTTGACTGTGTGCTCGCCTGGCTGTGACGCAACAGCCAAGGAGTCTCCCTGCTGCCGGTATTTACTGCTATTTTTCCTGTTCTGTTCTGCTGAAGTAAAGCCCTTTAATTTATTCCCTGCCTTATCTGCAAGAGACCTGTAGCCAGCTCCCTTGGCTGCTTGCCAGGCCTTGGCATTGACAGGGGCATCATATCCAGATGGAACAATGGGAAAGGATGCGCGTAAAAGATCTGAAATATACTCTGAGTTATGATCTTAGAGAAAATTTTTACAAAATGATGTACAGATGGTATTTAATGGCAGAAAGATTGTCTAAAATGTATAATGGTTCCTCAAATGTTTGTTGAAAATGTGATCAAAAAGAAGGAAATTTTTAGCACATGTAGTGGACCTGTAAGAAAGCCAAGAAGTTTTGGGTGACCATACATAGATTGATGGAAGACATCTTAAAGGTAAAGATTCAATTCCAACCTGAACTTTTTTTATTAGATCTGACTGATGAACAGACTGATAAGAAGTTGGGAAGAATCTTTCACTACATGATCAAGGCTGCGAGAGTGCACAGAAATGGAAAAATGTGGCTATTCTTTTTCGCATGAAGATTGGCAGAGATAAATGAACCATTTTAATTAAGGAAGAATCTAATTTAAAAATGATTGGGATAAATTGATCGTATATCTAAGATTGCTAGAGGGGAAGTCAATTACTGGTTTTGAAGGTTAAGCTTATAGTTATTAAATGCAAGGCAGTAGTGTGATAATGATAGACAAGCTAGAAGCGTATCTTGTAGATTATCTTTGAACCAAAAGCTGGTGAGTTAAAAGTCATTTATAAGTGTTAGTCTAATTTAATTTACTATTAGATTAGATATTAGAGTTTGTCTGTTTATTAACTGGTTGCTTTTGTATTCCCCTATAAGCTGTTTTATATATTAAATACATGCATATCTATTAAAAAAGCCTTCTTAAAATTGTTCCAGTATAACTCTCAGAAAGGAATCCAAATCAGAAGGATTTTACTTTTTTTCTGATAGGCACAGCTCCCATTCCAGGACTGATATGATATTGGTTTCTAAAACTTTGACAGACAAGGTTTATAAAATTGAGCCTAAGGCTTTTTCAGGTCACAATCCAGTGAAGATGATGCTTAAAAGATTAACAAAGGAATTCAGATAAGATTAAATGAATCTTTACTTCTGAAGGAAAGATGTCATTCTTAAATCAAAGAAGGATCTTCAAAAAACTTTGAGAGGAATTTAATAAAATAACTAATATTAGAACTGTCTGGGACATAGGTGAGGCCTATATGAGAAGATATTTTATTCAACTTAATAAAGAACATAAAAAGAAGCAAATGGAGAAAATTCAGAAGATTTTGGATGACGTTAACAATCAAAGAAGATAGATTAAAGAAATTCCTAGAAGATGAAGCAATTTTAAAACACTTAAGACTATTAAGAAAACAATTATCATTTTTGACTATGGAGAATCTTGAAAATTTTTTTAAGTTTAATTGAAAAAATTTAATTAGGTGAAATTCAGTTGTTGTTTAGTTTAGTATAATTTAGCTTAAGCATGATATATATGTATATATTTTTCTTTTTTTGTATGTTTAGTTTAATTATATATATAGGTTGATTTTGTTGTATGTCTTTATTATATATTGGTTTGGTTGCTTGGATTTTTTGTTTTTGTTTGTTTTATGTATTTTAATTTTTCTTAAAAAATTTTCTAATACAAATTTCTATTAAAAAAAAGAATCTTGAAAAAAAAGCTGAAATTTCTGCAACAAAGAATTCTGAACATGCAAATAAACCAGGGAAGATGGCTTGCGTATCACCTCAGGAAAGAAAGAGAAAATAGAATTTTCAAAGTTAAGAGAAGGTGAGAAAAAATTTGCTACGGATAAAGACCTACAAAGGATTTTTCACAATTATTTTTCTAAGCTTTACTCATGTAAGTATGTGGAAGAGAACAAGATAGAAGATTATCTGATAAGACAATACCTACCAAAATTGACAAAAGAAGAGAAAGAACAGATTAATTGGAAGATCACAATATCTGAGATATCTGAGATAGTGGAGACTATTCAAAAATTGAAGTCAGGAAAAACTCCAGGTCCAATATTATAAAGTCTTACAGGACGAGTGGTTATCTCCTTTACAAACTGTAATGAAAGATGTGAATGAAAAAGGATTAATTCCTAGTTCATGGAAGGAAGATAATATTTTATTGATTCCAAAGGATGGACAAGATTTGACTTTACCAAAGAACTATGGACCAATTTCTTTGTTGAATAATGATTATAAAATCTTTGCCTTGATTTTGGCAGAAAGAATGAAGTATGAAAGAGTGAAGAATTTATTAAAGAAATATATTGAAGAAGACAAATGTGGATTTTTACCTGGAAGACAAAGAAAGGCAATATCATAATTGTATTGGATGTACTAGAATACTTTGAATGCCATAATGAAAAGCAAAGTGCTTTAAATTATTTGGATGCAGAAAAAGCATTGAATTTTAGTCAATTTTTTTTCATTAAACCGATATATACTGCAAAATCATAGTACAGTTTGCCTTTCACATTCATAGGTTTCTTTCTTTTTAATATATATTTCATTTTTTATTAAAATTCCATCTATTTACACACATATCTCTACTTGTCATATTCTTTTCTCAGATTGTATAGAAACATAGCTCATTATACATTATACTTACACATTCATAGGTTTCAACTTTGGTGAATTTGATTGCTCGTGGTGTTCTACCTCTTTGCCCCTCCCATGATTTCACCTCTCCCAGATCATCAGAGAAGGCAAATACAGATTGGCACTGAAGGCACTGGTAGCAGTCAATGCAATCCAGTGCCTTTCCATTCTTCTGCTGTCCAGTCCCTCCACCCCATTCTCCTCCCCCCTTCGAAAAGTCATGAAGCCCACTTCAAATACTGAACCTGGAAAATGAAGCTATTTTCACAAACTGCTGCTAGCTACAGCAATACCTAATCTGGCTCTTCTGCCCCAATTCTCCTCCTCCCTCTTGTCTCCCATCTTCCAAACAGACACAGGTCACAGGAAGATCTGCAAAAAGGAAGATTGCAGTGGCTGCTCCCAGTGTCTTTAATACCAATCTGCAGTTATCTTCTGTGACCATCTGGTTGCCTTTTTGCAAGAAGGGGAGGGGACGGAATTGGGGAGGAGAGGGTTGGAATCACAATGGCTTTTAGGGAAACTTTTCATGCAGGTCTGAGATTGCTTCCTTGGAGGATTTGGGACAAGCAGAGTTGTGGAATGGTTTTTCCTACAAGTGGGGAGAAGGGTAGGGGATGGATCGCAATCGCTGCTGCTGGCTGTGTTTCCCTCCTCTGAGAATCATGGAGATGTGTTTGTTTTCTGAGGTGTACAGGATGTGAAGTTGGGGCAGGTGTCTTTTTAGAAGAGGGGAGATGAGGGGGAGGAGGAGAAGTGGGGCTGAGGAGCCAGATTAGGTACTAGCAGCACCTTGTGAAATCAGCTTCATTTTCCAGGTTTAGTGTTTGCAATTTCTTGACTTCTGCATTGGTCCTGGGTCCCTAACCCTCACAAATGCGAAGGACTGACTGTAAATGGAGACACTATGAAAACCTTTGAAATGACGAAGGAAGCAGTAATTTCCAAAACAAAGAGTGAGATCACAGAATTTTTTTAATGAAACTTAAAGAACTAACACCAGATCAGTTTGGGATGTAAGTAAAGCATATATGAGAGGATATTTTATTCGAACAAAGTATATATAAAAAACAAATGGAGAAAATACAGAAAATTTTAGACAAAATAAAAACTAAAGAAGCATTAAGGAAATTTTCAGAAGAAGAAGCAACTTTGAAGAAGTTGAGATTGCTGAGAAATCAACTAATATGAATTAG
The DNA here is from genome assembly GCA_948472985.1 of Iguana delicatissima. Taxonomy (NCBI): domain Eukaryota; kingdom Metazoa; phylum Chordata; class Lepidosauria; order Squamata; family Iguanidae; genus Iguana; species Iguana delicatissima. Next base: position 206,672 of record CAOKZL010002874.1, read on the forward strand.
GAATTTCTTTTTAAAGTTATTGAATTGTTGAATTTTGGTTCTAATGTTTTGACTTGGGTTATATAAACATATCTGAATCAATTTGCAAAATTAATAGTTAATGCAGACACAACTAAATCTTTTGAGTTTTAGCAGTGGAGATTTTAGCAGTGGAGATAAGTGGAGTTAAAATTGGAAATGCTGGATTTAAATTAAGAGCTTTTGCTGATGATTTGATGATTACGCTGGAAAATCCATTGGAATCAACACTGAAATAGCAAGAAAAAATAATAAAAGAATTTGGAAGCTGGCTTGAAGATAAATAAGAAAAAGACCAAAATTTTGACTACAAATATGAAGACTCAAGAGAAGAATGAACTACAATTAGAAATAGGCTTTAAAACTGAAAATAAAATAAAATACTTAGGCATCTATTTAACTGGAAACTCTAATCAATTATATGAAAATAATTATGCGAACACATGGAAAGAGATCCAGAACTATTTGGATAAATGGCAGAAATTGAACTTGATTTTCCTAGGGAAAATATCAGCAATAAAGATGAAAGTTATTCCAAAGATATTTCTTTTTCAGATGATTCCAATATTGACTAAAGAAACACCATTTAAACAACGGCCAAAAGTTTTGTCAACATTTGTATGGGAAGGTAAAAAACCCAGAGTGAGATATATAAAGTTTTGCAAGACGCAAAAGACCGGGGCGGTCTTGGATTGCCAGATTTAAAAATCTGCTTTGCAGTCTTCTGTGTGATTTGGATTAAAAAAAGAGAGATTCGCAAAGATATATAAAGATATGAAGAATAAATGTTGGAAATGTGAAGAGCAAGTCAGATCTCTCTGTCATATGTGGTGGACATGTCAGAAAGCAAACAATTTTGGATGAAGATACAGAATGAGATGCAAAACATTTTGAAATCCCAAATGCCTAAAGATCTGAACTATACTTGTTAGGAATCTGGGAAGAAGACACATTTATTGACAAAAAACAACAGAAGCTGGTCAAATGTATGATATTGGCAACGAGACTGGTATATACAAAGTACTGGGAAAAAGTGGAGATTCCATCTACAGAAGAATGGTTTAATAGATTGATAAGAATAGTTTCTTACATATAGGTTAAAGGGACAAACAATAAATGAATTTTTTTCTGAATGGAAATGTCTGAATGACTGTTTAAACTAAAACAAGGGTGAATGAGAGTAATGGGTAATAGAAGAGAGATGGGAAGAAATAACTGAAATAATTGTACAGAATATGAGAATATGGAGAGAATATGGGATAGGATGTACTATAAATTATGTTTATTCTGCTGTTATTATATTCAATATTCTTAATAAAAATAAAAAAAATAAAAATAAAATGAGGGCGAATTGATAATAGGTTTTTAACTTGCTTATACCTTTAAGTTTTGATCTATTTTTTAATGTGACATGAGATGTGTAATATGAAAACAATAGAGCATTTTAATTTGCTGTTGTTTTAGATATTTGTATTATTTACAACACAGTGTTTTAGTAATAATGACCAAGACCACATCCACACCACACTGCTATAATGCTATTATTCCACTTTCAACATCCTATGGAATCCTCTGCCATTTCCACACTACACTGTTAAAGTGCTATGATTCCACTTCCAACATCCTATGGAATCCTGGATTTTGCAGTTCAGACAGGGGCATTTAGAATTCTCAGCCAGAGAGCTCTTTGGTAAATTTCAAACCCCAGAATTCCACAAGATGTTGAAAGTGGAATAATAGCACTATAAAAGTGTAGTGTGGAAATGGTCATGGAGTTTCAATTTAAGGAGGGGTATTTAGAATTCTCAGTCAGAGAGCTCTTTGGCCTTAAACAAGAAACCCCAGAATTCCACAAGATGTTGAAAGTAGAATAATAGCATTGTTAACAGTGTAGGGTGGAAAGGCCCCAAGACTTACTAATAATTTTTGAGGATTAATAATTATTCTAATAATTATTATTACTGGTTTATATATGGTTATAATACTCATGTTCGTATAAATAAGCATAGTTGAAATAGACTTGTCTTTGATCTTCTCTTTTAATTAAACTTTGAGACTTGATACAGCTGCTTAGAATAAATTTAACTTAAAATAACAGAATAATGTTAACAAGTGATTTCTAATGATAACTAATTTTTTTTCTTTTTTATGAATTGAGTAAATTTTCTTTATTGGATAGATAGACAAGGTTTATTATCAGCAACAAGAATTAACTTTGACCTTAATTACAGACTTAATACTGAAGTGTAATTGTTTGGTAGGAGCTTTTTGCAACAAGGGCAGGAACCAACTTTTTAATTATTTGTAGTTTTTTAAACAGTTGGTTGTAGTTTAGCTAGACATTTGTAGTTTTGTTATATAGTGTTTGTTTTTTCATATTTATTGTATTTTTTTTTTAAATTTTGTGTATTGTTTATTTTTTATTTTTTCGTCCTTTAATAAAAATGTAAAAAAAAAGAAATAAAAAAAAGAAATTTCCAACAGGACAAGACAAGGATGTCTGCTGCCCCCTTTTTTTTAAATTTTTTTTAGCATTAGATGTATTGAATCATGTAATTTGAAGAAATGCAGATATTTGGAATTAAAAGAAAAAAACAGAGTTTAAATTGAGAGTTTTTGCTGATGTTGTAATTATTTTGGAAAACAACTGAAATCAATACAATTTTGAAGGAAATTTTTTTTGGGATAAATGTTGTTATTATCAAAAATCCACAAGGTATGAACAAATACAAAAAGCCATTAAATATAATCAAAGCAGAATGTGATCATCAAAACCACTTTTTCTCATAGATCTTACTGCTTTTTTCTCATGGTTTTAGGCAAAGTTGTAGGATCTCCAATAACATCTCCATTAAGTGTTCAAAATAACATAAATCTTTGGTTCTCAAGTGTGCCTGTTTTATAAAAATTAATGAATGGGAGCCACTTTCTGATTTAAAAGGAAAGTCTTGGTTTGTTCTGTTTTGTCCTTCTTATATTATCTGATAGTTTCTGCAGGAAAAATTAAAAGATTTAATTTTAGCTGGTTTGAAGATAAAGACAAGACTAAGATTTTTTTTTTAAAAAAAATAAAGTTTTTTGAAAATTTTAAAAAAAGGAAAAAAATTACATACAATCACATCACATCCAACCCAAAACAACAGCAATGCTTCTTATAGACCCATATTCATTATTTTATTAATAAGTACCTTATACCTTATAGTCTTAGCCTTATCTTACATACATTTTCTCAGTATCTATAACCTATACCAACATTCTGCTAAAAAAACCAACAACTGTAATAATAACATCACATTTAAAATTTTCCACCCACAAAAACCCAAACCCCATGACACATAAAACTAATATACAATAAAACCGTGACACAGGACAACACTCAAACCATTACATACGTGCAAACCTATCTTAATTATATAATTACTAATATTATTTCTTATCAATTCAATTAACTTATCCGTGGTATAACCTTCAACATTCCTCATTCACCACCCCTTTAAACATTACTTCCTCTTTTTATCCAGTTGGGAAAATTTTTATTTATGTATTTACATCATCCTGCTAACTTATAACAACTACCGCTTCATTTACTCTTTATCGCCGTTTATCCTTCTATACTAATCCTATTTATTTCCCCTTATCTATTTCCCCACTATATGAATCTGTTTTTTTTTTCAAATTTTTGAAATATTCATACAGTCATACAGTCCGATTAATGCATAACCACCCCAGTGTTTTTCCCATAAAGGGATCAAAATATCCCATTCCTCTTTAAATTTATCTTTCTCTTTTTCCAATCTTAATGTAAATCTATCCATTTAAACCCAATTCAAAATTTTGTTGATCCTTTTCTGTTGTGGTTGGTGATCTTTCCACTTCTTTGCAAACACAATTCTCACAGCATAAACCATATAACATAAGATTCTCCAATATTTCTTTTTTTAGTCTCATCTAATTCATCAAACATATTTATTTAAGAAATTTTCTCTACTTTGGAAATTTTTTTAAACATTCTATAATCTGCTCACGAATTTTTTTCCCAATTTCTGTTTCCTTACATTTCCACCAGCAGGGAACGGAGCCTACTTTTGACATTTCCAACATCTCGCCAATATCTTATTCTTCTTCATTTCTGCAATCTTAGTTGGTGTTAAATGCCATTATAGTAAATTTTTAGGAAATTTTCTTTAAATTTAATACTTTTTGAAATTTTTCAAATTTATTTTCCAGGCCCTCTCCCATTGTTCGGGGGAAAAATTTACCTAAAGCCTGTGCCCATCGTAACATGTTATCCTTTTTTTTTTTTTCCATTTCTACATTTAGTAGTGTTTTATAGACCTTTTTAAAAAGGCCTTTCCCCCTGCTTTAACACTTTTCTAAATCCTTATTTCTGGAAACTCCTCTCATTTTACTATCTATTCTAAATTTTTCCTGTTTTTCCCATATAGTAACCAATGAGAATTATATCCATCCTGAATCAACTATTCTACTCTTTTTTAAAATTTTCCCCTTCTTTTTTAAAAATGTCCCCATATGTCAACCATTCTTTCATTTTTATCTTTTCCAATCTATAAAGGCTTCGTGTGGTAAACCCAATATGGAATATTTAAAATATTTTTTTCCTTTTTTTAACCAAAACTAGGAGGATTCCCTTTCCTTAAAAATATCCATGAAGTTTTTATTTACTTTATGCTTGTCATACCAAAGGTTGCATCCACCGAAATATTATTATAGCCTTAGACTTAGTAATTTTTTTTTTTTAATAGTATCCACTTCTGGCCAGCATATTCCCAAGTTTCATAGTAAATTTGTAAATCCGGAATTTAATCCCCCTTTTCTTTCACCTCTTTAAATATTTTTTTTTTATCCTTGGCTTTCTCCCATTATAAACCCTATAGTTTTTTTCCAAGCTTTAAAAGGTTTCTCGTTAGTTAAGATAGGAAGGTTCTGAACAAAAAGCATTTTCAAAAATTTTCATTTTAATGGGAAATTTTCCCATAGGAAAATTGCAGCCTTTATTTTTCTAATTCTCTTTTTATTTCCCCCATGTCTTTTTGTAATTTTTTTGATAACTCTGAGTTATTTTTTTAATTTTACCCCTAAATATCTTATTTTCTTCGTTATTCTCAAGCCTGATAGCTCTACTAGCTTCTTATCTTGTTCTTTTTCGTTTTTTTAGTCATAAACAAAGATTTATCTTTTTTAAACCCTTTAAAATCCCGCTACCCCCCCATATTGATAAATACCTCCATCACCATTTCAATACTTTTTAAAGGTTCCTCCATTATTATAACTACATCATTGGAACCCCTAATTTTATATTCATGTGATTTTATTCTCATTCCTCTTATTTTACTTTCATTCCTTATTTTATTATTCAGTATTCTAAACATACTATAAAAAAAAGAGGTGAAAGTGGACAGCCTTGTCTGGTTCCTCTATTTATTCTAATTGCTTTGTGATTTTCCTTTTATAATCAGGTCGCCCATTCACTGTAAATAGCCTTTCCCACTCTATATATCTTTCCTAATCCTATTTTTTCCAAAGTTTCTAGCATAAAAGCCCAATAAATTTATCAACGTTTTTTAGCTTTAAAAATAATAACCCTAATTTTTTATTTTTTTGATAATATTTATCATATTATTATAATTCTATATTTTCTTTAATTTCTCCCTGGAAGAAAACTGTTCTGATCTTCATGTATCCATGTTATTAATATTTTTTTAAGGTGTTCAGCTAATATCTTTGCACCAATTTTATAATCGATATTAACAGGGAGATCGGTCTATAATTTTTTTTGTCTAATAGATTTTCCCCCCCTTTGGGAAAATTAAGGCAATGTTTGATTCTTTCCATGTATTGGGAAATGTTCTCTGATTAATGAATTTAATTTTTACCAAAATCGGGTTTAATTCCTAAGGAAGTTTTTTAAATAATGCTGAAAAAGCCATGGGGCCGGGAGTTTTTTACTTTTAATTCCTTTTGATTTTTATTTTCTTATGTAATTAGTTTATCTAATTCAGTGGTTCTAACCTGTGGGTCCCCAGATGTTTCTAATTTCAGCTCCCAGAAGCCCTGAGCATTACCATATGGCTGGGGTTTTGGGGAGCTGAAGTCCAAAAACTCTGGGGCCCCAGGTTGAAAACCCTGCTCTAATTCTTCTTTCTTTTCCAAAATTTTTTTTAATTTCTCTTGTTTCTAAATATTTTCTGTTTTTTCCTATCTCTTCTTGTGACTTTATCCTTTTCCCAAATAGCTCCTCAAAATATTTAACAAATATATTTTTAATCTTTGACTTTTGGGTACTGAATTCCTTGCTCCTCTCAATTCCCTAAATTCTTTTTTCCTTTTTTTCTTAATTTGTAGGAGAGCCATCTTCCTATCTTATTTTGCATGCTCAAAATGTTTTTGTTTTACATATCTCAGTTTAGATTAAATTTTATTGTTGTTAGAGAAACAATTGCTTCTTCAACATCTGAACTTCTTTTAAAATTTTGGGGTCATGCGTATTATTTTTTAATTTATTTTTCTATTCTTTAACATTTCATTTATTTTTGATTCTTTTCCTTTTTGATTCTTATCAACCAGGCTTGCTACTAATAAAAATCCTCCCTACGGCTTTACCCGTCTATCCCTCTATCTGTCTGGCCTTTTCCTAAATTGTTATAAAAAAGTTTTTAATCTTCTCTAGCTTTATTCATTATTGATTCATTTCTCAATAGATTATCATTTAATCTCCACCTCTTTTTTTTTTTCCCCATGTCCGTTAATAATAAAAGACTATGATAAAAAAATTCTTGGGGGGACCCTATCTTCCCAACACTTTTTATAACTCTGTGGATGGGAAAAAAATCCATCCTGGACCACGATTTTTTTTGTTAGAGAAATATGTGTATCCCCTATCTGCATAAATGTGTCTCCAAATATCCACTAACTCAAATGTTCCAAAATTAAAAAAAAATTTTTGGGAGTTTTCCCCCGGGTTTTTCCCCATTCTTCTTATTTTTGTTTCTATAACTAGTTCTGTTTGTGATGGGTTTAATACCCCATTCCAGTCCCCCATTATAATCATCTTATATTTTTATCTCTAAATCTAATAATCTATCTAACAATTTTGAGTAATATTTACTTTTATTTCTAGGGGGGGCCCAAAACTGTTATCACATTAAATTTTGTATCCCTTATTTTTTTTTTTCCCAACACTTGGCCCGCTTCATCTCCTAATATTTGCTTTGCTTCCCATTTTTTTTACATAAATTGCTACCCCTTTCTTTTTTTTCCCCATTGATGCTGCAAAAAGTTGTCCCAGTCTGGGGTTTCTAATATATCTCAAATCCTCATCTTTTATATGTGTTTCTTTAAAGCGATTATATCTAAATTGAGTTTTTCAGTTGATGAAATATACATTTCCTTTTTTGTGGTGAATTTATACCACGAACATTCCAGGATGCTATCCTCAATTTCTTTAACCTACCTTTTACTTTTCCTTTAAATATTTGTCTTTTATCTCCCCTTTTCACGTCTCCTCCACTTTAATTCTGGTGATTGTTTTGGGTCCACTCCTTCTTCGTCTATCTCTTCTTCTCCTGAAATTTCTTCTTCTTGTTCCTTTTTTCCCCTTCCTTCCTTTTTTTGGGCCCTTTTCTTTCCCCTTCCCCAGTCGCTTTCTTGATTTTTATCTAGTTCCTGATCTTGTTTATAGTTGATTTATTTTCTTTTCTTGATCCATCGTTTTCCTCAGTTTTTGTTAAATCTTCTTTATGCTTTTCCCAAAAAACCCTTCCTTTTCACATTATTTAATATCACTCTTTTTTTCCTCCACATAAAGGAAATACCTTCTATTTCTCCCCAAATGTATTTAATTCCTAATTTTCTTAAGGCTTGGGGTTTCGAAATTATAATCTTTTCTCTTCTTCAGGGGCCAAAGGGGGCACATTTTAAAGTTTTTTAAAACTTCACCTTCCACCACTAATCTTTTTGAATAACTTTTCTTTAAAAAAAAATCCTTCACCCTTTTTAAAAAAAAATCACAAGTTTGAGGGGGGTTCCTTTTTTTGCTTCCCCAAATTTTGTGGAACATCCTTCATTTAAATCCAATTGTTCTGGGGGGCCCTTCTTGAATGGGCCAAGGTTCGTGTTATCCTTTCATATAAATTTTCCTGTGGGGGTCAAAAAACCTCTTATTTTATCGATTTCTTCTATTTTTTATCTCTAACGTCAATGTGGTTTTTACCCGATTTTTTCCCTTTCTTTAACTAAAATAGTCGTTGAAGCTTCTTCCAATTCTTTAACCTTTTCATTTACTTGCTTCAGTTCTTTAGTAATGTTGTCAAGCTTATTACTAAATCCCTCTATCTTTTTTGAGATCTGTTTTCATCTCTGTTCTTATTTGCTTCATTTCTATTTTTTTCTCGCATCTCACTCTTGACGTCATTGTCAGTTTTATTTCATCCATAATATAGACCTCCCCTTTGCACCATGTTAAAGTTTTCTTTATGTGCTTTTTTAGTTCCTGGTAGTTTCAGCTCTATAGAAGCTCTCCTTTGTCAAAAGTTTGTATCTTTTTTGGTCTCCCATGGTTTCTCTTTCCCTGCTGCCATCATCTTTAATCTTCTTCTTTTCCTTCTTATTTATTTATTCCTTCTCTTTCTTTTTGCCAATACTTTTTAAATTTTTTGTTGTTATTTGTTAAATAGTTAGTCAATTAGTATACAAAATTATAGTTTGCAAAGTTTTTTTTTGAACAATAAAGATAATAAGCTAAGAAATAATAATTTTATTCTTTAATAGATTCTTTTTTAAAGCTTAGTTTAAAAAAAAGGGATATTTAACTTACTCTTTCTCAGTCTTCTATAGTTTTCCCTGAAATTATATGCTTATCCCCGTTGTATTGGCCTTTTTTTTTTTTATTTTTTTATTTCTTTCCCTCTCCTTTTTCCCTTTAAAAGGTTTTTCTTTAGATTTTTTTTTTCCCTAATTTTTTAAATCTCACTCTTCTCCCTTTTTTCCCTTTTCCCTTTTTAATGCTTTAAATTTAAATTTCACAGCCTATCCCCTCACTTTGAAAATGGGAAAAAAGGGAGGGGGAAAAAATGAAGAAAAAGGAAAAAAAACAAAAAAAAAAGCCACAATAAATTTTTAATTTTCTCCACCTTCCCTTTTGGGAACTAAAATCCTTTAAATTAGCACACCTTAATGGTTCAATTACTTTGCAGCCTTCAGTAAATTTATCTTTCCACCAAACAACAGATTTTGACTTCCAACTTTAACCCTCTTTTTTTTTTTTTTTTAATCCCCAATGCCAAACTCTGTTATACAATGTCTTCTATTCCTTTTTTCTTATTGTTTTGTCTTTCTGTTTAAACTCCCCCCTCCCCCCGGGTTTTTGCTCTGCAAAGCCTTTCCAGTGTCGTCCTTTCTGGTCCTTAAATTTTTTTCAGTCTGATTCTGTTAACCTCCCTTTTCCTTTTGCCCTGCTTCGGCTGTCTGCCTTCCCTCCTCTGTCTTTTTGGACCTTCAGTTTTTTTCTTTTTCCCGTCGTCTCAGGCCCCCTCACCTCCGTTTCCCTCGTCACGTCTTTGCCTATTTTTTCCCCTTTTTTTTCTTCCCCCCCGCCTTGCTAAATTTTCACTGTTCTTTTTCCCTTTCTGTCTCCCCGTCGTCTTCGTCCCGTCGTCTTCCTCTCCACCCTCTAGTCTTCTTTTTTTCGTCTCCCTCTTTTTTGTTTTGGTTAAATTTTTTTCCTTTCAAAAGCCGTTTGGTTTTCTAAACCTCCATTTCCCTTAAATTCCTATGTCTCTCCTCCTGCCGCTCAGTAACTGTCCTTTTTTTTTTTCTTTTCCTCCCTTTTATTTTCTTTTAATTCCTTTTAGTTCCTTTTAATTCAAAGTTCCAAACTTTGAAATCTTAAATTTTTTGGGAGGCGAACAGTATTAAAAATGAACTTATAACTAAATTGAGCGGCTTGCTTCTTTTTTTTCCCCAATTGCCTTCTGCAAAGCTCCCAGTGACGCTTTGGAAGCAGCCAATATTCCCTTCTCTTTTGCTTCATATGGATTAGTATCTATCTCCACCCCCAATTTTCCCCAAAAAGGAACATGGATCCACTTCCCAAATGGTAAAGATTTTTTATAAAATTTGATATTTATATTTATATTCTCGATCAGTGGTGCCGTGGTTAGTGCCTCTATAGCTACCCGGGGAGGTTGGCGGCTCTATGACCCGTCGTTTCTTGTCTTCTGCAGCGAATCGCCCTCTCTCTCCTTTACTTACTTCTCGCTGCTAATGGGTCCCCTACAAGTTGCCCCCGAATTCCGCCTTACCTGGAGGTCACTATCTCCTTATTTTCTGATCTCAAATTGGAGATTCCGACCCCTCCGGGACATCAGGATTCCGCAGCTCCGCGGATCCTGACTGAACACCACGTTTGCACCACCGGAAGTCCAAGACGAAGATTTTGACCAAGAATATGAATTTTCAAGAAAAGAATGAATTACAATTAAAAACAGGTTTTAAGAGGAAAAAAAGTGAAATACTTAGGTATCTATTTAACTGGAAAATCTATTCAATTGTTTGAAAATAATTATGTGAAGACATGGAGAGAGATTAAGAGATGTGGATAAACGGCAAAAATTGAATTAATCTTTTCTAGGAAGAATATAAACACTAAAGATGGCTGTCCCTCCAAAAATGATTTTTCTTTTTCAAATGATTCCATTTTTGACTAAAGAAATACCATTTAAACAAGGGCAAAAGGACTGTATATAATACCTTTTCTCAAGTCTTAAAGAAGAAAGGTATTATATACAGTTGGGGAAGAATCGAAGGAATCATAGTCACATATCAACAAAAACAACATGTATTAAATTCAGTAATGAAAGTGAAGAATTTTCTAAGGAAATACAAAGAAAAACTGAATAGAATAGAAGAAACAAAATTAGACCAGGGAAAAGTGTATGATGACTCAAGGGAAAAAGACCTAGAGCTAGAATCTGTAGATCTGGATGAGATAAAATTGAATTATCACAGGATTATCACTCAGATTGTGAAAATGACCAGGAACAGCAGGAAGAAGATAAGGATGACCCAGAAATGGAGCAGGAAGAAGAAATGGAAGAGGATGAAGATTCATAAGCACTTCCAAATAAAAATATAATGGGAATAAAAATTACATCCTGGAATGTTAGAGGAATTAATTTGCTGGCTAAAAGGAAAAAAAAATTTCATGACCTACAGAAATATAGTCCCAACATAACATGCCTATGAGAGACACACATAAGAACGAAAGAACTTAAATATCTCCAAAACTATAAACTAAGATGAGACTTTTTAGTGTCAACTGATAAGAAGAGGAAAAGGAGTTAAAATCAATGTCTGCAAGAAACATAGAGCAAAGGAAATATTTAAAGACAGTGATAGAAAATACCTCACAAATGAGACTGAGATTCTATAATCAAAGATATTGTTAGTTGGTGTTTATGGACCCCTTGAAAATAAGAATACATTCTATGAAGAGTCACTTCAAAAGATTCTTGAATTTGATTATCAACAACTGATTCTAATGGGAGACTAGAATGGGGTAATAAACCTAGACATTGATGAAACAATATGAAATACAACTAAGAGAAATGGGGGGAAGTTACTTTTTTTGAGATGCTGAACAGTCTTTCCATTATGGATACTTGGAGACATCTATACGGGACCAAGAAGGATTTCGCTTTCTATTCAGAAGTACACAATACGTGGTCCTGTATTGATATGTTTTTTACATCTAAGACTTTTAATAAAAACATAAAGAAAATCGAAGTATTCCCCAAATCAGTATCTGATCACAATGCAATTCTTCTGAAAGTAGGAAGATAGACTATGTATGGATATATGAAGGAGCCCTGGTGGCGCAGTGGTTGAATGCCAGTACTGCAATCACAAGGTTGTGAGTTTGATCCTGCCAGGCTCCAAGGTTGACTCAGCCTTCCATCCTTTCGCAGGTCAGTAAAATGAGTACCCAGCTTGTTGGGGGCAATTAGCTAAAAATACATTGTAAACCGCTTAGATAACACTAGTTGATAGGCGGTATAGAAATAACTGCTATTGCTATAACTGCTATATATGAAAAGGTCATTTATTATTTATGTTACTGTTCTCTGCGCTGTACATTGTGTAACCTTTTACCATCAATTTTTTTAGTATAATTGCTATATTTGTCTAACTGTTAAATTTTTACTCTCGTGTGAATATAAATATTATATATCTCTTTTTTATTCTTCTTTTTTTCTCAATAAAAATATTTTAAAAATAAACAATGGCAAAAGGACTTGTCAAGATTTGTCTGAGGGGTAAAAAACATCCAGAGTGAGATATAGAGTTATGCAGGACTTGAAATAAAGAGGTGGCCTTAGTTTGCCAAATTTAAAGATTTATTTTGTTGCCTTGCGTACAACACAAGATAAAAAAAATGGATTATGCTGAAAGATAAGAAACGTTTGAATTTAGAAGGCCATGACTTAAGATTTGAATGGCATGCATATTTATAGCATGACAAAATTAATGTTGCTTTTAATAATCACTGTATCAGATATGCCTTGTTGAAGATCTGGAATAAATACAAATTGGTATTGTATCCAAGAGTTCCAATGTGGATTTCACCACAGAAGGCCCTTTATAAGACAGAAATGGGAGCTGATCCAAAATGGCTGATATATTATAATTGTTTAGAGAAATACGTCCAAGATTATAGTAGAAAGTTATTACAACAATTACATGATGAAGGTCTAGATACGGAATGGCTCTGATATGTATATTTAAGATTTAAAAAGACTAAGATTTGAAGAGACTAAATCTGATTCGGGATTCCAGTCAGCCCTCCACATTTGTGGGTTTCACTTTTGTGGATTTGATTATTCATAGATTATTTGCTGTCACCTCTGCTGCCTCCTCATGCCATTTTTAATAGGGACAGCAAGCTTTGTGAGACTGAAAAACTGCAAACGAGGCTTGTAAGCCACTATCAAAAATGGTGTGGGGCAGCAGTGGAGGTGGCAGTGATCCCCACCAGCCATCTACTTCTGCTTTGTGAAGGAACCCTGATGCCTCAAAGGAATCCATGATGGGTTGAATATGGTGATCATAATTTTTTTTGTGTTAAATATGGTTTGGGAGCGTCTAGAGTTATTCACGTTTTTTTCACTTTCACAGGGGTCCTGTGCTCCTAATGAATGTGGAGGGATGACTGTACTGTTATGCTCAGATGATGATCATTTGATTGCTAAGATGTATAAACTTTTGTTGAAATTTGAGATGGAAGAAGAACAAGTAAAGGAATATATGATTAGTTGGGCAAAGAATTTTGGATATAATATGCACATGAATCAATGGGAAAAGTTATGGTCAAAGGACGTTAAAAATATATTATCTTACGGCTTAAAAGAAAATTGCTAAATGACAATGTATGGCTGGTATCTTATACCAGAGAAACTAGCAAAGGTGTATAAAAAGACTGGAAATAAATGTTGGAAATGCCATAATCATGTTGGGTATTTGTAGCATATGTGATGGACGTGCAACAAGGCTAAACAGTTTTGGATGAAGATTCAAAATATGATGCAAAAGATATTGAAGTCTCAAATACCTAGAAAGCCCAAATTATATTCATTAGGAATTTGGGAAGAAGATACAATTGTGGACAAGAAACAACATAAATTGGTCCAAAATGTGCTATTAGCAGCAAGACTGATATATGCAAAGTCTTGGGAAAAAACAGACTTAGTAGATGAATGGGTAAGCAGATTGATGGGGATAGTTGAAATGGACAGTTTAACTTACAGGTTAAAAGGCTACATTCAAAATGAATTTGTGTCTGAATGGAAATGGTTGATTTTTCTAAAGAAGAATGAAGGTGATCTGATGACAACAGCTTTATAAAGTTAAAATTTTAAATTTATGTTACTACATGAGAAGTGCGAAATTAGAATTTAAAGTTGAATTCTGTTGCTTGAATAGGTTATTCTTTTTCACTTTTTTACTGAATGGTGTTTATTACTAATTATTGATGTTTATCATTATCTTATTGACTAAGGATTCTTAATATTATTATTTAGTTGAAGGATTGCTATTTGGATAACATTATATTACTGTCATTAAATATAAATTAGAATATAGAAATTACACAGAATACAGAATAGGTTATAGCGATTTAACAAGCTAATTTAACTAATTAGACTCTATGTACAGGATAAGTAATTAAATAAGATAAGTAGGTAGATAATCATAATAATAGATATGTAATAAGTGATAAGTGTTAAATGATATGTGATCACTAGCAACTATTAGGCTTTTTAAAGGTTGGCTTTGTAAATGTTTAAGTATAATGGACTGCATGTAGTGGGGCAGGAAACAAATGTTTTTAGTTATTTGTCATAATATTATGTGATATTTTAAAATGTGGATTGTTAGTATTATTAGTATTGTTAGCATTGTCTGTATTGTTAGTTTGTGTTTTAATTTGTATTTTGATTTTACTTTAAGTTTGTATAAACTTTAGGTTTTTTTATTGCTTTAATGTTTTATGTTTAATAAAATAAAATTTTATTTTTTTTAAAAAAAGAACAGCCCTAGGCTGTGACTGAGACAGGAAGCTCAGCAATTCAGAGTATTTACTTGACTCTAACACTGCCTCTGATTGGCTCCAGTAAATCTCACAAGATCTGGACAAACACATACAAGAAGATAAATGTCTATAAATATCCCCAGGCATGATGCACCATGTGCCACAGGACAAAAGGCAAGCGAATGGGAAGGGGAGTCCCAGAGGGAAATGGGAGGGAGAGCATGAGGGGGAAGGGGAGTTATTTGTGGTTTTTGCACTTTCATGACGGTTCTATACTCAAACTCTTGCAAAAGTGGAGGGGCCACTATATATGTTATCCACGTAGGGAAAAGGTAGATTTTAGTTAGAGTGCTACAAAGTATCAGATGCCAATTACAGGTTGCAACAATGTATCTGTTTGAAGCTTGAGTGTGTATTTAAAAGTATCAAACGACCAATTGCTTTATTGCTCCATGTACTGTGTATCTGGCAGAAGGAAGAAGATCAGAGAGGGGAAAAACAAAAACACCAAAAGTGTTGTGAGAACTGGAAGGGCTCAAAGATAAGCAATGGGAAACATGCCCGGGCTTCAAGGATGCAAAGAAAGTAAATACCTGGAAGTACAGGAATAGTCCAATATTGTGGGATGATGTCTAAATGGATGATCCTCTCCAATCATAGCTTACCCTTGTACGAAAAAGTATAAAATCTATGATTGCTATGTATTTGTTAATCTCAGCAACTTCAGGAAAAGTGTGCTATGTTGTTTGCTTGTCACCAATAAACACTACTGGCTATCTCAAAAGTGGAGTTGCGTGAGTTATCCAGGGCATGACAAGGGCTTACAGAGAGCACCAGCTGTTTTCCCTCTTGTCTTCCTGAAACTCTCCCATTCTGCCATCCAGTACGAAAAGGCTAGCTGCCAACCCTAAAGCCCCTTCACATGACAGTTATAGCACTAAGATTCCATTTTAGCTGCTATGGCTCCATTCTGTGCCATCTTGGTAGTTTTGGCAGAGGCACTAAGAATTCTCAACCAAAGGTCCAGCCAGCACCTCCCTAAACTACAAACCCCCGGATTCCACAAGATGCAGCCACTACAATTATGGTTCTGTCACAATGCTATAGTTTTGTAGTGTACAAAGACACCCGAAACAAAGCCCTTTACTCGTTTCAGCTGTCACTGATTTTCTGGGGGAAGGGGGTGCAGTGTAGTGTGAGAGGTTTTTTTATTCCCACAGTGCACGTCTCCCAAAGAAACGCTGATAGAGATTCAAATAAATCAATGCTTTCCTTATCTCCATTTCATGTTCCTTTATGGAACTGACAGATCTGACGTCCCATTCCTCAGCTGTAGATTTAACTGCTTAACATGCACAGTCTGGCCAACATTTGACTCCAATGACACCCCTGGAAGGAAAAAGTGGATTACGTTGCAGAGTTCTGATAAACTATTCTTCAAAAGTAAAATTATTATTCATTCCATTGAAAATAAGCCTGGATTCAGACAGTGCTGCTATCTTTTTTTTACTTGTGCTGATATCCCTCTGCAGCCACTCTTAAATCCTGGATTTCTCTGCTGTTTTTCATCCATATGGCCCAGAATCTCATCAGTTCTGGAAGCTCAATATGACTGGATTTTTAAAACTTCCCTTTCTTTTAATTTATGACAAGAAAATATACATTTATGTATATTTAAAGAACTCCTAAAACGTGAATGTAACTCTGTCAGTCTTCAGATAGCCCACTTCCACTTCAAGTTTGAAATTCAAGGCTGATAAATTTTTATAAACATTCATTAGACACTTTCAGAAGGTTGACTGTTTCATGTTGAATGTTAACCTGCTTTTCAATTCCTAGCTCTGAGACTTACAGCATGCATAAACAAACAAGCAAGCAAGCAAGCAAGCAGGCAGGCAAGCATTCTGCTTTTGCCTTGCCAGTACAAGATCACTTTGCAGTGTCTGAACACTAACAATGTTCATGTAAATATCTGACAACCCATGATATCTGTGGAACATAATACTCTATAGTTCTATAACTGAAGTACTAGAGGTCAGAATTCTCAGCTCTTAGACAAAATGACAATTTATAGAGTTCTTTTGGGAATCCTGAAACACCTCAGATATCCAGTATCTGTAGTGTCTAACCTACCAGAGTGATCAGATAACCTAGGATTTTTCTGGCAATGCAAAAGATTCCTCACCTTAGGATAACAACACAGCTATTTCTTCAGCCTTTTTTCATTGTTTATATCTTACTTTATCTCCTTTCCTGAACAGTCAACTCAGGTGGTGGGTTTAAAACAACAACAACAACAACAACAACAACAACAACAACATGGCATGTTGCAAACTGCACACAATATCCTAAGTTAGGCTTAATCAGTATGGAGTAGCATCATTATTTTCAGCTACTTAAAACACAGGGTTTCTTCAGATGGATTCACCTGCATCACAAATGCTGACTAATGCACATTAGTCCTCCCAGCCCTTCAGTTTTGGACAGGGTGACACACTCTTCATCCCCCCACCAGACCTTTAAATGTGTCCCTTGGGAATGCCATACCTTCCTTGCCACTATTGTCGAATCCTTCTCCTTGCCAATTTCCTGCCAATTGGCTGCATGATGCTCTTTTCCTACTAGCAGCAAGAAAAGAGCTGTCTGTATCAAAGTTGCCGGGGAGGGATAGAGATGCTCTTTCTGCTCCAGTCCTCAAAAGCAGCCATACAGATTGCTCTTTCCAAGGAACTGAGAACATTTTTTTCACCTCTCCCCTCCACCCCTGCAGAGATCCTCCATTCTCTCTCTTCCCAAAGAGGAAAAGAAAGGTTGATGTGTGTTTGTGTCCATGCAAGGGCATACACATGGGTGTCTGTTCCCCTGCCTTGCAAACCAGCATCACACATGACTTACAAAGTCAGAAAGACGGTGTGTGTATGATGCAGAAAAGATATAAAACTCTACAAAGCCTGGATTCTGATTTCAAGATTTTTAAAAGGGGATATCGCTACATAAGAAAGGGAACTCGAGAAGAAACACACTCAAGTCAAATTCGAAGAAGCAGCAAAGAAGTTAATTTTTTTTAAAAAAGGCAGCAACAGAAAGCAATCTAAACACTCCAGCTTATTACCATATAGTCAGGATTCCAAACCTTTTGTATCTAATCGCAATCATACAGGAGTTCAACAGAGACACAGTTGGCAAATGAGAGCAAGGACAGTGCAGCTGGGGAAAGGACTACCAAATAAATTTCATTTACTAATCAAACAGGCTTATAAGTGTCAGTCTTTCTCCATGCAGAACTGCCCAACTTTCCTTGAAGTTAATCCTCATAACAACACTGTGAGATAGCCTGGACTAAGAGGTGGTGTTTGGACCAAGATTACCCAATGAGCTATATGGTTTGGAGACAACTGAACTCAGCTCTCAGCAGTCCTAACTGGATGCATGAAACACTGTATCATATCCACAACTACCTGCAGCTGGGGGATGAAATGGTATTAAAGTCAATAAGAGCAGCTACAATAATCTAACCACCATACTATACTGAACAGAAGATCTTGTCTGATTTTGGAAACTAAGCAGGTTGAGAGCTTTCGTTACCTGAACAGTAGATCACCAACAGGAAAAATCCTGACCAGCGCCTTACAGAACTGATACCAGTAATTCATTCACAATTGAAAATACTCAGCTAGATGGACCAATAGTCTGATTCCAAATAAAGCAGCTTCCTTTGTTTTTATGTACTGGATTTGTTATCACCATGAACTGGCCTGGCTTCGGTAGACATTAGATATCATTTTGATATCACAATTTGGCCCCATTTTGCCACCCTCAGCCAAGTGTTTGTGAGGCCCCCAAACAAGCACGGAGCTAGGCATGGCTATTAAATGCTGAATCATTTCTGTTTACACCTAAGCAAGCCAGACACAGCCAGATCTTGCTTTAGGAGACCTCCCAAAACAAACACTTCATTAAGGATGCAAATACAAAGAGCCCCCTGCCCCGAGCAGGCACCCTGGCGAGCTGGACACTCCACCGCCCAGGCAAGCTGCATCTGCATACTGGTCGTTCCTTTGTCAATTCGAACTTAACTCAATCATGTTAAATTCTGACCTTTTGGAGACATTGTCTTGTGCCCAAACCTCATTGTCCTCTCTCAAATACAGACTAGCCCACGGTCATATTTCCCCCCATAAAAACCCCAAGCTCCGAGAGCTTCCTTGGATTGCTCCGGACTTCCATCCAGCCCTGCTGTTGCTCTGTCAAGCGAACTTCCCTAGGCCACCACGCTGAGTTTCTTCACTACCATCTTCATCTTCTTCAGGACTACGAGAAAGGTGTCATGTCACCCATTTCCCCGAAAACTCTTATTTCTTAGCTCGCTGTGTGGTTATATTGTCTTAAGTGTTTGTCTTTAATAAAACATCATTTTTGCTATTTTAAAACTGTCTGACTGCTTGATTGACCTGACCCCGTATACATAGGGTTAAAAGATTCTCGCAAAGTTACCCTGACTCTCGTTAGCTTAAGTGAGTGCTCCAGTTAATTTCCCCATCTTTGCTTGTTGTTTGGTTATTTGGGCACCCCTCCTGGGACGCCCAGCATACAAGGTAACAGATTGGCATGGCTGGGTAGTCAAGGCAAAATATGTTACTATAGAACAAAGCTCTCTGTTGAAGTAAGCTGTCTTGCGGACCCTTTTGAGAAGGCAGGATAGAACTCAAAC
Organism: Iguana delicatissima; assembly: GCA_948472985.1. Classification (NCBI taxonomy): domain Eukaryota; kingdom Metazoa; phylum Chordata; class Lepidosauria; order Squamata; family Iguanidae; genus Iguana; species Iguana delicatissima. The sequence continues at coordinate 226,003 of CAOKZL010002874.1, forward strand.
ACTGAAAAAATTCTCAAGGAAATACAGTTGAAATGAGCACAAATGAAAGCCATTTGAAGTACTTAAAAATTGCTAGTGTACAATCAGGTCCGCACCAAGCCTTTATAGCAGCTGTGCAGAAGAAGGCATTTTAGCCAGATGAAAGAAGCTGCACTTGCTAAAACTCTCTCTTTTATACAATTCTTAAAGACACAACTTGTCCCTCTGTTCTACATGCAACATCTTATGTCGGGATTGCCCTACATGTAAGTGGTAATCTATGTATCAATATATATTCTGACAAGCTGAAAGTTAGATATACCTATAGCCAACAATTTTTCCAATGTGGATTAAAATAAAACCTGTGGAGAAATAATGACATACAACAACATACCAGTACGAATAAAACATATACTTTAGCATAACCATGACCATGTTAAGCACTGAAACTCAAGCGGAGGCAGACTACTAGATCTACCTGAGGATGCCTCTGGTTTAGCCAGATTTAGAACACAAAAACATACTCAGATGCCAAAGCTGATGTATCCAGAAGAGCTACCACAGGATGAGCAAGAATGAACTAACTGCTTGATCTACTTTTGTCTTTTCTAGATATGACAGAGTGCAATTTCATGCTGCTTGGTTTTTTTATTTAATAAAAATTTTAAAAAATATACAACACATACAACATAGAAAAGAAACCATAAAGAAGTAACAACTATTCCCTAAAAATTAATGATACAGAATTAAACTATTTAGCAATTCACACTGACTTCTACTGGATGAAGAGGAGTTTTCATGTTATTTATAACTTATTGGATATATAAACATCTTGCAGAATCTATTGGAATCAGTTTTGAATCTTGTAAAAAAATTACAAGATTTTGTGCATTCATTTAACATTTTAAGCACTTTCAATATTCAAAACTTCAATATTCAAAATTTACCATCATGTTACCCCAGATATTCTTAAAGTACATTATCCCAATATTTGAGAAATTTTTCCCCTCAATATGTAAATCTGTCCATCTGAGTCACATTAAATAATTGCATTTCCTATTCTGATATGGATGGCAGTTTTTTCTCTCCGCATTTGTGCCATTGTTATTCTGGCAGCAGCTGACATACAAAACAGTAATTTCCCTGTTTTTTTCTCTCTCCAAATCATCATTCATACTGTTCTAAATATATAGCTCAGGGGACATTTCAAATTGAAAACCTAGAACATTTTCTCTTTGAATGTGAACAGATTTCCAAATCTTTTTCAATTTATTGCAGAGATGGTAGAAAGTGCCTTTATCCTGATCACATTTCCAACACTTATTGGGATAATTTTTAAACATTTTAGACCATCTGTCTGTAATGCATTTTGTACATATTTCTTGACGTCCTGACATGCTGTGTGGTTTTCCTCGGTTTCTTGAAGTTCATTTAATTTTACATCCACCTTTAGTTTTTCTCTAAGTTGTCTATACAGCAGCTAGTGACAAATAATTCTGCCCTCTTTAAGTTCTTCTTGCATTTTAATTTTTATTTGACCATGACCTATCTCTATCAAATCTTTGTATCCAATCCACCTATTGAATAATATACTTTCTTTTTTGTAATGTGCCTCTTGCGGAGAGGTGTTTTCAAACAGCATCTGTGCTGTGTGCCACTGGGATGTCTATAGACCTTGTAATGCCAGAGGGGAAGACAATGTGGCACAAACTCACTCTTTGATCCTGTGTTGAAGAAAGCGAATGCAGCTGACATCAAACAGGGCTTCTTGGGCAGGCATACATGTCCAAAACAAATAGAACAAGTGAGGTGCCACAGGGTTCTGTCCTGGGCCCAGTGCTATTCAACATCTTCATCAATGACTTGGATGAAGGAGGGGAGGGTATGCTGATCAAATTTACAGGTGACACAAAATTGGGAGAGGTTGCTAATACCCCAGAGGACAGGATCAAATTTCAAAATGACCTTGACAGATTGGAGAGCTGGGCCAAAGCTAACAAAATGAATTTCAACAGAGAGAAATGTAAAGTCCTACACTTAGCCAGAAAAAAATGGAATGCACAAATATAGGATGGGGGACACGTGGCTGGATAGCAGTACATGTGAAAGGGATCTAGGAGTCTTGGTAGATCACAAGCTGAACATGAGTCAGCAGTATGATGAGGCAGCCAGGAAAGCCAATGCAATTATTGGTTGCATCAATAGGAGTATGGTGTCTAGACTGAGGGAGGGAATGGTAGCACTCTATTCTGCATTGGTTAGGCCTCATTTGGAATACTGTGTCCAGTTCTGGGCACCTCAATTCAAGGATGGTATCGACAAGCTGGAGCATGTCCAGAGAAGGGCAACCAAAATGATGAAAGGTCTGGAAGCCATGCCCTATGAGGAACAGCTTAGAGAGCTGGGTATGTTTAGTCTGCAAAAGAGAAAGTTAAGAGGGGACCATGTTTAAATATTTGAAGGGATGTCATGTCGAGGAGGGAGTGGGCTTGTTTTCTGCTGCTCCAAAGACTAGGACAAGGAACAATGGATTCAAGCTGCAGGAAAGGAGATTCCACTAGAACCTCAGGAAGAATTTCCTGACAGTCAGAGCTGTCCGGTGGTGGAATACGCTGCCGTGGAATGTAGTAGAGTCTCCTTCTTCGGAGATTTTTAAGCAGAGGCTGGATGGCCATCTGTTGGGAATACTTTGATGGATGTTCCTGCATAGCAGGGGGTTGGACTCGATGGCCCCTGGGGTCTCTTCCAACTCTATGATTCTATGTCGAAGTGATAGACAATGCATCTGTTGCTGGGTTACACTCTTTGAGGTTGAAAGTGGGAAATCCAACCTAACGTTTTCCAAGAGGGAGGGATGGACAGACAGATGGGAGTGATTTAATTCAAAGGGCACACAGACATAATCTGAAATGGAATCATATAGTAAGAGAAACAGTCCAGCAACAGCATTAGAAACAAATATTTGTGTTTCTGTCTGACACAAATTTCTGGCCAACAGACAAACCCAGCATGGTTAGTGATGGGATGTGGACCCTTGCCATCTATGGGAACCAGATCATTTAAGCTGCCCCCCCACGAGTCCTCCCATTTTCTCCAATTTATACAACTATTACCACCCTACTTTCCATCTTGGTTAATCCGTTTGTGTTTCTACCCTAGTTCCCCTCATGCCTCCTAATGACATCTTCCCTCATGTCAAGCGTTGGACCCTTCCAGCTCTATGATTCTATGACCATGATTGAACATCCATACCAGCAGCAAATCTGGATACAACTTTCCAGGGATACACAGTCAGACTATGCACAGTGTCTCAGTATTTTCTATCCATTTTTCCAATATTGAGGTGTGGCAGACTCTAAGGCTGAGAGATCTGTTTAAGGAAGGACACCTAACAAGTTCATAGTTGACAACTTCTCCAGTCATATTCTCAGTGACAGCCTGGAAAAATCAATTTTTTGAACTGTAACCTGCAGTATGCAGCCTGGGGGATTCTCTGAGTTGTAATCCAAAAAAGTAAATGTTCCAAACTCTGGTCTCAGCTACTAGAACATTGCTTCCCATCTTTCAGATAAAGAAAATGCTATCCAAAACTGATAAGCAGTGGTTTAAGCAGTGCCTTTTGGCTACAATAGATTAAATAAATTTGTTACTCTTCAACATGTCATAGGATTTTTTTTTCTGTCAACAATAGACAGAAGAAAAAAATGAGTGGGGAATTCTTCACATATTATAATATAAAGGGGTCTCAGTTACAGAGGGGGGATGATTTTAGCCCCAAATTTATTTTAAAAGGTAACTTAGATTCTAATTCAAATTTTAAGAAAAAAAAAAGCACTAAGAGTACAGAAAGATTCTCCTATGAATCAAGACAAAGATCTCTATAATAACATTCTCTATTCAAATAACACAGAGATTATGTTTAGCTGTCAGGGAAGGTGGGGCCTTTTATGGTTCAAGTTCATCAGGCAGCAGGTAGGGGAACTTGGAAGTGTGGTGGCATCTGTAATAGAAATTGCATTTGCTTTCATATACACAGTAGCTTAAATTTGCTCATGTGTGCTACTACATGAAAAATGTTGCATGCAGTTCTAGTGCACTAGGAACAGAAAAACAAGGAATTTCCCAGCTCCGGACGCTGCTACCCTTTTTCTCGGGGGTCCTGGGAAGGACGCCCAAATGACCAAATATTAACACAAAATTGGGAAATTAACTGGAGCAGACTCAAAGTCTAGCTAGAGGCAAGGAAACCCCAGCAGGACCTTTTTGCCCTATGTATACAGCATCAGACCAGTGACCCAAACAAATTACAGAGTAAACCAATTAATGTTTTATTGAAAAGTAAACAAATAAGACAAACAATCACACCACTAACTAAATAAGAAATGGGAAAATGGAAATGAATTTTGGGGATAGGAATACGACCTATCACTAGCCCTGAATACCTAAGAAAATGAGACTTAGTAAGATTCCTCGGGAGCTCGCTATGCAAACTGGCAGCAAGGCGGGGTAAAACAAAAAGTGGCTCTGCCAACTATCAGAACTAGGGGTTTTTATAACAAAAATTGTGCCTGCGATCCATGTCATAAACTTCGAGAACAAAGTTAACTTTGAAATGCACCAAAAGGCTCAGAAGTAGATCAAAACATCAATCATGCAGCCCAAGTGGACACTTTTTATGGTCTTGTTATTTATGGACGCGAATCAGGTATTTTGTGAGATGAAAGGAATAGGTCTCCAATCCCGGAACAAAACCAAGGCTTTGAAATGCCTGCCTGAGGGGGGAAGTTAAATTTCCCTTCATTAAACGGTGCTCCACGTGTTTCCTCGGGACCCTTGCAAAACATGAGCCAGGGGCCGGGAAAAGGTCAAATTATTTTAATCAAAAAGGGATATCTAGCGCATCAAATTTTATCCCTTTAATTACAAGGAGCAGGAGGCATGGCTCCAAGAGCTCCGCATTCTGGAGCTCTTAAGAGCTGCCGTCACCACAAGATGTTGCCTGCTATTATCAAGGCAATCAGTCCATATCCCGGGAAGGGATACAGGCAGGAGAAGGAGCTTTTTTGGGGGGGGCGGGGTTTTTCCACCTTTTTCCACCTTTGGCGGCATTCACGTGGGTGAGGTACCTGGTTTCCCCTTAGTTCCTATCGCAGTGGTGTCGGGGGGCGTTTCCCCCCCAATTTTGCCACAGAGTTCTCTTCTGATAAGTTACTAACCCCGATGAGACCCAGTGGTGCTAACTGGGTTCTGGGGATTTTTTTTTTTTTTTTTCTCTTTTTTTTTTCTCCCAGCGTTGATCCTTGGTTAGGGCGGACCAGGGCTGGGGGGGTTTTAAGCTGAGAAGAGTACTGTGAAGTGGTGCGGGAAAAGCTGGCCCCTGGAGGAAGGTCTGTGTAGTGACTGGGATAAGAAGTTTGGGGGATTTATTCCTCCCCCTTCCTGGAAGAGAAGTCGAAGTATTGAAGAAGGGATTTTTTTTTTTCTCTTCAGAAGCGAGATTGTTTTTCTTTTTTTTTTTAAAAGACCACCTCTGAGCGGTTTTAGGGAGAGAGGAAGGGAGAAATTTTGCAATTCATATTTTGTAGTTTCCTCCCCTTATTAGTTTTTTGTGGAAGCTCTGGACTTAGACTGGTTCTTTGGTTTCTGTGAGAATTGAAGCCCAAAAGGAAAACAAACTTAGGAGGGGAAATTTTTTTTTGGGTGTTATAGGAGGGGAAAAGGATTATTACCCAGGCTTTGAACCCTACTACGAAATTAATAGAGAGACCAAATTTTTGGGTTTTTTTTTTAAAGCGCGGGTGAGTTTGACTTACTGAGGACTGGTGGGTGTTCCACTTTAAGATATTCTAAACCTTCTCAAACCCTTCTGAGGCGGAGAAATTTTTTTGGACATTGTGGGGAAGAAGGAAGATCAGGTCAAAGAAGGTAAAAGGGAAAAAAGAAGCAAAAGAGGAGGCGAAAACAGGGTTGTTAGAGGAATGAAGAAAGAGGGAAGGGAGTAAATAAATTTGAAAAGTGGAAGCGTCACCGGAATAGGCATCTGTTAAGGAAGATTGTTAGAAAAGGAGTAGGAGGGTGGGAAGTTATAGATTAGTATCGTTGAGTATTGAATGTGTATTTTTATTATATAGTTATATTCTATTATTTATTTATGCTTATGTCTCTAAATTGATTTAATTTATTTGATTGAAATGTAAAGAGTTATATGACACCTGAGTAATGAACTATTTGATAAAGATTGAATATTTGGTAACTGATATCACATGGGATACTGGGAAAGGAAATACTAAGAAATACAAATACCATATTTAAGGGGAACTGGATAATCAATTACTGATATTTGATTGGGTATTGAGTAATGAACTATTTAGTATTTGATAAATAGTATTTATTGGACAATTGATTATATTTGATTTATAACTAACTAATTAATTACAATTATATTACTAACTAATCAATTAAGTTTGTAAAATATAAATATTAGATGAATGGGTAAGGATGGGACGGGTTTACCATAAAGGTTATAAAGATATAAGTAGAAGGATAATAAATATAAATAGAGTTAGATAATTCTATAATTATTGTAACATTTGCACAAAGAGAACTGGATGATAGGTTAATTGAGGTAGTTATAGCTGCTTCACTACCACAATATTATTGAAGCTTATAGGGGAAAATGAAGAGGTCAGGTAAAATGAGGGGGGGGGATGGGTTGACCAAAAGGGAGTCACTAGATGAACCTCCGGAATTTGAGGAGGTTTAGGGAAAGAAATGAGGTCTCCAATGTCCTCCATAAGGCAAATCTGGGGGACCTTGGATCCCAAATGGTAGAAATGAAAGGGGAACTGGTTCAGATGAAACAGGAAGTTAATTAAAAAACAGGAAATTGACAAAAATAAGAAAGAGATACAATTTAGAGAAGAAGATAACTTCTGTGAACATGAAAAAACAGCTACAGAATGGCATTGGTAGAACAACGCCAGATGGATGCCTATACGAATACGGGGACGGGGAAAAAAAATGGGGGAGAAATTTTCGTAAAAGAGTAATTAGCTTGTTGGGGATTACTTGAATTGGAAGAAGAAATGATGGAGGAAGAGGTGGACGCAGTCTACAGGGTCCCATCGACTGTAGCAAGGAAACGAGGACTACCTAGAGATGTTGTGGTCCAGTTTAGCAAGAAATCTGTGAAGGACAGAATTTTATAGCATAGTAAATTTCCCCTGACTGATCAAGGTAGACCACTAATTTTGCTGCAGGAAGTCCCGGGTAAATTCTCAGGAAACGAAGGGACTATTCTGTGCAGTTGCAAAGCTTAAATCATGTCAAATAAGATTTCAGTGGGATAATTGAAGGGGTCATTTTTAAATTTTAAGGATAGAGGTATAGGATAAACTCACTGGAAAAGATGAATATTTTTAACTAGATATGGATCAGATTTGACTCGGATGGCTATGATGCAAGAAGACAAGTTGGGACTAGTGATGCCGGAATTGATCAGAGACTAGAGGTACCTAGTGACAGAAATAAACGGGGAAAGGTGGATAGAATTAAAGAAAGGGATGATAATTTAAGGACAGATTGTGAGAGACGTAGGACCACAGAAAGTTAAGATTTTGAGTCAGATGAACAGATGGCAAAAAAGATGAAAGGAAAATGATGGCGAAGATAATATCGTGGAATATTAACGGTCAATTTCAGTAGTTAAATGGAAGAAAGTGGCGAATCTTGTAAAGAAATGGAAGTGCGAAGTTCTATGCCTGCAAGAAACTCACTTTAAAAGGGAGCTGAAATAAGAGTTCTAGAAGGACTATGTATTTTTTTATCCTGCATTGGTTAAAAAAGAGGTGTTGCGCTGTATGTAAGCCAATGTTAAAACCCAAGCAAGCATTTGGGATTTAAAAAGATTTGTGTGGGTTGAAGTGGAAATTAAAAACAAGTGAATTTCCTGGTTGGGGTATATGTGCCTTTTAATGAGGGGAAGAGGGGTTTTCCTAAACGATGTATGTGATCAAGACCATGCGGATGTCTTGATCATGGAGGACATCAATGGAGTTCCCCGCCCCCCATGGATAATCATGGTACTTTAAGTAAGGGGCCCGCATGGAAATACACAGTGAGTTCTCCCCAATGGCTAAATTTTCAGGTTTTATATTTGGTGGGTTAGGAAACCCCATGATGAAAAAAGTTTACCTATTTTTCAAAAAGGGATAACAGCTGGTAAGAATAGATTTGATGTGGGTTTCAAAATCCTTATTGTTAGATGTCAGCGAGGTGCAAATTATGCCGAGAATACTGAGTGATCATTCTTCGAATGCTTACATTCAAACAAGGCTTTGGACCCAAGTTCTGGAAGATGAATAAATATTTTGGACAAAAAAATTGTATCGGAAAAATTGAAGGAATTATTTCAGTTTAATTATGGAGAAACTAAGCTAAGCACAATCTGGGATGCAATGAAGCACATATGGGGGGATCTTTTTACAGAAAGTATGGGGAAAAAAAGGGGAAAAAAAAGGGGAAAGTATGGGGAAAAAAGGGAAAAAAAAAACAGAAGGAGTGATGGATAATCTTTTATACTTTACAGGAGGCGGAGAAGCAGCTAAAAAGCCCCCAAAAATCCAACCCTTATTAAAGAAGGACATTACAGAAGCAATTATCGGTAAAGTTACAGAAAAGATAAGAGGAATCTTAAATATAGCAAAAATATTATTTTGAACATGCTCAAAAGCCTGGGAAGTGGCTTTCCAATAAAAACAGGAAAGAACGACAGAAAAATTTAATAACGCAGATTAGAGATGGGCAGAGGGGTATAACTGAAGATAAAGGGATTATGAACAAATTAGGAAATTTTTAAAATGCTATAGTCCAAACAAAAAGGAGTAAGTAAAGATAAATAAACAAATCTTAGTTTTAGAGGACTTCCGATTTTGGGGAAAAACACCAAAGACACCTCAATGCTCCTATTAAAGGGATTGGAAATCATGGAAGCTACTACCAGTTGAAAAAAAGGAAGGCACCCGGCCCCAAGGCTTTGCAGCCTCATTCTGTAAAACGTTTAAGGAACAAGTAGCTAAACCCCTCCAGACCCTATTTAATGAAATTGCCACTCCTGGAGATATTCCAGTAAGTTGGAAAGAACAACATAACCCTTATTAAAAAAACAGAATAGATCACCCTTTTCGGCTTCCAACCCATTTCATTATTAAATACCAATTATAAGGTCTTTACTTCTATTCTTGCAAATCGATTAAAGCCAATCCTACAGAATATATTAATGAAACAAATTTGGATTTCTCCCAGGTCGGCAGATGCGCCATAATGTTAGAACGGTGGTTGACATCCTAGAATATCTGTTAGTACACAACGAGGTTAAAGGTATGTTAATATTTTTAGATGCTGAAAAGGCATTTGACAATGTCAGATGGGAATTTATACTAAATGTACTAGAAAGGTGCAATTTGGTAGATTTAATATTATGAAGGCTATTTATACCGAACAAAGTGCCTTTTTTAAAATAAACTATCAGAAATAGACAGGATTCCAAATTTATAAGGGGACTAGGAAGGTGCCCACTTTCACACTTATTATTCATTCTAACCTTGGAAGTGATGCTTAAGAAAAAAGAACCATCCAGAAATGCATGGGATAAAAGTGAGAAAGGTTCTTTTCAGTTAAAAGCCTTTTCGACATGTCGCAATTTTTCTACTGAAATGGCCAAAATTTAAAAAATTAAATGAAATTATTAGCGATTATTAATGCCATTTTAAAAACAATCGAAAAAAACTAAAGTACTAGCAAGAAAATAAAAAGGATGAAAAAAAAATTAAATAATTTTCCCGGTTGAAGTGTGAGAGAGAGTGGAATACCTTGGGGTCCCAAAATTACAATAATGCCAAGCAGCTCTTTCAAAATAATTACGACCCTTCTAAAAAAACTTCAAAGAAAGTTGGAAGGTTGGGGAAATTTAATCTTTTCCCTTTATGGGGATGTTTGGGAAAATTAAAAAGAGCGTTGGGGGGGGGGCTTGCCGGCCCCCCCGGAGCCACGGAGGCCGCCGTGGAAGCGGGTCCCCAGGAGGAGGACGCCCCGGTCTCCTCGCGAGTCGCGGCGGAGGCCTCCGGCACTGGGAACAGCCGCCCGGACGCCGCCGAGGCCCCGCCCTGCGGAGGAGGCCGCGGAGATCCCGCCGGGGGGCGGCCGCCCGGCCACCGCCGCAGGTCCCGCCGCCAAGGAGGAGGCCGCGGAGCTTCCCGCTGCGGACGCCCGCCCGGGTCGCTGAGGCTGGAAAGGGGCCCCATCGCCAGGGGGGGCCGTTTGGTGTTTTCCCGGGGGGGGCGGGGCCCAGGCACCACTCTGAGGCACCGCCCGCCTGGGGACCCGACCAGGAGGCCATCGGCCTCCCCCCCCTGCTGCTACAGCAACGGCAACCAGGAGGCCACCCCAAAGCTCCCGTTGGCTGCTGGAGAGTCGGCTCAGGGGGAAACCCAGCTGGCCGATACCTTAGCAGGCAGGCTAGGGCTCTCAGCTGCGCGGGAGCTCCTGGTTGGCCGGCGCCAGTCCAGGGGCCTACTTAAGGCCAGAAGGAAACCAAATTTAGCACGGGCCCAACCGTTGGAAAACCCCCTGCGCTGTCCGGCCGTGCCCCGTGCTTGCCGTGCCCGTCCAGAAGCCCTGCCAGCCAGCACTTACGTTATCCGGGTGAGGAAACCCTCTCTTTTGGTTCTACATTTACCCGCTGTAAAGGATGCCTTTGTTTATTGTTACTGCACGAAGCTCCTGGGGCGAGGCCCCGGGTTGGACCACCCTAGCCTGCCCGGGCCCCCCCCACCCGACAATAGTATCTTACCGAAAGTATTGTTTATGTTCTTAATGATTCCCAAAAAGTATTCCAAAGAGATGGTTTGTGGATCTCAAGAAAGCGCTGCGGAAATTTATATGGAATGGGGAAGAATGTTAAATATAAAATCTTGTTAGATGAACGAGAGAAGGAGGAATGTCAGTTACTGATTTTCAATTATATCATGCAGCGGCCTTTTTCTGGATGCGCCCTGGATATTGCTAAATGATCGTAAATTGCTGATGTTAGAGGGATTTGACTTGGGATTTGGCTGGGATAGTTTTGTGGCATGGGAAAAATGAGATTCTGAAGTCCTTTGGAAATCATATAATCAAAAATCTCTGCTTTCGGTATGGCTAAAGTTTAAAAAAAATTATGCCCCAAGATTCCCCTATGGGGTTTTTCCCGCAGAATCTCTTTCTTTCCTTCTTTAAGAAAAGAAATAGAGTGGACTACTTATAAAAATTACTATATCAACTGGGCCCCCAGAAATGTGAAGGATAGGAATCAGTTAACACAAGAGGGATACAGAATACAATGGGACGGATTTACGAATTCAGGAAAGATATAGGAAGGATTTGAAAACAGGGGGAAATTTGATTGCAAAGGGGAGAACTGGAGGAGTGTCTAGTCAAAGGGGAGAAGAGGTTTTTATCCCGATTATATAAAATGCTGTTAAAATGGGAATTGGAAGATGAGGTTGTTAAAGATTACATGGTTAAGTGGGTAAGGGGTGTTAGACATGAGATTATGTTAGAGAAGTGGAAGCAGTTATGGGGTTGCTACCGTAAATGGACGAGCTCCTACATTCTTCAGGAACAGACATTTAAAATGATGACTAGATGGTATCTCACCCCGACAAGGCTTTCTAAGATAAATCATAAATCATCTAACGTTTGTTGGAAATGTAAGCAAGAAATAGGTATTTATCCATCTATGGTGGGATTGCGCTTAGGTTAGGAAATATTGGCATAGCTTATGTGTAAGAATGAAAAAAATTACAAAACTGAAAATGGAGATGTATCCCGAGGTATTCTTATTGGGTATGGTTCAAAGTGCAGTGAAGAATCGACGATTGGCAAAATTGGTTTGGTACATGTTATTAGCAGGGAGGTTGGTTTATGCAAGATATTGGAAGACAGAGAAAGTATCGGAGGAAGGGGAATGGTGGGAGAAGCTCTTGGATATCATGGAAAATGACAGACTAACCCATTATCTAAAGGACAAAGGAGAGGAATCCTTTTTGTTGGTATGGCAACCGTTACTGAATTACGCTAAGGAATTAATATAAAATTTTAAAAATAAAACCAAAATTAATCTAGGTTGGGTATTACTTAAGGGGGTATAAAGAGATAAAGTGGAAGGGAGAGAATATATATGGAATGGAAGGGGGTAGAATATTGCAAAATTAAAGAAACTATTATAAGGGAATTACTATAATGTAGATATCCATAAAACTATGTATACAATATTAGATTATGTATATAATATTAGAGATAACTTACAAGCATTAATTGTAATATAAGTTGGAGAGGGGCTGCATCAATGGAATTTTTTTTAACTGTATCACTTCGCGGGAGGAAGTGTTTGTTTTTGAATATGGATTACTTTATAAGTGGAAGGAGAATAAGATTTGAGGATTCAATATATGTTTAGTATACCAGATTATCTTTCTGTATGCTGGATGGATATAACGTATATATTTATATAATTTTAAAAAAAATCTTCTTTTTATGTGAAATTAAAATAAAAGAAAAAATATATTTTAAAAAAAGAAAAACAAGGTAGAGAGATGTACAGAACAGCAGTAATCTGAATGGTATAGGGATGAAAATGCTGAAAATAATTGTAAACAGTTACTATTTATCTGAACTTGGAAACTTATTTTTGGACTATAATGTCCAGAATCCTGCAGCAAACAGGCAAATAGCCATGTTGGCTGTTGAATTCTGGGAAATATAGTCTAAAAAAGGGACTTTTCTGGGCTCTGATATTTATTGATAGATTGTGGCTGGCTGCAGAAATGTCTAACTCTTGAAATAGTGGTCCAGGAAGAGAGGTAGCCAAGATTGAAGATCCCTTGAGAGGTGGGAAGAGGAATTTCTCATACTTGCAGTGATGGATTGTTTGGCCAGTTAATACAAAATGCATTGCTTTTCTGGGCCTGAGTCCAGAAAACACTTTTCAAATAACAGTCCACTTTATTTCTTTTAGCAGTTGCACTGAACTCTTGTACTATAATAAACTGATGAAAAATAAACTATTAGCTTTTATTTATATGACATGGTGCAAGCACAATCCCACTCTTGTTGTACACAAATGTGCTTAATGGTAAAGGACACCATGCATATAGTATGCAACTGTGAAGACTGGAATGGGACAAACAAAATTATTTTATTGTATCTAGAATGCAAACCTCTACTTGTCAAAGCATGATGCATAAAGTTCAATGAGACATATCTCAGTAAATATGTATTAGTAGGAATGGGCAATATTCTTGGACTACAATTTCCATTAGCCGTAGTCAGCATAGCCAACGGCAAAGAACAATGGGAGGGAGAGGAGTATAGGATTATGGCATCATTCACAGTCAATGTGAAGCATTGGCAAGATATTTAAGGGGACAAGATAAGATTACCAAAGCTGCCTATGTGTATAAGCATTTTTCATAGTTTCTGTTGCATGTATCTGACCTAGCAGGCCACAGTTCAGAGGCAGAGCACATGCTCTGCATGTAGAAGGTCCCAACTTCAGTCTCTAACATTTTCACGTAGAAGAATCTCAAGCAGGAAATCTCTTGCTTCAGAACTTCTTTCACAGTCAGAGAAAAGCTGCAATTTGGCTAGATGGAACAGTTATCTGATTCAATAGATAAGGCAGTTTCATATGCTTATACTATTATGCACATCCAATGTTTATCTAAACACCCTATCTAAAATATATGTAGTGTTCTCCTTCAGGCTAGTCTACTGCCCTCCGTCTTTTCTTAACAGAAAGAAAGGTGAGACAAGTGACATGTCCATGTATCTGATCTCACAATGAAGGATGCATTTTCTGGGAAATGCTCATTTCTGTTGATCTAGGGCCAAATCACTGAAGTGAAGACACAGAAAGGTGGTCTTTCTGTGCCTTGTTCTGGTTGCCCAGGGCTCTTGGCTGGTTCTTTCAAATCGGCAGAAGTCTTACATTCATGCTTACAAACTTTAGCCAAGTCCTTCATTGCTTGCTCTCTATTGAGAAGCAGAGTTGGATTTAAATTATCTTGCTGATGTTTCTTGCAGCATTCCCTTTCCTTCTCCCACTTGTCTTAGTGAACCAGAAGGGTGCAACCAGTGCAGAAGGCAAAAAGGATCTGGCAGAATATCAAGAGCTTCTCTTTCAGTGGAAAGGTTCTATGGCCCTTTCCTGGGAACTGTCACAAACTGCACCACAACTTCAAAAATAAAACTGGAAATAATCAGAAGTTCATGTTTGGTTTCATCCCTCCCCTTTTTAGCAAAACAAGGTGAGGCAGGGTGGGTGGGCACACCATGTTTTAGAAGAAATTCCTCATGCTTCCTGGACTTTCATGGAAGCAAGTATCCTCTTTTTAAAGTGAAACACTGAGGAACTACTGGGGAGCTCCAGGGGACTCAAGAGAAAAGTAGGACAAAAAAAGGATAAAATAGATAAAACATAAAACACATGTAGGCAAATATTTCCTGATCATATTTGGTTGCTGTTTCTCATTTAAGGCAGTAAAGCATTATATGATATGTTTGTTTTGATTCTACCATATTCAGTTTATCTGTAATCTCATTTTAGATTTCTTTCTAATTAGATTCTAACTTGAGAGTCATCTGTAAGTTCTTTTTTTATGAAAAGAAAACTTACTACTATTAGATCAGAACAAGTGTTCCTGAGAAATGTGATTAGCAAATCCCAATCTTTAACAAACTTTTCTGTATGATTTTATCCTATTAACACTTTCAGCTTATCCATAATTGCTGTATCTAATAATTTAGAATCCATTCATCTGATGTCAGAAGTACATTCAACTTCCATTTTTTTGCAAAAAAAAAAACTTCAGTGCTACTGTCATGCAAAATATAATTTTTCCATAGTTTTTCTCTAGATTAAGATCAATCGTACTTAAAAGATGTATCTCTGTTTTCATTTGGAAGTTGGTACCTAGAATCTTCTCTATCATCAAATGGATAGTTTTCCAATATTTTCTTATTTTGTGACATGACCACCAAATATGATAGAAAGTTCCTGTCTCCATGGTACACTTCCAGCATCTGTTACTACAGGTTTTATACATCTTGGACAGTTTGTCTGGGAATGCTACCATCTGTAATGCATCTTGTAGAAGTTTTCCTTTATACTTTGATTGGCAGTGTGTTTCAGTCTTTCTGAAACTCTGCTGATTTTGGCAGAAGCAGAGTTGCATAGACAGCCTGTTCCTCTGTACCTTGCCTTTGTACATTGCAACTGTGCATTACTGTTGCAGATTATAAATGCTGTCTTGCAATTGCACATTGTAAATTTTGCAATGCATTTGAACTTCCCATGTTGTGCACTGCACATTGCACAACAGCAGCCTGTCATTGACATGTTTCTATTCCACATGAGGGTTGTATAGTGCTCACAAAGTGTATCTCAGTGTGTGGATATTTACATTATGCTGAGGGAATGTTGGATTGCAGCCTGGAAGCCCTGCTTGTTGCAGCAAGTGAGAGAAAACAATGAGCTAAAACTCAAGAGAACGTCAGAGCTGCGGGAGGCAAGAATGGTTGATGTACTGGTCACTTGAATTCATAGATTTAAAGAAGGAGTGGTCAGCTTGAATCCCTTGGCCTTGTTTCTTTTGCAGTTCAGACCTCTGGCAAGAGCAATTTCTCCTTCCCCTATCAGAATGTTGGTGAGATGGAAGATGGAGTGAGGAAACAAAGCAGAGTCTAGAAAAAAAAATTGAACTACAAATTCCAGAATGCAGGGGGGTCTGGCCAGTGGGGATTCTGAGATTTGTAGTAACATTTCAAAGATCTGGGAAAAAGGGGTGGTGCGGAGAGAGAGAAAATAAGAGCTAAGGAAGAAAGAAGTGCAGAAAAAGGAGGCAGCACCATTCATATACATCCCTTTAGAAATTACCCTCAAGAGAACATGGCCGTTAGTAGGGAGGCGGGAATGGCTCTTTAGGGATAGAGAGAATCACTGGGTCACACCTGGCTATGAAAAATCCATGCCATAATTGCGTGCACCTGTATGAGAAATGACAGGCCTCACTATGAAGATATTATCCCATTCATACTGTAAACTCTTCAAGAGCAGAGACCTGTCTGTTTTGCCTGGCAACTTTGAAACATACTGTATGAACACATAACAAATAGTTGATTAGAGGGAACAACCTTGTTGCATGCCACAATTTAAGAAAAAACATGTTGACATGAATCATGTCAGATCTGCTACAGCAAACAAAGCATAACTCTGTTTTGCATGATTGTAGTACTATTAAATATGGAAATGACAAGAGGATCCTTATTTGCTTGCCAGTTTCCTAAAACACCTTTCAAAGTCATATCTAGCTCACATCATTTTCAAAGGCAATGTTGTCAACTCCCATAATTAAATCTCAGACCAGGCAATATCTGACGCTTTCTTTAAAAACAGCTTTCACCCCAACAATCCAGATATAGTTTTTTAAAAACCCTCAATATTTCCTTTTTTTATCCTCCCACCCACTTTAAGGTTATAGGTTAGAAAATATGGGCAGGCTTTACCCTAATGAAAGCATGTATAAAAAGTCACAACACTTTGTTTAGAAAAATGTTCTTGAACTGAAGGATAAAGGAGCAACATTTTGTGTAAAACACCTGTAATCATCACAGTAAAGCAAAATTCATATTTAAAATTTAGTGCATGAGAAACTTTTTGAATTTCCAACAGGATTGTTAAGAATACTTCATGGGTCACAACCCCAGGTTTTGGCAACGGAAACACATGATACAAACAAATTGGTCTGGAAAGCTTTTAGTGTAACTGATGACACTTGCATTAGGTAAGGTGCTTTTAAATGGAGAAGCAACTTGTCTGCTCAGCTGCATGATTATCTGAATTTAAAAAAATAAAAAGCCTTCCAACATCTCCAGCTGTGAGGATACTCTCTCCACACCTACAAACTAGACCAGTGATTTTCAAACTTTGGTCCTACAGGTGTTTTGAAGATCAGCTCCTAGACTCTCTGATGACTGGCCCTCACGGTTTCAGCTTCTGGGGTTTGCAGTCCAAAATATCCCAAGAGCCAAAGGTTGAAAACCACTGACTTAAATTTGCAGCCCACTTCTAGAAAAAATGCTGTATGGTCTTAAGAGATACTAATTTCAATGACAATTTATTATATATCACTGGCTGTAGATTGTGGCTGAAGCATACACAGTAAGTTGACTTATGCTAATCCATGTATTGATCTGCTTAGTTTAGAATTCTTTTCACCAGCTGACGCCCACTAAATGTGTACTACAAGTCCAATTATCCCCACCAGCACAGTCAAGGGCCATGCTGTCTTGGGATCTTGCCAATTGTCATGCCCATGCTAAGGATGATGATGGCAGCTGTAGCCCTAAGGTAACCTACCCAGTATTTTCTACTTCTCTGTATGGGCATGAAAGCTGGACAGTGAAGAAAAATGACGTGAAGAAAGTCAACTCATTTGTGCTGGAAAAGAGTTCTGTGGATACCATGGACTGCTAAAAATATGAATAAATGGGTCCTAGAGCAAATCAAGCCTAAATTCTCCCTAGAAGCCAAGATGACTAAATTGAGACTGTTGTACTTTGGACATGTCATGAGAAGACATGACTCACTAGAAAAGACAATAGTGCTTGGTAAGGTAGAAGGCAGTAGAGAAAGAGGAAGACTGTTACTGATGGATGCATTCAATCAAGGAAGCCATTGCCCTGAGTCTGTAATACCTGAATAAGTCAGCTGATGACTGCAGACTGTGGAGGTCTCTCATTCATAGGGTCACTGTCAGGAACGAAATTAACTCATATAAGATACAGGCAAAGTCTATACTTTGTTGAAGTTGAATAAATGTAATGACTGTAGTGACCAGACTGAGGTAAGCAGAAAGTGTAAGCAGTTTAAGCAGCTGAGAAGTGACATGAGAGGTATTTTTAAACACCCAAACAGAAGGTAGAACAAGCTTGTTTTCCGCTGCTCCAGCGGCTAGAACACAAACGAATCGATTCATTACAGGAAAACAGGCCCCATCTACATATTAGGAAGAACTTACTTAATTTAAGAACTGTTTAACAGTGGAATGGGTTGCTTTGCCATAGAGTGTGGACTCTCCTTTTTTACAGGTCTTTAGACAGAGCCAGATGGACATCTTTAAAGAGTGTTTTAGTTGTATATTCCTGTGTGGCTAAAGCAGGTTGGACTAGATGGTCTTTGTGGTTCCTTTCAATTCTGAGGCCATTTCTGCACTACACTGTTTTAGTGCTATTATTCCACTTTCAACATCCTGTGGAATTCTGAGGTTTGCAGTGTAGTACTACTGAATAAGATTCCTGAAGTTAAAAAAGGATGGGAAACATGGGAACCGCTTTGCCACACTACTGTAAGGTTCTTGAGGTTAAAAAAAGGAGGGAGGAAGAAGCCATGAAGACTCATGTGTCATTTCTGAGGTATCAGGTAAGGTAGCGCCAGATACATTTCTGGTACCAGCAACATCAAACAGCCAGTTTGTTAGCATCTTTGTGAAAACTAACATAAATACATACAAATACAAATCTCTATTATGGTCAGAGACCAGCATAAGGAGGGTGGGGTATGGTCAATTAAAAACACAGAAGATAACATACAGGATCATTAGATGGGTACTGGGAAACACTGAGGATAACATATGAAAAACTATATCCATCAATTTACAGAACAGTCCAATATAACAAACTAGATATTCATTAGGTCTAGTCTGTAGCATAGGTCAGTACCTGACAAATTTTAAATGTTGCAGCATAGAACCTGGTAACATAATATTTGAAAGCAGCAGGAAAGTATGGAACCGTCCACTGCACCCTGGATATTTATATATTTTGTGAAATCTAGTAACCTTGCCATTATGAAAGCTGAGAGCTTGTGGTTCATCGTATTGCCTGTGGTAAAGGTTGCATCTCCCAGAAGTGTGGCCTAGGGTGTGTCAAATCCCTTGTTCTAAGGCCAGCAAAAATGCCTCTTCTGGACTGGACTGTGTTGCTTAAGCCCATGTTTTCCCAGAAATTACGCTTAAACTAATTTAACCCTCCATCTCTCCTCCTTTCACTTTTTTCTCCCTCCGCCCCAAAGCCTGCTCCTCAAAAGTAAACTATAGACTGACTAGATTGCAATATTTGGGAATATTGTTATTATTGTAATATTTGGGCATAATATTTGGGAAAAACTATATAAGATCTTGGCTGATAAAAGACTTCTTCATCTCACAATGGCACTATATAGTGACAGCATGTTGCAAGTAAGATGTGGCATACAGGGTCAGCTTTCCAATGAAATTTCTATGTCTAAGGAGTCAGACAGGTTGCATTCTCACACCAGCATTGTTTAACCTGTACATAAATGACCTTGAGGAGGCCCTGTTTGACCCTGAAAAGTCATCTGCCCAAACTTAGTACTAGGAAGGGTCCTATTCTACTATATGCAGATGATGCTGTTATTCTTTCCCATTCCAGATCTGGGTTGAAACATTTTCTATTGAAATTTACGAACTATTCTACGATAAACGATCTAAAAATTAATTTTAGGAAATCCAAAGTGATGGTTTTCGAAAATAAATTCTTACATCATTGGTCCTGCGAGAGGCATACCCTTGGGGCTGTCAGTCCATCATACTCTGTCTTGGAATACACATAGATCAGCTGTTCTTCAGAAAGCATTAGACAGCTCATCTCCAATAATACGCTTCTTTTTTACTATAGGTTGCTTATATATACTGTCTGCCATCAAGGCGTTCAATGCCAAGGCTGCTACACAAGTCTTATATACTTCAAATATTTGGATGGGGGAACTGACGTCTGAGATAGATAGGCTACAGACAAAGTTCCTTAGGACCCTTCTCTAACTCCCCAACTGTGTCCCTAATTCTCTGCTCTTGTTGGAAGCTGGGAAAAGCCTTCTTTCGATCAGGGCTTGGTGGTATGCCATAAAACATTGGTTGGAAGTTAGTGTTTTTAGGGCGGGCTCAGGTTTGCTTCTATTTATGACCCAGGTAAGTAGTTGGTACAAGCTTCTTGCCAAAAAAGCTGCTTCAATCAGTCTCTCTTCTTCCCTCCTCACCAGTTTGGGTCTGAATACTGCTCTTAAATCTATCAAACAAAGACTATGGGACATAGCTTTTTGTGATCTGTGCTCACACTCATATGCATCTTGCTCTTCCATTGCAATGCATATCCACTATGTCAGGCCTTTCCAACTAGCAGACTACCTAACAAACTTCTCAGTGGTTAAGTATTGCAAATTCTTTTCAAAGGCTAGATGCAATGTTTTCTCTACTGAACTACTCAGAGGTAGATTTGCTGGTGTACCCTATTTGGAAAAACAGCGCCCTTGTGAAAATTTGGAAGCTGAGTTGATAAAGCATATTCTCTTGGTTTGTAGATACTATAACCAGGTCTGTCACTGTTTAATTACCTCACTGTTGACACAACTTCCTGGATGTTCAGATCAATTTTATATTAAGTTCCTGCTGGAAGACAAGTCCCCAAAAATGACCCTGGCTATTGCTAAATTCCTCACAGAGGCGGCCAGAATTAAAGCGCATTGTGTATCAGTCAGTCATGATTGCCTTTCTGTTTTGATATGTCCTTCAAATATTTTGTACATGTTCTGTTTTATACTCAAGTTTTTTCTTTGATGGATCTATGGATCGTAATTTTAATAAAGAAAGAAAGAAATCTAAAAAAAAATCTAATATGACTTAAAAATTAGCCATGTTCTTGACATTTATTAACAGTATTCAGAACACAGACCAAAAGGCATTCTTAGGATTCTAGGTGAAGCCATACTACTAAATTCCAAACATGGATTCCCCCCCCCAAAAGGTCCTGAAGGAAGTAAACATTGTTCAGCCTTAAGCAGGCTTACAGAGAGCCCTCTGAAAGTAGCTTTAGCAAGTATCGCTTTTAGACAGCTAGACAGGAAGGATTTTGTAAACTACATGAGCATTTGGACTGTCCTCCCCCATGAGGCAGTAAAAGTGCCAAAACAACAAACAATAGCATATGTGTGAGAAAGTGGGCCAATAAAAATTGTGTGAGCTAGTGGATTCCTGAAGTTATTTCCACAGTGAAGTTAAAAATGGTGTAAGAAGCAGGTGAGAGACATATATAAGAAGCAAGTGAGAGATATAGTGGTTTGAGCACTGGACTACAATCCCGGAAACCAGGGTTTGATTCCCCACTCAGCCATAGAAACCCACTGGTGACCTTGGGCACATCACATGCTCTCAGTCCAGAAAACCTTGTCATAGGTTCTCCATAGGGTCACTATAAGTCAGAAACGACTAGAAGACACACAATAACAAGCAGAAGGTAGGCCTACGTACTCTGAAGACATCAGATACCAAGTGCTATAGGCTATATTTCAGTGGAAGGAACTAGCAAACCCACCTCTGAGTATTCCTTGCCTAAATAAACCCTACGAAATTTATGGGGTCACCATTAGTCAACAGGTGTTTTGAAGGCACATACACAACAGGCAGTTTGAAGACACATACACACACAACAGCTGAGAGTGTTAGAACAGGGCCACTTCCGCACTACACTGTTATAGTGCCATTATTCCACTTTCAATATCCTGTGGAATTCTGGAATGCAGCCAAAGAGCTCTCTGGCTGAGATTTCTAAACGCCCCTCCTAAACTGGAAACCCCAGGATTCCATAGGATGTTGAAAGGGGAATAATAACAGTATAACAGTGTAGTGCAGAAATGGCCCAAGTCTGCGGAGTTAGAGTGGGTCTAGGGAGACAGTGTTCAAAGCCCTACTCAATGGGAAGCAAGGGAGGGTTTCAAAACAAGCAAAACACCAAGTGGGAACCAGATGAGGAGGGGAAGACTCTAACCAGAAAATCAAAAAAGCGTGAGTATGATAATAACTAATATTGTGAGAAATTTAAGGACATGGAACAAAAAAAAAAAGGCCTATTGGCAACACAGCATAACTGATATCAAACTATCTAATACAATAGAGAATAATACAAAACAATATATGAGACAAGAGCAGCTAACACAAAGGACCCAGACCAGCTGAACTCCATAGGCAATACAATCTAGGTAAATATCACATAGTATAATGCATCACTATACAAGATAAATGTATATGTCAAATTGAAAAATAGGACTCTTGATTTGGAAGTCCATAAGGGACAATGGAGTCACATAAACATATAGGTCCAATTCAAGCTTCCATATGAGTAGGACAGCTAAATATGGTTCATAAACCATGTGCCATTGAAAGGCTATAATAAAGAGCTGGCTGTTTGACTACTAAGTCATGAAGTCTTAGGCCTAGCCTTACAGGACTGCTGAGAAGATAAAATTCCAGACATGGTCCTCTTTCCTATGAATGTCCCCAGGGCATTTAATGTTCTCTATTGCCAGTGCTGCTAAAAGTGATGGTTCATGAATCAGTGTCAGTCCGTGAACCATCAGTTGCTGTTTCCCAGTGAATTTCCAGCAAAGAAAGATACAATTGTAACCAATGGCCATACACGTGGTATCGGTCCCTGGTATGGCAGGGTACTCAAGTACTCGGAATGTTTGAGATGCACTACTTGAGGCATGGGGTATTTGGTCTGAGTGCTGCTGGACTGCAATCCTGAAGACCAGGGTTCAATTCCTCACTCGGTCATGGAAACCCACTGGGTGAGCTTGGCCACATTACATATACTCAGCTTCAGAAAACCTCGTAATAGTTTCATTTTAAGGTGACCATAAGTCAGAAATGGCTTGAAGGCACACAACAACAAACTTTAGGCTAAGGCATGTTTCTTGTAACTTACTTGGAAGAACAGCAAGATAAAAATTGACTTATGTTTAAAAATACACTGATAGTCACAATTTCCTTCCATTTTCCAGTTGGATGCTTGTCATGCAGTGACCAGTCCTCAACCCATTTAACTTCAACAAGCAAGACATGTTTTTGAGTTCAGTGAAAACTTGCAACAAGGGATCACACACATATCTCAATGCCATCCCATATGCAACCTTATAGGAAAGAAAAATTTCTCTCCATTTCTTGATAGCACTGCGTTCCACACTGGGACTTTTCTACCTTCAGCCAAGATCTAAAGTTTATCCTTAATTCCAACCCCTCCTCTGTATAGTAAGAGGTTTGCAGATTTGTTTTCCCCAGATATTTGGGTCCTGACAGCAAGACTGCTATATCATCAGGCTCTTCAAACAGACCTACCTAAATAAGATTAGCATGGGTCCTAAGCTCCTTACAAATTTTATATCCCAACTTTTCTCCAATACACATTAGTCCGTGTTGCCCCTGTCCATTTCACTGTAACTGGTTAAACTGTTGTTTTACACAACAACTTTATTAATTACATGTATATTCACCCTTTCTACCAGTGGGCTCAAAGCATCTAGCCTGACCCTGGTCTCCTGTGAAGTAATTCTGGTTCAGAGAGAATGACGAACCCAAAACCATGCAGTGAATATCATGGTTCAGTGGAGACTGGAACCTGCCTCTCTCAAATTCCAGTCCAACCACTATAGCACACCAGCTCTTAAGATCAGAACTGGTAATAAAATATATCTTTGAATACTATGATACCAAATGCTACAGATCTATGAGATACCTTCAACTTGCATTTCAATTTTTTGCACATTACCTAGTATTTATCATTCCAAGAATAACTGTGGTCTGACTAGCTTCAGCAGTTTCTGAAAGATCTGGAAGGCTGTTAGACAAGTTTTAATTCTCATATCCCTTAGCACACAGGGTATCAGAGTTATTTCCTGTTCTAGATAATAACTCTCTGGTCATTTTAAGCCTACTGAATAGTTGTATTCATTTGATGGGCATTTTTAATGCAGCACATATCTTCCTTGTACCCTAAACAGTGTCTAGTTTTGTAATGAGTGCTGGTCATAATACTCACTGGATGATATTACTGAAAATCAAGGAAGAACCTAGCGGGAACTTGGTCAAGATCTCCTGACTGGAGGTTGATGCAACAAATCACCAAAATGGAAATCAGAAAAATAGAAATGATCAGAACTGAGGTAGAGCTTCGGAGAGGATCAGGTTTGTGGAACCTGTGGGCCTTTGCATGTCAGCCTGCATACAGCCTGAGTCTTTAACCACTGACCATGCTAGCTGTGGATACTGGGAACTGGGTTTGCCAAGTTTCAGAGAGTCCTAGGTTTAATACTCTGGAGGCATTAATGGTTTCTATACTCCGTGATAATTTTAATCCAGGAGATGCAATCAGACAACTGTTTTATTTGCTCAAAGCTCCCTTTGCAATTCCCTAATCCGGGGACAAAATCCTTTAACCTCTTGGCATACTGATAACCAACCACTAGACTTCTGGAATTTAGTTAATTTCATCTGCATCCTTTGGGAAGCATTGCTCTTACAATTTTATGTCAGCAACAGTAAGCTAGGTACACTTGTGTAAATCTATTTTGGTGGGCTTAGACATGTATCCTGTATCCTGCAAACAGGCATACAGTTATTATTTTCTCTTTCCTTGAAATCAATGAGACTAAAAGAAATCAGTTTGGGCTGGATTTGTATGCACCCTGCATTACTGGGAGGTCTGAGCTCATATGTTGTTTAAATATCTAAATTAAATATTCTGACGAATAACTCTTTTGTTAAAAGGAATAAGATATAAGATATGAGGAATATTATAGGATGAATTCTGTCAGAAGTGGGTCAACTTTAAATCACAATGTCACAACATGATCAGCAAGAAGTCAGTTCTGATCTAAGAGGACAGTGGGATTTTTTTTTCTTTCCCTCTGTTGCAGCAATGGGGAGTCTTTAGTTTTTCATACACTGTTGGGTTCAAGCTCCCTCAGCTCCAGCTAGGACAACTAAAGGTCAAGGGCAACTCGACAGAATATCTGAAGGACCTCACCTCTTCTCAATGGCACCAACCATGGCCGCTGCTTGAACTGAGATGCTACTAGACACTGTGAAAAGATGGTGGAGTGAAAAACAAAATTTCTCTCTGCAGCTTTGATGGGTTGATATTGGTTCCATACCTTGGGTCTTAAGAGTGGGATCAGTTTCTACCCATATTTAATTTATTTAAGTCCATAAGCCTTGACCTACTTATCCAGTGCTGAGCGTTTAAGGGAGCTGCAACACAATATCTGGAGAGAGTCACAGCTTGCCCATGCCCTAGTCTTCCCTGTCTGGGACTGTCTCAGGCAGAGAGTTATCTTTCCTATCACTTGCTGTTCAGTTGGAACTGAACCCAGGTTCCTCCAAATGCAAAGAATATGCTCCATCCCTGAGCTATGGTCCCACCGCAAACAGAAATCTGTCTTGATCTTGCCTTTGTGCTCCATAGGCCTTTCCTACTGCTCTTAACATCTGGGGATAAAAGACTGGACATCTCCTGGGTAGCGTGATGAAATTCTGGAATGAGGGATATGTCTTTTCTCTCCCACTCTCTGCAATGTATAGAAAGGATGCACGAAGCTATTTCAGCAAAGGCATTTGTAATGGATGGATGGTGCTTCAGGTCCCCCCCGCCCATGATAACATATAATCAGTTTTGATTCACAATTTCACAGGTGCAACTCCCTGGAATAAAAATATCAGCTTTGAGAGATAGACAGGTCTCGGAAAAACAAAAATGGGACTCTCCATTACTGAATTTTTATGTGGATATTGAATGCAGATGTGATTTTATTGCTACCACTACATATTGTGAGCCTGTGATGAACTCTGTGTTCCCAATATGCAACCATTCAGTGATTTTCTCTTACATTCAGGGATCAGATAACCATATCTCAACATCTTTCAGTCAACTGGCCAAACACATGTGCACACACGCACTAATATGCCTGGGCTTCTCTTGCACCTGTAAGTGCAGCATGGTCCGCAGCATAGCTTTTCACATCCTGGATTGCTTGCTATTAAATGTAAAGCTGTCAGGACTGGTTGAAATGTTGGCAACCCAATAGGCTCTACCTCATTTACATGGATGAAAGAAATCAATATTAAGGGGAGAGAGGGAAAACATAACATCAGCTTCCAATGCATCAAAAACAAGTGTCTTGGTTGATGTGGAAGGGATTTGTGTGTTTGTGTGTATATGTAGCAGGGTTCTTCATGCACTGCACAAAACACAGCCCCGACAGCAAATCATTGCCTCTTTGCTATCTATCATCACAGGCACTTCAAACCACCAAAGGAGGGGGAATCACAAAAGGTATGGTGGCACCCAGCCTCCCTTTCCTACAATTTATGCAGAACCAGAATCCCTCACACACTCACACATCCAGCTGTGTATGTGTGCCTGATTTGCATGTTCTGTGTGATATGTGCCTTCAAGTCACCTGTCAACCGCATCAATTTCACAGGGACTTTTAAGGCAAGGAATCCTCAAAGGGGGCTTTGCCAGTTGCTTCCTCTGAACTACAGGCTACAGCACCTAAGTACCACCCTCCTTAGCTTCCAAGATAAGGGGAGTACCTATGTGTATTCCTGCATGGACTTTTCTATACCTAGGCCCCAGTTCCAACCATAACAGTATTCCAAGGGTGAGGACTGGGTTTTTCAAACCAGACTGCAGATCACAAAGGGCTCTTGAATGGATGCTGCCCGCCCCGCTTCTTTCTTTGGCTACATTTGCCTGCCGGCTTTCATTTATCAGGAGAAAGGGGAAGCAGCTGCCTCTTCGCAGCCCCTCCCTCTCTTCCCGGCCCCGCGCTTTCTGCTGCCTGCAAGGAGGCGGGGTGGCGCGGTGGCTTTCACGAGTGAGTTTCAGAGGCGCGAGACCGGGCTTGGGAGGTGGCGGGTCCGGAGGGGGTGTCCAATTCCCCGGCATCATTGTTCTGCAGAGGCACTCTCTCCCTCCTGCTCTTTCTCCCCCCACCCCCTTAATAACAATATCCCAGGTACAACGGGCCGCGCTTTCCCACCATCTTTCCCCCTTCCTTCTGGCTACCCAGGGGCGGGGTGGGGGTGGATGATAAAGAGGAAGGAAGAGCGGAGGCGAGAATGAGGGAGGGTAAGGCAGGGCTCCGACTGGAGAAGGGGACCAGAACAGGCACCCCTCCCTCAACAATCTGTGTGTGTGTGTGTCATGGAGAGGATGGAGCTCGTGCGCGGGGGGGCAGTTTTGTGTGCGCGCGCGAACTGTGTGTCCCTGCCTCCCTCGCTCGCTGCAAATGCAATGGCTCCCTCACGCCCCCGGAGAGGCCAGAGAAAGCCCGAGCAGGGGCGCCGCCGGGGGGCAGCCAACCTTGAGGGAGAGAAGGAAGAAGGACGGAGCTGGGATCGGGGCCCTGGACCTCTTTTCTGCCCCCTTCCATCGCTTCCTCCTCCATCCTCGCCCCCCCCCGGCTTCTTCTCGCAGCCCACTGAATGGACTCTGTTGTGCTTTTTTGTACTCACCCTGGCTGGCCAGTGCGGGTAGCCTTTCATTTTGGCGAACACCAGGTCTCCGGCTTTATATTCTCGGGGCCTCGGACGAGCCATCGGATCTTCTTGCCCTCCCCGCCCCGTCTCCAACTCCGAGGCAACCCCCAGCACCGCGGCGGCGGCGGCGGCGAGGCCTTCCCCCTGACGCCCCCCGAGCCTCCCAAAACTCGAGAGAGGGCGGGCGGGAAGGAGGGAAAGAAAAGTGCCGTCGCCACTCCCTCCCCCTTGCCTCCTTCCAAAAAAAGTGTGGGGGGGAGACTGCGAAGGATAAAAGGAAGAGGTTGCGGAGGGAAGGAAAGGCCCGGGCGGAAGAGCGGCGGCGAAGAACGAGAGGGGAGCTGGTGGATGGGCGCGCGCGTGTGTGTGCGTGTGCGTGTGCGTGTAAAAGGGTGTAAAAAGGGGGAGGGGAGGCCTGGACTCACCACCACCAGCCCCCAAGAATCGAATCCAGCAAGCTTGCGGAGCTCCTTGGCTAGGAAGGGCTGGGAGCGCAAAGGAGGGGGGATCCGGACGGGGGGCCGCGAGGCGGAGACCCCCTCCTTCCCGCCCTGGCTCGGGACCGGGGCTGCCAGCAGAAAAAGGCAGCCGCCTCTCGCCGCGCCGGGCTTGGTTACACGGCCACTGCCATCCTCAACAGTCGCTGTTCCAGCAGCAGCAGCAGAAATATGGAGGCCTCCTCTTCCAGAATTACTCCTTGGGCAGCGACCGAAAACAGGATCTGTGTTTTTTAAATAATAATTAAAACAAAAAACACTTCCTTTCCTCGGATTTTTTTTCTGTCTCTCCAATGGCTCGCGCTCTGCCTCCTTTGCCTTCCTGTTATTTTTTACGTGCACGGCTCGGTTCCTATGAAAACAGAAATGGCTCACAGCGGCCGGGGGAGAGGGGCTGCTCCCTCGCTCCCGCTCTCGTTTACACACTCACGCACACGGGCTGGGCGCAGAGGAAGAACAGGCGGCACAGTCTTGCTATTCCCACTGCTCCGGACGTTTAGACAGAAAAAGAGAGGAAGAAGGCAGCATCCAAGGTTGGAACCCGGTGAAATCCTGCCATTTTAATTATTTGCAAGGAAAGCGAAAAAGGCCCGCTTTGTTCTTAGAAGTAAAGCCACAGCCCGCACAGCCCGGGGTGGAAGGGGCGGGGAGTGTGCGTGTGGCAGGAGGCTGTCTGGATGTTGGCAGAAATTGGCCATTGTTCCGTTCCAGAATGGGAACGGGTGGCTGGTGAGAGGCCTCCCTCGTGCCAGAGAGGATACTATTCTGCACACGCTGTGCCAGGCCTCATGAAATCCTTCCTTTGGGAACCTTGTTAGGTTGAGAACGCAGGAGAGAAATACAGTAGACGTATCCTTCCGCTTCAAAAACAAAAAGAGAAAGAAAAGTGGGTGAGGGGATTCTTTCTTTCTTTCTTTCTTTGACCCACCGAGAGAATTTCGTCCTCGTGTCCAAGAAGAATAGGAAACAGCCCTGGGCAGTTTTCCTGGATGGCTATTTAGAAAAAGTGGGTAAGAAGTAAACAGACACAGGTTCCTAACCCCTCCAACTGTCCCAATGACAAATTAGTTTTTGTCCAAATTAATCCTCTATTGTTCCATTTTTCAGCAGCTCTTGAGATGTTCCCGTTTCTCTTCCACTTCCCCCCTTTGTCCTCACCTTATTTCAGTGGGTGAAAACTAAGTTCAAAGTGCAAAAGTGGTTTGCACTCAATTCAGTGGAGGCAAGAGGACAGGAGGGGCAGACTTTTGTCTTGCTCAGGAGGCTCAGGCAAAAGCAAACTGCTCTGCAGTCTCTCCTGGCTTTTGTGTTCTTTCCCGTAAATAATTTTATTAATCCTATCCACACTAACTGCATGGTCAAAAAAGTCCCAGTTTTCATCTGTGAAATGTTGGGGAATATGCAAGTCCTTGGAAGCAAATCTTTTGCCGCAGACAGCATTTCTTTCATACTTCTTTTGCTTTTGAAAATTTACAATGGGGCAGTTGGCAGAATTTTTGGGAAGAAGCACATTTGTTGCAGCAACATCTAGCTGGGAAAAGTTAGAGAATGCTTGCTTATTTTTATTCTGTAACACACACTAGAAAACAACTTGTGCCTAAGCAGGCTCATGAAAAACTTTCGTGGGAGTTTTCTGTTTCCAAAGGAAGAGCCTGCATATGGGCACCACGTCCTTTCATCCATTCTTGAAAAAGGAAATTAATTTTCTTCATAATGAAAAAGCACCCTGCATGTGTGCAGAAACATCTCTCTCCAAAGGTCTCCTTGAAAACAAAATATATTTTACTGTTTCCAAGTCTGGGAGAAATTATTTGGCACTAGCATCAAGAAATCAAAACTATAGACTGGCCCATTATCAAAGGTCAGATTCAGAATATAAAAGCAGCTGAAGAAACCTTTGTCACAGCAATAATTTTAAGGTTTTGATCAAACATTTTGCTGCTTGATCAAACAACCATGGCACTCCCTGTTAATTCAGATCAAGAGATACAAACCACCTCTAAGTATTCTGTGTTGTAAGAAAACCTCATTAAATTCTTGGGTTACTGTAACTCACTAAATAAGGCCGAAAGATCTTAAGGGCACCAGATCCTGTCCGATCTTGGAAGCTAAGCATGATCAGCCCTATTTAGTACTGGGATGAGAGACCACTCATCTTCTAGTATAAGTCAAAGTTTGTTTGTCTGTGTCAGGCGAAGACCTCATATGATTGGCTGCTGAAGAAGATTCTATAGAATCCTGGAGTTTGCAGTTTAGGGAGTGGCCTTTAGAATTCTCAGCCAGAGAGCTCTTGGGCCTCAAGTCAACTAAGTCTGTCTTGAATAGGCCAGTTACTATGGAGACATGGCCTAGCAGCAAGGAAGAGGGCAGTGTATTCCCTCAGGAACCCAATCTGTCTATGTTAATAACTCTGAATACAGATTGGATTGGGGAATATGGAGAGAAGTTGCAGATACTGGACAAGACAGTTTAGAGAATTCGAGACATAGGATCTCAAATCTTTCTAACAAGTATTACCTATGAGAAAATAAAATCCTGGGCAACACCGGGTATATATGCTAGTGTGTGTATGTGCCTTCAGGTCACCTGTCTACTTATGGTAACCCCATGAATATAGCTTTCAGCACCTGGTATTCATTGGTGATTTCCCATCCAAGTACTATGCAGGGCTGACCCTGTTTAGCTTCCAAGATGAGATGTGATCTGTTGCCTTTAGAGCACTGTAGGCTATGTTTCAGAGGAAGAAATTGGCAAAACCATTTCTGAGTATTCCTTGCCCAAGAAAACCCTACAAAATTCATGGAGATGCCATAAGTAGACAGGCAACTTGAAGGTACATAACATGCATAGGTCAAGGCACAAGTTGGCCCCCAGAAGAATTTTACCCCCGCATGCTATTTTCCTTCAGTCCCCAAGTTTTTAATATTGCAGTACCTTGAGTATAGAGCTACTGTTTAGGCATCCAAAGAAATGGAATAGGCAACGTGGAATAGGCAACGTGACAAAGGGAATGTGAGCACAGCAAATAGAAGAATTTTAAATCTGAATAATTATCCATGTATCACTCTCTGCAATTCCAGAAATTTGGGGACTGAAGGAAAATTTCATTGAAGGGGCAGGATTCCTAAGAGAGAGGTCACTTTCATTTTGCTCTCCCTGTAGCTGCACCACTGTATAGTACTCAAAGTCAGCCAAGTTATTACAATACAATAAAAATCCAACAAACATTTCTCCTTAATTCTGACATTAAAGATACAATTTTAAAAAACCTAAAAATATTGTTTCGCTTGCATGGCATCCAAAATTTGCTGCCCACTCTGTCTTGGGCTGACCTACACATGAGGCCAAGTTTGCAAGACATGGGAATTCTGGGAGCTGCAGTCCAAAAAATAACTTCCAAGCTCAGTATAAAGGCATATCTACAGCAAGGATCTAATGAGTCTTTTAATTGTTGAGATTTCCCTCAAAGAATCACAGGAATTGTCATTTGGTAAGGATAGTTACATTTGAAGTCTTTGATACTGCACTGAATAATCATTCCCAGGGCTCCTTGGGGGATGGAAGAGAAAGTACCCAACTGCAGTTCTAAGCCAGTTAGGAAGGAAGCCCCACTGACTGCAGCAGCACATTCCTCTGAGCAAGCATGCACAACCAGGTCCTGTAAATCTGTGCAATAGATATGCTCCCAGAGTCTGGTGGACCATAAATTTTTCACTTACCATTTCCATATTTGATTAGAAGTTGTAAGTGACAGAGTGTTGTGTTTCCTCTCCAGTTCCAGTAGTCTTTCCTTGTGGTTTGCTGTGATGAAACTCACAAAAGTTTTCCCCAGTCTCAGTAGCAGGTAAATGTGAAGGGCACATGCATTGCTGATTTTTAGGGAATTACTGCAAAGGGAAAAGAAAACCTTGTTAGTTTTGTTAGCACATATAAAAATACTAGAGTAGAGTATAATCTTTAAAAACATTTGTGAGATAAACGTGTGTGTAGACACACACAAACACAAGTGCATGCATGCATAAATGAGCTGGATAGATAGAGATAATAAGATATACATAGATACACAGTTGGCTCTCCATATTTGTGGGTTTGATTTCACAGATTTGATTATTTGTGAGTTTCTTCAACCTCTCCCTTGTCCCACCTTACGCACTTCTTTTCTGAGGGGAGCCTTCCTTCTTGGTGGCTCCAATGAGGCCATGCAGACCTTTAAAAATCTCCCTCTGGTCTTCCTCCTCCTCCTCAACTAGCTGCTGCCTGGCTGGCTAAGGACATCTTGCAACCAAATTTCTCAGCACCCTCTCCTGATGCCCCCACCCACCCAAGGAAGTTCCTTCCATCCCCCACACACACATTTTGATATTTGCAATTTTTCCATTTTTTTGAGGGTCCTTCACCCTTAACCTTAGTGAATGTGGAGGGCAAACTGTAGTTATGTAATATAAATGTAACTCCCAGACAATACAGTTAAAGAAAAAAATTGAGCCTTAGCTGCCTTGGCCAGTTCACCAAGCACTTGTACTGCACCTCACCCAACAAGTATCCAATATGCCAAACCAGCAAGACAGAACACTAACAAAATTTGAAAAGCCAGAATGACAACAATTGGGTGAAGTGTGACATTGATGACTCCCATTGCTTTGGGGAATCATCCAAGGAGGGACTCCCACCATGAACAGTTGCTATCTAGAATGAATAAAAATTGTACAAATACCTGTTGGAAGTGCAAAAAAGAGAGAGGCGCCTTCTACCACACTTGGTGGTCTTGGAATAAATCTAAAAAATTTTGGAAGTCTGTTCATTTAACTATTTTTTTTTAATACTCTTTATTCCAGTGGTTCTCAACCTGTGGGTCCCCAGATGTTTGTGAACTTCAGCTCCCAGAAGCCCTGAGCATTGACCATAGTGGCTGGGGCTTCTGGGAGCTGAAGTCCATGAACTTCTGGGGACCCACAGGTTGAGAACCACTGCTTTATTCCATTTTCCATTATTCTTTAAAATATCACAACTCATACATACATACAGTTACATACATTCTTCTACATATACTAACTACATTCCAACATGATATATACCAAACTTCAACTTGTGTCTTTCTTCCCCATATTCTGTTTCACACTGCCAGACAATCTCTCACACTTTCTTACCGTTAATACCTTTTAAATTGCCCCTATTACTCTTTCTTCCTCATTCGTTACTTCCCTCACATTACCTTGTCTCATTTCTCTCGTTATTTATTAAGATTCTCTTCTCTCTGTCCCTTAGATTTCTTTCTATAACTATTTGTAAAATATATTTATAAATAAGAACCTTATTAATCACTTATTTTTCCCTCCACCATTATATTGTATTTATTCTTTCTTAAACCATCTTCTGCCTTTTTATTTATTTTTTGTTTTTGTTTTTGTTTTTTGTTTTGTTTTTTCCTTTCTCAACAAATTTTTACCACCAACTCTCTCTAGTCATCGTTATCTCCTCCATCCTGTTTTGTCAAGTCCTTAAGTTCTACCTCTATATATTCCTTTACTAATCTCCAACTCTCTTTATGTAAACCTTGCATTCTTCCTTGAATTATCCCTGTTAATCTGTCCATTTCCATCATTTCAGTCACTTTTACAAACCATTCTTCCATTCCGGGTATATCTTTCCTTTTCCAGTTTTGTGCATAGTTCAACCTCGCTGCAGTAACCATGTAAAGAATAACATTCCAATGTTTTCTTTTCTGTCCTTTCTCAATTTTCTGCATCATATTCAATAAGAATAATTCTGGCTCCAATGGTATCTTAATCTGTAATGTTTTTTCCATCTTATCTTGAATTTCTCTCCAATACATCTTTGCCTTCTCGCAAGTCCACCATAGGTGAAAAAAAGTTCCATTATCTTTACCACATTTCCAACATTTATTTTCTTTTGTTCTATATATCTTACTCAATTTTACAGGATCCAAATACCACCTGTAAAGCATTTTAAGATAATTTTCCTTCAATTTTTGAGCAGCAGTAAATTTATTTGTGTCTCTCCAACTACTCTCCCAATATTCAAATTGAATTTCATGCCCTACATTTTTTGACCATTTCAACATAACCTCTTTTATTTGTTCTGTCTCTAACTCTCTTTCCAATAACAAATTATATAATTTTGATATCGTTTGTTTCTCCGAGTGAAGAATTATTTTTTCAAAAATATCTTCTTTTCTCAATGATTCCACTCCTTCCAACTTTTTATCCATTATAAATCTTTCACTCAGTTGTCTATGCAAAAACCAATGGCATTTAAATCTTCCTTTTCAATTTCTTCCCTCGACTTTAGATCCTGATTTCGCTCTTCCTTCAATATGTTTTCGTAACATAACCACTTATCTTTTGAATCTTTCCACCTCCCATATAATGCTTCATGTGGGGACAACCATCTTGGTTTTTTCATATAATAGTGCTTCCTAAATTTCAGCCAGATTCCCAGTAACGCTCTTCTTACATAATGGTTTTGAAAATCTTTATCAATTTTTTGCTTGCCATACCACATGTATGCATGCCAGCCCATTCGTTTCCCCACTTCTTCTAAATTTAGTAACTCTTCATCCTGTAATGTTATCCAATCTCTAATCCATATTAACCCACTAGCAAAATAATATAGTTTCAGGTCTGGCAAGTCGACTTCCAGAGGAGAGAGCAGAAGGTAAGCTGGGTCTGTGAAGACAACTTTGATAGGTGTTTTTGCAGGACTGTGGGGCTGAGTTTGTTTGCTTATTTCTCTGTGTTGTTTTTTTTTTTGTGGGGTTTTTTTGTGTTTGTGTGTGTGTGTGTTTGTTTTGTTTTTGTTTTGTTTTTTTTGCTAGCGCTGGCCGTGTGCTCTCCCTGAGCTCACAGCCTATTGTCAGCTAATTGTTTGTTAGTTAGTCAGTTAACTGTCAATCAAACTAGGAAGAGTTAATCAAGCTAGGGGGAGGAGCCAGCTAGGGGAAGGAGGCTTTATTAGGAACCCCCAGCGGTGCGCGCCTACGGCGCACGCAATTTCATTCAGCTACTTCGTTCCTTCAAGTTCAACCATTCAAGTTTAGGAACAACCAATCCTTACAGCAACTGAACAAATTTAGGAAGAGTTCAACTGAGCTTGGGAGTTAGCTGAGCAGACATAGCTTATACCGCTCAAATTAAGAAAGGAGGCCCAGTTTTTGTTTTTGTTTTCTTGTTCTATTCTCTGTATTATCAAGTATGGAAGGGGATGGAGCTGCTGCTGTCACCTGTAGCACTTGTGGCATGTTCCTTTTCTTGCTAC
The DNA here is from genome assembly GCA_948472985.1 of Iguana delicatissima. Classification (NCBI taxonomy): domain Eukaryota; kingdom Metazoa; phylum Chordata; class Lepidosauria; order Squamata; family Iguanidae; genus Iguana; species Iguana delicatissima. Next base: position 261,242 of record CAOKZL010002874.1, read on the forward strand.
AAGATGTGGTCGGGTACACCTGCAGCAAGTGCAAGCTGGTCACCTTCTTAGAGGTCAAGGTGAGGCAGCTGGAGGCACAGGTTTCTAATCTTCGTCTTATTAGGGAAGGTGAGGACTTCTTAGATAGGGCAGAGAGGACCTTCCTGAAGACCGGATATGCGGAGGAGCTGCTTGATGAGGAAAACAGTTCCGTGAGCCAGGAAAGCGATGCTTGGAGGAATGTCACACGGAGAAGTAGAAGGGCCAGGAAGGAAACAGAGACTCTCAAACTACAGAATCGCTTCAACGTTCTTGGTGCTGTGAACGATGAGGAACACCAGAAGGAGGGAACACAACATCAGCAAGAAGGAATCCAACTTCTGCAACTGGAACTTCAACACCAACAGGACAGCATCCAACCTCGGGTAGTCCAGCACTCCCGACCTCAACACAATGCCCAGGCAATCCTGGAAGAATCTGCTTGTCGAAGAACCCCGGACAGGCCTCAGAGGAGGCGAGTTCTGGTGGTTGGGGACTCCTTGCTCAGAGGAACCGAAACGGCAGTTTGCAAACCGGACAAGCTCAATCGAGAGGTCTGCTGTCTTCCTGGGGCCAGGATAAACCACATAACAGAGAGGCTAGCCAGGCTGGTCAAACCCACTGACCGTAAGCCCCTCGTTTTGGTTCACGTTGGAACCAACGACACGGTGAAGCGCAGCTTTCACCACATCACAAAGGACTACGAGCTTATGGGGAGAAAGCTTAAGGACCTTGGTGCGCAGGTGGTCGTTTCATCAATCCTCCCTGTTCAAGGATATGGTGCACGAAGGGAAAGGACAATAGTAGAGGTCAACAGCTGGCTCCGCACATTTTGCCACCGCCAACAGTTTGGCTTTTTGGATCACGGCTTGAAATTCCAGGAACATGGGCTTCTGGCAAGGGATGGGCTGCACCTCACGAAACTTGGCAGGAACGTTTTTGCAAACAGTCTCACACGGAGGATTAGGAGGGCTTTAAACTAAGTACATCTGGGGAGGGAGACAAGATTATTCAGGACAAGGACTCGGCAAGTGCAGGGGAAAAAGGCCCAAATGATATTGGCCAAGTAGGAATAGCCTCCAATCGTGGGAGGGGTGGAAACAATGCTATGGGACTTGCAGGAAGGGCACGGGGACTTAAGTGTCTCTACACTAATGCACGGAGTATGGGAAACAAACAAGATGAATTTGAACTCCTAGTACAGCAAAATAAATATGATTTGATAGGCATCACTGAGACCTGGTGGGATGAGTCTCACGATTGGAATGTAGGAATAGAGGGGTATAGCCTATTTTGTAGAAATAGACCAAATAAGAAAGGAGGAGGAGTAGCCTTATATGTCAAGGATGTTTTCACCTGTGAAGAGATCCATGACTTGAACACCAGAAACCAGGTCGAGAGCATCTGGGTAAGAATTAAGGGAGCGAGAAACAATATGGATATTATAGTGGGGGTTTACTACAGACCTCCAGGCCAGACTGAGGACCTCGATGGCGCTTTCATAGACCAAATGACTGCACATTCAAAAAGGAGAGATACAGTAATAATGGGAGATTTCAGCTACCCAGATATATGTTGGCAGTCAAACTCTGCAAAGGCGGCAAGGTCCAGCAAGTTTCTTGCTTGTCTTGCAGACAATTTCATGGTCCAGAAGGTGGAAGAGGCGACAAGGGGATCAAATATTCTGGATCTGATCCTGACCAACAGGGAAGACCTTGTTAATGACGTAGAACTGGTTGGATCTTTAGGAGAGAGTGACCATGCCCTATTAGAATTTGGCATTCAGTGGGGAAGAGAAGGCAAGTGTAGCCAGGCATTCGTCTTAGATTTTAAAAAAGCAGACTTCTGTAAACTGAAGGAGCTGCTGGCTGAAATCCCGTGGTCAAGAATAGTCAATGAGAAAGGCGTTCAGGATGCATGGGAGTTCTTTAAAAGGGAGGTACTGAAGGCACAGGCTAAAACTGTGCCATTAAGGAGAAAAAATGGAAGGCATCTGAACAAACCGGAATGGTTGACTAAAGAGCTCTCAGCTGAGCTAAGTATTAAGAAAAACATGTACAGGAAATGGAAGAAGGGAGAAATCACCAAAGAAGATTATAAGCAAGTAGCCAGGAGATGTAGGGAGAAGGTCAGAAAGGCTAAAGCACAGATCGAACTTAGGCTGGCCAGAGACATTAAAAACAATAAAAAGGGCTTTTTTAAATACGTCCGCAGCAAAAGGAAAAAGAAGGAGACGATAGGGTCACTGCGCAAGGAAGATGGTGAATTAATAACAGGAGGAAGAAAAAAGGCAGAACTCCTGAACACCTTCTTCGCCTCAGTTTTTTCCCAAAAGGATAAAAACACGCAACCTGGCGGCTGGGGAGCAGGTGAGGAAGTGGGGGAAATGCAGCACAGAATAGATAGAGAGGTAGTACAGGAATACCTGGCCACACTGGATGAATTCAAGTCTCCAGGGCCAGATGAATTGCATCCTAGGATTTTAAAAGAACTAGCAGAGGTCATTGCGGAACCTCTTGCTATAATCTTTGAAAACTCTTGGCGGACCGGAGAAGTTCCGGCAGACTGGAGGAGGGCAAATGTTGTCCCCATCTTCAAGAAGGGAAAAAAAGAGGACCCAAATAATTATCACCCAGTCAGCCTGACATCAGTACCTGGAAAGATCCTGGAGCGAATCATCAAACAATCAGTTTCTAATTACTTAGAAAACAATGCCGTAATTACAAAAAATCAACATGGGTTTCTCAAAAATAAGTCATGCCAGACTAATTTATCTCTTTTTATGATAGAGTTACTTGCTTGATAGATGAAGGGAATGCTGTGGACATAGTATATCTTGATTTCAGTAAGGCCTTTGACAGAGTTCCCCATGACATTCTTGCAAAGAAGCTAGTAAGATGTGGGCTGGACAGGGCTACTGTCAGGTGGATTTGTAACTGGTTGACTGACCGTACCCAAAGGGTGGTCACCAATGGCAGATTCTCATCCTGGAGAGAAGTGACCAGTGGGGTGCCACAGGGTTCTGTCCTGGGCCCGGTGCTGTTCAATATCTTCATTAATGACTTGGATGAAGGAATAGAGGGCATGCTGATCAAATTTGCAGATGACACCAAATTGGGAGGGGTTGCTAATACGCCTGATGACAGGATCAAAATTCAAAAGGACCTGGACAGATTGGAGAGCTGGGCCAAGGCTAACAAAATGAACTTCAACAGAGAGAAATGTAAGGTCCTACACTTAGGCAGAAAAAATGGTATGCAGAAATATAGGATGGGGGACACGTGGCTGGCTAACAGTACGTGTGAAAGGGATCTAGGAGTCTTCATAGACCACAAGCTGAACATGAGTCAGCAGTGTGATGCGGCAGCCAAGAAAGCCAACGCAATTCTTGGTTGCATCAATAGGAGTATGGTGTCTAGATCGAGGGAGGTATTGGTACCACTCTATTCTGCATTGGTTAGACCTCATCTTGAATACTGTGTCCAGTTCTGGGCCCCCCAATTCAAGAAGGATATGGATAAGCTGGAGCAGGTCCAGAGGAGGGCAACCAAAATGGTGAGGGGCCTGGAAGCCATGCCCTATGAGGACAGACTTAGAGAGCTGGGTATGTTTAGTCTGCAGAAGAGAAGGTTGAGAGGGGACATGATAGCCATGTTTAAATATTTGAAGGGGTGTCATGTCGAGGAGGGAGTGGGCTTGTTTTCTCCTGCTCTTGAGACCAGGGCAAGGAGCAATGGATTCAAGCTGCAGGAGGGGAGATTCCACCTGAACCTCAGGAGGAATTTCCTGACAGTCAGGGTTGTCCGGCAGTGGAATGTGCTGCCACAGAGTGTGGTGGAGTCTCCTTCTTTGGAGGTTTTTAAGCGGAGGCTGGATGGCCACTTGTCGGGAGTGCTTTGAGGGTTTTCCTGCATGGCAGGGGGTTGGACTGGATGGCCCTTGTGGTCTCTTCCAACTCTACATTTCTATGATTCTATGATTCTATAAGTCAAAACCTCCTCTTTCCTTCTTTTCTGTTAAAAGCTTCCACTTAATCCTAGGTCATTTATTCTCCCAGACAAACTTTGATATGTCTTTCTGCCATTTCTTAAAAGGTTTGTCATTAATTATTATAGGCAGGTTCTGAAATAAGAAATTTAATCTGGGCAAAACATTCATTTTTATTGCTGAAATTCTTCCCAGCATAGATAGCCTTAAAAACCCAATTTTCTAGCGATGTTTTTATATCTTTCCAGGTTTTTTTATAATTATTATCGTACAACTCATTGTTTTTTTTTGACAACCAAATTCCTAAATATTTAATCTTTTTTTCTACTTTAAACCCAGTCACCCGGGAATCAAATTTCTTTTTCCTCCTTTCTCATATTTTTTGTTAAAATTATTGTTTTATCTTTATTTATCTTTAACCCTCCCCACTTCCCCCAAATTGTTCCATTTTCTGTATCAAAATTTCCATGCCCTGTTCTGGGTTTTCCAAAATAACCATCATGTCATCGGTGTATGCTCTTACTTTATATATATGCTTATTAATTTTACACCCTCTTATTTCTGGGTCACTTCTAATCGCACTTAATAACCCCCAAAACTGTAATAAACAAAAGTGGAAAAAGTGGGCATCCCTGCCTTTTTCCCTTTTTTCCAAACCTGAAGAATTTTCTTTTTGTCCCCATTAATAATTAATGTTGCACTTTGTTCCTTATAGATTTCTTTGATCCATTCTAAAAAAGAACTGCCAATGTCCATTTTTCCTAGCACCCTCATCATAAAGCCCCCATCGAAGATTGTCGAAAGCCTTCTCCGCTTTGTGAAAATTAATGCCAATTTCCCTTCATTATTCTTTTCATAATGTTCTATGATGTTCAAAGCAATTCTTATATTGTTTCTAATTTGTCGTTTTGGGAGAAAGCCATTTTGATCCTTCTGAATAATTTCTTGAAACCCCCTTCTTCATTCTCTCAGCCAATATATTAGTAAAGATTTTGTAGTCAATACTGACAACGTTTGGCAAATATTTCCCTGGTTCTTTTAAACCCTTTTCCCCTTTTTTTGGGGGTTGGTTTTATATAAGCCTCCTCCACGATTTTGGTTTACCGTTCTCTATAATGTCGTTAAACGTCTTTTCCATTGGTTCTATTATGTATTTCTTGACGTTTCTTATAATAAGTTGCTGTTAGCCCATCCAGACCCGGAGCTTTGGATATATCCAGTTTCTGAATCACCTCCTTTATTTCCTTTATCATAATTTTCCTATTCATCATCTGTCTGTGCTCTTCTTTAATTTGGGGGAAATTTTTTTCGGTTCTTCAAGTATTCTTCTAATTTTATCGAAATGTTTCCTTTTTCCGTAAAATTTATAAAGATTTTTATAATAATTATAAAAAATGTTCTTTATTTCTTTTTAATTCACCATTGTTTTACTTCCCTTATTTATTTCCAGAATTAATCTCTTTTCCTTGTCCTTTCTTAATTTATAAGCCAGCCACCGTCCCGGCTTATCTGCTTGCTCGAAATACTTTTGTTTCATCCACATCAGATTTTTACTCATTTCCTGCTGATTTTCCTCTATAACCTCCCCCTCGCAATATTTTCAATTCCGTTTGCACTGTTCTACCCAATGGTTTTTCCCTTAATTTCATTTCCTGTACTTTTATCTTTTCCAACAGTTCCTGATATTTTTGCTGTCTTGCCTTCTTAAATTCGGAGCTTAATTTAATGAAATGCCCTCTTAACACCGCCTTACTAGCGTCTCATACTATACTCCATTTTAATTCATCTGATGTTTTTTCCCCTTAAAGTAATTTTTAAATTTTCTTCCTTTATTCTTTCCAAACAACTCTCTTTTTAAAAAAGAGTGTCATTCAACCTCCATCTCGTCCTTTTCCTTATCATTCTCAAATCCAATTGGATAGGATTATGATCGGAAAAAGTCCGGGGGAGAATCTCCATGTCCTTGACCATATACAGTAAATTTTTAGATATCAAAAATAAATCTATACGTGACATAGACTTATGATTGTCCAGAAAAAAGTATATCCATGTGAGTCTTTATGAATTCCCCTCCGTACGTCCTGTAACCCCAGCGATTCTTCTAATCTAAAAAGGACTGTGGAAGCTTTCCATGAACTTTTCCACTCACAAATGAACTAGACCTATCTTTTTTTGGGGTCCAACACCCCATTCATATCCCCCCCCCAATTAATAATTCTCTTGATTTGCTTCTGCTAAAAAATTTCAATATAACCTGATATAATTTTTCATAAAATTTACTTTTTTCTTCTAGTGGGGCATATATTCCAGTCAATAGTATTTTTTTTTAAAAAATTTTCCCTCCACCCCCACATAATGTCCCTTATCGTCCAGAAAATTTCAACTCTGGGGGAATATTTCAATTAACATATAACACTACACCCTTTTTCTTTTTAGAGCATGCCGAAATGTAACATTTACCGAATTTAGGATTTCTCAAATATTTAACATTTTTTTCCCCCTTATCTTTGTTTCCTGCAAACATACCACATCCACCTTGCTCTTTTCTACAAAATTTGGAAAAACCTTTTTTTTTTATAATTTGAATTCAAACCTTTAATATTCCATGAAAAAATCTTTAGGGAACATTTTCTTCCTCTATTGCTACACTCTTATATGTCTTCTTCTTCTTCTGCGTATAAATCTTCTAATTCTAACTCCGCTTTCTGTAAGTCCGTTTCCTTTTTTGCTCTATTTCTGGCTCTGAATAACTCTCCTTCTCCTCTCTCTCTTCCTTATCTTTTTTGTCATCTTCCCGTAGTCCGTTCCTCTTCTCCTTTTCCCCTGTTCTTTCTCGACTTTCTTGCCCCTGCTCCTTTTTCTCTCTGCCAACTCGATCTGATGATTTTTTTTAACTCTCTTCTTAATTTTTCAACCATCTCTCTAACCCTATTAACACTTGTAATTTTATATTTTCTTTGTTGGAAAGTGTATGAAAGTCCTTTTTCCCGTCTTTCCCACTTGTACTGAATTCCGTATTTTTGTAACAGTTGTGTCAAGGGTCTATAATCTTGCCTTTTTTTTTAATATTTCATATGGAATATCTTTGTAAATTTTAATGCTTCTTCCTTCCATCACTAACTGCTTTTCATAATTAACTTGAAGTATTCTCTCCTTAATTTTCGTTCTTGTAAAGCACACAATAACGTCCCTTGGCCAATTCCTTTCCCTTGCTATTCTCGAATTAGCCCTGGGAAAAATTTTATTTCCTTTCCCCCTCTAAATCATCTTCCCTCATACCAGTGAAATTTGCCAATGATGTAATGACCTTCTCCTCCAAAAATTCCCCTGGAACTTCCCCCAAAGCCTCTCATTTAAATACCCCTTTCTTTTATATCTCAGTTCTTGTTGGGCTAATTCTCATGTCTTCTTGTCTTTGACTTTCCTTCAAAAAATCCTTCTCTTTTTTAATTTTTTTTTTTCCTATCTTGAATTTCTTGAATATCATTCTTCATTGTATTCATGTCTTTACTTATATTATCTATTCTTTTCCCTATACCATCCAATTCTTTCCGTAAATCTGCTTTAATTTCCGCCCACGTTTCTTTTATTTCTTTCCTCATTTTTGACTTTAGACTTCTTATTTCATTTAATATTTCCGTCATTGGGTTTCCTATTTCAACCGAAGCTCTTCTTGTTGGATCTATCAATTGTAATTGTTTTGGGACTGTATTTAGTTCCCTTTTTATTCCAAAAAGCCCCCTTTTTCCACACCCTCTCTCTCAATCTTTTTTTTTTTTTTTTCCCCCCTTTAATGTATCCCACCAACAATCTCACCCAACCTCACAACAATGTTACTTAAACAAATAGAAGAGCTATTACCTTTGGATTATTGCAATCAAAATTATTACAATTGCTATACAGATGATCTTCCTTTTCAATCAATACCACCCCCCTTATGTCTTTTTTTTTTTTTTACACCAGTTTTGACAGGTTATACCCAATTGTACCCAAATCTAACAACTTATAACTATACCCAATTATCTATACCCAATTGGTTCATTAAATCTGTTTACTTTTCAATAAGTCCAATTCTATATCAGTATTTCCGTTTCTGCAGCCCAGTTTTTAAGAAAAACCCTTATTAACACAGTCTACTTATTCCACCAAGTTAGCAACAATCTGTGTCTTTACCACTCCTCCGTTCTTTCCCGTGCCCGACGATTATTCGTGAACTCCAGCTGCTCTAACTTCTCCCTTTTCCTGTTTGTCCTCTGTGTCCTGTACTTGTTATTCATCTCTTTTTCTCACCTGGTTTTTTTTTTTTTTTTTCGAACTCAGTCCTGCTTCAATCTCCTTCAATCTTGTCCAGTTGCTTTCTCCCCTTTTCTCCACACTCCACACTCCACTCCTCCACTCTTCCAGCGAGCTCAAACGTTCTATTCGTGAGCTCCAGCTGCTTTCTGACTTCTCCTTTTTCCCCTATGTCCTCTTTGTCCTCTGCTTGTAGTTCGTTCCCCCCCCGCTCGCTTGGATATTTTTCGCGAACTCCAACCCTTTTTCGATCTCCTTCCGTCCCGTCTGGCTGCTTTCTCCTTTCTCTCCACTCTCCGCTCCTCCGTTCTTCCAGTGAGCTCAAACGATCTGTTTGTGATCTCCAGCTGTTTTCTAACTTCTCCCTTTTCCCATCATCTGTGTCCTGTACTTGTTGATCGTCTCCCCACTCGCCTGGATAGTTTATTACAAACTCCATCCTCCTTTAGTCCCTTTAGTCTGTTTTTATCTTTGGGGTTTTAAATACAATACAACTTCTCAATTATACCTCTGTTTTTTTTTGTTTTAAACGTCTTTCCAGCAATCATCCCCAACAGATTTTTTTAAATTTTTGAAGTGCTTATTAAAAAAGCTCCAGCGTTTCCGCGAACTCCAGCTGTGTCTCCCCCACTTTCACTGTACACTTTAAACAGCCGCCATTACTGTCGCTTCCCGTCACAGTCACTTCTGATCACCTCCGCTACTTTCTCACTTAATCTCAGTCTTTCAGTCTCACAATCTTCCTCTTCAACCCCCCGTATTCCTCTATTTTCGTCTGTCCTATTATTTCTTTAGTCCAATACTATTTCTTTTTTTTTACTGTATTATCTTTTTTATACCCCCTTCGTTTTTTCCTTTTCCCCCCCCTCCTCTCTCAGCTTCTTTCTTCACTCCCTCCTGCTCAAGATCTCCGCTGATTCATTATCTTTAAATTTTCTTATTTCAATCTTTTTGACATAGTTTTAAATTTTAAAGGGAGTGTCCCCACTCTTCAAATTTATGGTATATATCAAGAAACTTTTAAATTTTTTAAAAATCTTTCCCGGGATCGCTAGGCTGGTTTCCGGCCAAAAGCCCCAAACGGACGGGATACTCTTCAACCCCCTCTTTTAGACTTACGGTCCATCTTTCCCCTCATCTAAAAAAATGGGGTCCCCATCGGGAATTTCCCCCAGTACCCACCTTTACTGGGGGGGCTTTTGCCCAAGTGTTTTCCTTCGGCTTCCCGCTTGAGATGGTAAGGACAGTGAGAGCTTTGTCACTGTCCCGCTGATCGCGACACCATTGGAGACCCGGAAGTCGTTCATTTAACTATTGAAAAGATCCTAGGTATTACATTTCAAATGAATCTGGAGATGCATCTTTTTGCTATGACAAATGATAACATAGAGAAGAAGCTTGGAAGACTTATTTTTTATATGACTGCAGCAGCTAGGCTTCTATTTGCAAAAAAATTGGAAATCAAATGTACTGTAATATATTGCCATGAATGACTATTAAAAATATTGGATATGGCAATTATGGATAAGTTAATGATTTGATAAGAGAAGGTTCTGCAGTTAACTTATTAAAAACTTTGGATCCGACAAATTTTTTCAGAAACAATTATTGTACAATAACAGTAGTTGGCTTTTCAGACTGAAAGTTAACTATTCTTGATATATTACTTACATAAAGAGAAAATGGATTTATGGTAGAATAAGATAAGAAAGAAATGGATGGTAAAGGATCTTTATATATAAAACTAAAGGTATAACCAACGATACTCGGGAGGAAGTTCTGTTTTATCTTTTACTATTTCTTTATGTATTTGTATATAATTAGGGTTACTGACTTTGATTCTCCTTTCTTTTTCTAACTTTTTTCTCAAAACATATAAGTTTTATTATTGTGATAAATAATATAAAAATAAACCTTAAAAAAAGAAAAGAAAAAGAACAATTTAAAGTGGCCACCATGGGCTGAATCATGTAACCATTTATGGTGATGGTGTGGCAGGCTATCCTTACACATAGGCATCCCTTTCCTGTATAAAAAATGGCTGAAGCAGTGTCATGGGTCAGCTCATAGGGACACTGACCATATTTATCCTTAAGAGGCACCAAGCAAAGATGATGGGGTCATAGAGCTTGGCCCTTGCAAATAAAGCCCAGGTTTTCTTGGTGTCGGCACCCTTCTACATTGACAGTTTTCCATTTGGGTCCGAGTACTGTAGCCCAATGATTATGGTCTTTGGAATACAGGATGTCTCCTGAGACTGTTTGTATTCTGAGGGGGATGACCAGGTCAATGGGGGGAATGGTCCTTGCAGTGACTGTAGCAACGAAAAGCTGCAATTGGTTCCATTGGGGAGATAAAGGTGGCACTCACAAGTAGCCACCACACTTCCAGTTGCACTTCCTCCTTCCTTAATTTTGGCCTAATCAGATTTTTAAATTTCCTTTGTAATGTATCCATTGTGGGCATGCTAAATTAGGTCCCTAATTGTCATTAAATTGATCATATGCATTTGGGTGCAAGTGAAAGCTAACAAAGTGTTCCCATTGCCAAAATATTTTTCCCCTTCAAGTTTTAATGAGTTCCTCTCCATTGTTACTTTTGAATCAATGAGCAGAGGGGTAACTGTGTGTAGGACATCAGATGTGCTCTGGGCAGCTTGTCACAAAGACTCACCTGTATTTGCGATGTAGTGAGGTAGGAAAATTTATTTCCTAAACTTCCACTTTGGCTGCATCTAACAAAGACATGCCTTCCCCAACAGGCATGATCCAGTCTGTCCATGCTGTCTTCACTCTAGAGGGACTTGCTGGTCTGGTGTTACCCTGCTTGCTAGGGGGCTCCCTTAAGGGATTCCCAAAATCTGTCAAAATTGTGGGGAAAATCAGCTCAGAGCACTGTTTTAGCTATACGAGAGGCAGGGTAACTTTGCAGGACCTTGTAACCCAGATCTTACAGAGTCAGACCACGCCAAGAACTAGGCAGGTTGTTCAGTTTAAAGATTTTATTAAACCCTCAGTAATTAAAGCAAACAACAACAAACACCGTCACACATTCATTCAAGAGCTAAAGAAAAAGAAAGTAAGGAAAATTGATAGGGATTTTGTTTGGGGTGTTCAGAGGCAATACTTTACCTTGATTTAATGCCTAAGGGAGCCAGTGTTGAAAAACTGGAGATTCAAAGCGATGAAACTCAAAATGGGGGGGGGGGTGAGGCAAGACAAACTGACAGGGATTCAGGAGGAAAATGTGAATGAACCCACGAACAGATAAAAACATGGGGTTTTTATAGAAAAAATATACCTGGAGGGCTAGTTCTCTCCCTGGGAGAACAATAGTACAGGAGGCTAGATCAAAGACCTTCAATGATCAACATCTCCGGCTGAATGCTTTCTCAGTCCTTTGTGAATGATACTGCCCAAATGAGACAAAAGGCCCAGGTAGAGTGAAATTGCCTACATTCAGCAGGCTGATTGTGATTCTATTGAGCTGCCATATCAGTGCAAAAGGGCCCTTTTGTCTGTTTGATGGTCCTAAATGTCTTCCAGGAATCCCTGGCCACGTGACAGATTGAGTCTGAGTCACCTTGGCTTGACCAAAGTTTTAACTTCCTGTGTGCGTGCACTTTCAGTGACCCTGTCAGACACATGGAATGATTTCTAATATTAGCCATGTGGAGATATCAATTTGATGTGATAAATTAATAAATTGTAGACCCTGGGAGAGAGCTGCTGGCCGTACTTACACTGGACCACAGCTTTAACCGTTCTTCCCAGCCTGCTTTGCTTGGATGCAGATAAGGGGCACATTCTGACCATTGTGTTGTGGTGTTTAATTTATGTAGTCCTACTCAGATCTCTTTCAAGAAGATTGTCAGTTGGATTAACATTCATTCATGTATGTCTGACTTTAACTATGAAAGTCCACAATGGGGGATTCTGCCTGCATTAATGTGGCAGTGTCCCAAATCAACAGATTGAATACTGTGGTGATTGGGTGCCACTGGCCAAATTGGGGGATGTATTTGCTTTCCTCACATGTGAGGAAAGCAAGGACAAGCATTCCCCATGACTAGAAACAGATTGCATTCTGGCTGAAGTTACAAATGGTTTGACTTAGAGAGGAATGAACCAGCTCCGTGGGCCTTGCTTAGTGAGGCTTGCTCACAGTATTCTCCAGTATTGCTTTTGCCAATCTGCAACCTGGATGGTTCGATGTTTGCCTAGTGGAGTGGCCAAATTGATTTTGATTGGGGATGTGTGTCCTTCAGCAGTTCCAAGGGGAATGGAAAGCACAAAGGGTTCACCAATGTTCTGTTCTGCCTCCGTAACTTTTGCTACATTGCAGGATGAAGGGGGGAGATGGAATACAGACTATCCTACACCAAGAGAGTTGTTTCCCTGTCAGGGCTGCACTCAGCGATGCAGTCAGGCACTTTTGCCTTTGGACCTTCTTGGCAGAAAATCTTTTCTTGCCCATTTTCAGGGCACATACATTTGGCAACAATACATGCTATGGCAGATCTGTGCTCAGTGAACCAATGCTTGATCTGCATAAGTATATATACTTAGGGTTGCTACCATCAACTGCAGGGAAAATCTTGCAAGGCATGCTCTCACCTGGGACATGCTGTGGCTCGAAGATGGAACAATTCTAAAGGAACTGACTGTTGGGGGTTCATGCCTGAGAGGACCACGAGAACGTCAACAGAAGAAGAAAGAGAGGGGAATGACACTTATTTTCAGTGTTTGAAGACATGTTGCCTTCATTGCTATAGGGGAAAAAAATTAAAATCTACAACTACAATCCTAAATCTACTAAGAACTATGTACATATGGAGGAGCTTCACCAAGGTATGTCTCTCAAGATGGCTGCCACGCCACAAAGAGTGTCAGAGCAATTTTGCCTTGTTTCTCAACAGCCCCACAGGAGAAGGGGTTGCCCAGTCTGAGAGCTTTCCCTTCCAGTTCTTTGGAGCTACCTGACTTTGGTGAGCTGCTGTATGAGGGGTCATGCCCACTCATTGTTCGCTATCATTGTCTTAGAAGGTAGGTTGGTAATTGTCCAGATTACCCCTGGGACTATTGTTTTTCTTGGGAGGGTGGTGAACGAGATGAAGCCATGAAGTGTCTTGGCTCCTCTCAGGATCACCAGGATTAAAATATACTGCTGCCCATGGACTGTGAATATGACCTGGTGTCAAGGTCAGAGACCTGGGTGTCGAGCCAGCCCGGAGAAGAGAGTGCGAGAGCCAGCAAAGTCCAGCCAGGAGGGGACAAGCAAGCACTTACTCAAGGGAGTTCATTTACTAGAGCGCCAAGCAAAGCTGTAGTCAAAGTTCCAAAGCCAAGGGTCAAGAGTCCAGAGATCAATTCAAGGTATCAGGAACCAGGTGCTGGGAGCAAGGTACAGGCAAGAGGAGGGCTTGTAAGAAGTTTGCCACAAACAAAGGGAAGCTTCCAGGTAGGCAGTTTTATAGCCCCAGGCACAGGTGTGTCCGGTCACCGCTTCTTAAACTTAGCCAAGGAAGCCTCCCTTTGCACAGCCCTCTTGAGTCTCCACCTTGATTGGGGGCTTATTGAACCAGGCTCCAGAGCCTCTTCAGAATCGGATCCCTGTGGCTTCAAAGGAGGAGGCACAGAATCGGATCCCTGTTGCTCTAGTCTAAAGGAGCAGGCAGAGGGACGTCCGCGCATGCTTGGTCCATGGCAGCAGGGGGAGCTCTTGAGCTGCAGGACTCATATTCAGCCAGAGCCACAGGGACCAACAGCTGCTGCTCATCATCAGTAGCTATGACAGGGGCTTCAGTTATCACACTATCCCCCCCAGGACCCTCCCCATCCCGCACCGGAGGACCCGGCTTGTGTGGATAGTGATGATGGAAACTGCGGACGAGCTGCGGGGCATGCACATCAGAGGCAGCCTCCCACGACCGCTACTTGGGCCCGTACCCTTTCCAGTCCACCAGGTACTGCAACCGACATCGCCACCAGTGGGAGTCTAGAATGTGCTCCACCTCGTATTCCAGCTCCCCATCCACAAGGACAGGTGGAGGAGGCGGAGCCGCAGACTGGTAGGGGCTGCCAGGAGTGTCCCAGGACAGCAAGAAGACATGGAAGACCGGGTGGACCTTGAGAGAGGTGGGCAACCGAACCCGGTAGGCCACCGGATTGATCACCGCCTCCACCAGAAAAGGCCCCACGAAGCAGAGGTTCAGCTTCCACTCCGGGCGCTGGGTCGGCAGGTGGCGGGTCGAGATCCAGACAAGATCCCCTACAGACAACGTAGGGCCAGGCCGCTGATGCCGGTCAGCAAAATGCTTATACTGGTCCTTTGCCGCCTGCAACTGGTCCCGGAGCACTTGGTGGACAGCCTGGAGCTCCTGCAGGCACCGGTCCACTTCTGGAATAGGAGAAGATGGGGGAGCTACCGGAAGGAAGCACGGATGGAAGCCATAGTTTGTGAAAAAAGGCAACATCTGGGTGGACACATGGCGTGCATTATTATAAGCGAACTCGGTCAAAGGCAGGAGGGCTGCCCAATCATCCTGCTGGAAGCGGAGGTACTGCTCCAGGATGGCGTTCACCCACTCCGTCTGGCCATCTGACTGAGGATGGTGGGAGGAGGACAGGTGCAGTTCCACCTTCAGGCTCCGAAACAAGACCTGCCAAAACCGAGCAGTGAACTGCGGGCCCCGCAGTTCACCAAGCGCTCGGACAGACCATGAAGCCGGAACACCGTGTCCAAACAGAGCCGTGCCGTCTCCTCGGCAGAGGGAAGAGCGGCGCAGGGAAAATGTCCACCACCATCAAGATGGTCGTAGCCCCCTGCGACAGCAGCAGGTCGAAGTGATGTTGGAAGCAGCAGCAGCAGGCCTGCCGGCTTGGCTGGAACGTCCTTGGACCTCCGGCAAATAGGGCAAGAGTCCACATAGCGCTGCACTTCCGTCTGCAGCCGCAGCCACCAGAAGTCCGTGGACAACAAGCATACTGTCTTAAAATACCCCAAGTGGCCCGCTGGAGGGCTGTCATGGCACTGGGCCAGAATCCAGCCCCGGAGGGGACCAGCAGGAATGTAATAGCAGCCTTGGAAACACAAGAGCCCCTGCTTGTCGGACCAAAAAGGAGAAGGCGCTCCCACAGGATCCTGTCGACGGGCCTGGGCATAGGGATCCCAAAGCTGGTGTTCCCTCAGCTCAGGCAGGAAGTCAGGAACCACACTGGTGGATACAAAACAGTCCATGGGCACAACGTGGCCGAAAGGGACGTCCTTCCCCAAACGGACGTATTCCAGTTTCCAGGACAAGGCATCAGCCCGCCCGTTTTGACTGCTGGGAATATAAGTCAGCTTGAAGTTTCCCAGAGGAGAGAGAAGAGGGTGGGCTGGGTCTGTGAAGACATCTTTGACCAGGTGTTGTTTACAGGTTTGTGGGGCTGTGCTTGTTTGTTTGTTTGCTTGTTTTTGTTAGGTCTCTTTGTGCTGGCTGTGTGCTCTCCCTGAGCACACGGTCTAACTGACTAATGAGGGGGAGGAGCCCGCTAGGGGGGAGGAGTCTTATTAGGAGCTCCCAACAGCCCTCTAGCTCATTTCCCAGAGGAGAGAGCAGAGGGTGAGCTGGGTCTGTGAAGACATCCGTGACCAGGTGTTGTTTACAGGCTTGTGGGGCTGTGCTTGTTTGTTTGTTTGCTTGTTTTTGTTAGGTCTCCTTGTGCTGGCCGTGTGCTCTCACTGAGCACACGGTCTAACTGACTAACGAGGGGGAGGAGTCTTATTAGGAGCTCCCAACAGTTTAAGACCTCTACTTCAGTCCTTCAAGTTCAACCCTTGGCAATCAGCAGAGCAGACGTACCTTATACAGCTGAATTTGAGAAAGAAAGCCCAGTTATTTTTTCTAGACCTACTCCCTGTACTACTCTCTGTAGTATCAAGGATGGAAGGGGAGGGAGCTACCACAGTCACCTGTAGCACTTGTGGTATGTTCCTTTTCTTGCCACAAGATGTTCTCGGGTACACCCGCACCAAGTGCAAGCTGGTGACCTTCTTGGAGGAGAAGGTTTGCCAGCTGGAGGCACGAGTTTCTAATCTTCATCTTATTAGGGAAGGTGAAGAGTTTTTGGATAGGGCAGAGAAGACCTTCCTCAAGACCGAATGCGTGAGGGAGCTGCCAGAACAGGAAGTCAGCACACTGTGCCAGGAAATGGAGGCTTGGAGGAATGTCACATGGAGGAGTACAAGGACCAGGAAGGAAACAGAGACTCTCAGCCTACAGAATTGCTTCAAAGTTCTTGGCCTTATGAACGATGAGGAGCATCAGGAGGAGGGAACAGAATGTCAACAAGAAGGAATCCAACTTCGGCAACAGGAACTAGATCAACACTCCCAGCCTCAACAGAATGCCCAGGTGGTCCCAGAAGAACCTGCTCATCGAGGAGGCCCAGACAAGCCTCAGAGGAGGCAAGTTCTGGTTGTTGGGGACTCCTTGCTCAGGGGAACCGAACTGGCAATTTGCAAACCAGACAAGCTCAATTGAGAGGTCTGCTGTTTTCCTGGGTCAAAGATCAACCACATAATGGAGAGGTTAACCAGGCTGGTCAAGCCCACTGACCATAAGCCCCTCATTTTGGTTCATGTTGGAACCAATGACACTGTGAGGCTCAGCTTTTACCACATCACAAAGGACTACGAGCTTATGGGGACAAAGCTTACAGATCTTGGTGTGCAGGTGGTCATTTCATCTCTCCTTCCTGTTCAAGGATATGGTGCACGAAAGGAAAGGGCAACAGCAGAGGTCAACAACTGGCTCCGCACACAGTGCCGCTGGCAACAGTTTGGGTTTTTGGAACATGGCCTGAATTTCCATGAACGTGGGCTTCTGGCGAGGGATGGGCAGGAATGTTTTTGCAAACAGTCTTGCAAGGAGGATTAAGAGGTCTTTAAACTAAGTTCCGCTGGGGAGGGAGACAATATTATTCAGGGCAGGGACTTGGCGAGCGCAGGGGGAAAGGCCCAATTGATACTGCACAAATAGTACAAGAGGCCAATGGCGGGAAGAGTAGAAACAATAGTACAGGACTTGCAGGAAGGGGCCCAGGGACTTAAGTGTCTATACACTAATGCACGGAGTATGGGAAACAAGCAGGATGAACTTGAACTCCTAGTACAACAAAATAAATACAATTTGATAGGCATCACTGAGACCTGGTGGGATAAGTCTCATGATTGGAATATAGGAATAGAGGGGTATAGCCTATTTTATAAAAATAGACCAAACAAGAAAGGAGGAAGAGTAGCCTTGTATGTCAAGGATGTTTTCACCTGTGAAGAGATCCATGACTTAAACCCAGAAAGCCAAGTCGAGAGCATTTGGGTTAGAATTAAGGGAGCGAGAAACAATAGGGATATTTTGGTGGGGGTTTACTACAGACCTCCAACCCAGGCTGAGGACTTTGATGATGCCTTCCTCAACCAAATGACTGCACATTCAAGGAGGAGAGATACAGTAATAATGGGAGATTTCAATTACTCAGATACATGCTGGCAGTCAAACTCTGCCAAGACAGCAAGGTCCAGCAAGTTTCTTGCTTGTCTTGCAGACAACTTCATGGTCCAGAAGGTGGAAGAGGCCACAAGGGGATCAAATATTCTAGATCTGATCCTGACCAACAGGGATGACCTTGTTAATGAGGTAGAAGTGGTTGGATCTTTAGCGGGGAGTGACCATACCCTATTGGAATTTGGCATTCAGTGGGAAGGAGAAGATAAGGGTGGCCAGACACTCATCTGAGATTTTAAAAAAGCGGACTTCTGTAAACTTAGGGAGCTGCTGGCTGGAATTCCGTGGTCAAGAATAGTGAAAGGGAAAGGAGTTCAGGAGGCATGGGAGTTCCTTAGAAGGGAGATACTGAAGGCACAGTCTAAAACTGTGCCAATAAGGAGGAAAAATGGAAGGCATCTGAAGAAACCAGAATGGTTGACTAAAGAACTCTCAGCTGAGCTAAATGTTAAGAGAAACATGTACAGGAAATGGAAGAAGAGGGAAACACCAAAGAAGAATTTAAGCAAGTAGCCAGGAGATGTAGGGAGAAGGTCAGAAAGGCTAAAGCACAGAACGAACTTAGGCTGGCCAGATATATTAAAAACAATAAAAAGGGCTTTTTTAAATATGTCCGCAGCAAAAGGAAAAAGAAGGAGACGATAGGATCGCTGTGCAGAGAAGATGGCGAATTACTAACAGGGGGAAGGGAAAGGCAGAACTACATAACACCTTCTTTGCCTCAGTTTTTTCCCAGAATGATACAAGCACTCAACCTGACAGTTGGGGAGCAGGGGAGGAAGCAGGGGAAATGTGGCACATAATAAGTAGAGAGGTGGTGCAGGAATACCTGGCCACACTGGATGAATTCAAGTCTCCAGGGCCAGATTAATTACAACTAAGGATATTAAAAGAATTCGCAGAGGTCATTTCGGAACCGCTTGCTATAATCCTTGAGAAATCTTGGAGGACAGGAGAAGTTCCAGCAGACTGGAGGAGGGCAAATGTTGTCTCCATCTTTGAAAAGGGGAAAAAAGAGGACCCAAATAATTATCGCCCAGTCAGCCTGACATCAGTACCCGGACAGATCCTGGAGCAGATCGTTAAGCAGTCAGTTTCTAATAACTTAGAAAGCAATGTGGTAATCACGAGAACTCAACATGGATTTCTCAAAAATAAGTCACGCCAGACTAATCTTATCTCTATTTTTTGATAGAGTTACTAGCTTGATAGATGAAGGGAATGCTGTGGATGTAGCATATCTTGATTTCAGTAAGGCCTTTGACAACGTTCCACATGACATTCTTGCAAAGAAGCTAGTAAAATGTGGACTCAACAGAGCTACTGTCAGGTGGATCTGTAACTGGTTGACTGAACGTTCCCAAAGGGTGCTCACCAATGGCTATTTTTCATCCTGGAGAGAAGTGACTAGCGGGGTGCCACAGGGTTCTGTTCTGGGCCCATTGCCGTTCAAGATCTTCATCGATGACTTGGATGAAGGAATAGAGGGTATGCTCATCAGATTTGCAGATGACACCAAATTGGGAGGGGTTGCTAACACGCCAGAGGACGGGATCAAAATTCAAAAGGACCTGGACAGATTGGAGAGCTGGGCCAAGACTAACAAAATGAATTTCAACAGAGAAAAATGTAAAGTCTTACACTTAGGCAAAAAAAATGCAATACACAAATATAGGATGGAGGACGTGTGGCTGGATAGCAGTAGATGTGAAAGGGATCTAGGAGTCTTGATAGATCAACAAGCTGAACATGAGTCAGCAGTGTGATGAGGCAACCAAGAAAGCCAATGTGATCCGTGTTGCCTCAATAGGAGTATGGTTTCTATTTGAAGGAGGTAATGGCACCACTCTATTCTGCATTGGTTAGGCCTCATTTGGAATACTGCGTCCAGTTCTGTGCACCTCAATTCAAGAAGGATATCAACAAGCTGGAGCATGTCCAGAGGAGGGTGACCAAAATGGTGAAGGATCTGGAAGCTGTGCCCTATGAGGAACAGCTTAGGGAGCTGGGTATGTTTATTTTGCAGAAGAGAAGGTTAAGAGGGGACATTATACCTATGTTTAAATATCTGTAGGAATGTCATGTCAAGGAGTGAGTGAGTCTTGTTTTTTCTGCTGCTCCGAGACTAGGACAGGGAGCAATGGATTCAAGCTACAGGAAAGGAGATTCCACTTGAACCTCAGAAAGAACTTCCTGATGGTCAGAGCTGTATGGCAGTGGAATATGCTGCCTCAGAGTGTCATAGAGTCTCCTTCTCTGGAGGTTTTTAAGCAGGGTCTAGCTGGTCATCTGTCGGGAATGCTTTGATGGATGTTCCTGCATAGCAGGGGACTGGACTAGATGGCCCCTAGGGTCTCTTCCAGCTCTGTGATTCTATGATTCTAACTCTCTTGATTGGTAGGAACAGTCCCAATTAGTTCCTTGTTGTCCTATTTTTTCAGCTGCTTTTAAAATATCTCAGTTTCTCTTTTTTTCCCCCCATTTCCTCCTTTGTCCTTAGCTTATTTCAACTACTGCAAACTGAGTTCAGAATGGAAAAATAGTTTGTGCTCAATTAACTCAGCAAGGAGGAAGAGATGAGGAAAAGAGAAGTAAAATCTTGCTCTTCCTAGGAGCCCCATACAAAAGTAGAGTAATGTGCTTCAGCTTCTTCTAGTTTGTGTGTTCTACCTCATTAATAACTTTTGCCATCTTAACCCTACCCTGACATTGCTTGGCCAAGCATGTCCCTGTTTTCACCTTTTAAATGTTGAAGAATATACAACTCTTGTCATTAAGAAAAGCAAAAAAGGAGGTATAGCTACAATCTACACATTGGGGATGACATGTACTTTTGATCCAATGATTTCTATAATAGGTTGGCAGCCCAATGCAAACTATGTATCTGCTATCACTCTAGCAAGGGTAAGAATCAAGTGTCTGAGCATCAAGCTATGCCACTCTGTCATTAGGAAATTCCCAGGTTATGGAAGTATTGTGGCTCTGAATGTTGACAAACCAAGGGTAATCTGATCAGAAATACTTTGGTCACAGACAACTACAGCCCTTTCCTCCCTACACTGTTATGGCGCTATTATTCCATGTTCAACATCCTGTGGAATTCTGGGGTTTGTAGTTTATTGAGGCCAAAGAGCTTTCTGGCTGAGAATTCTAAATGCCCCTCCCTAAACTGCAAATGCCAAGATTCCACAAGGTGTTGAAAGTGGAATAATAGCACTATAACAGCGTAGTAAGGAAATGGCCTGAGTCTCCTACTTCCATGATTTAAAGAGTGCAGTCTGTTGGGGATCGGGGGCACCGCACTTAAGTGATTCCGGTCCTATCTCTCAGGTAGATGCCAGATGGTGATGCTCGGGGACAGCTGCTCCACGAAAAAGGAGCTTAAATCTGGCGTCCCTCAGGGCGCTGTCCTGTCCCCAGTACTATTTAACATCTACATGAAACTGCTGGGAGAGATCATCAGGAGGCATGGAGCAAGGTGCTATCAGTATTCTGATGACACCCAGATATATCTCTCCATGCCTCGGATAATAGCATCGACTAAGGTCGGCATCTCACCTTTAAATGAATGCCTTGAAGCAGTAATGGACTGGATGAGGAAAAACAGACTGAAGCTGAATCCAGATAAGATGGAGGTACTTGCTGTTGGGGGCCCTAGCCCAGGTATAGAGGTTTGTCAACCAGTCTTAGACAGGGTCACACTTCCCCTGAAAGACTGTGTCCGCAGCTTGGGGGTGCTCCTGGACTCGCCGCTTCAGATGACAGCCCAAATTAATGCGGCGGCCTGTTACAGGTTTGGCTGATACACCATTTGCACCCCCTCCTGGACCTGGAACACCTAAAAACAGTGGTACATGCACTGGTAACTTCACGACTTGACTTCTGCAATGCGCTCTACATAGGGCTACCCTTGTGCTTAGTTCAGAAACTTCAATTAGTTCAGAATATGGCAGCCAGGTTGGTCACCGGAAGATCTAAAACTGACCATATAACACCAATTCTGAAGTCCTTACATTGGCTGCCTATTGGTTTCCGGGCACAGTACAAGGTGTTGGTTCTTACCTTTAAAGCCCTTCATGGCTTGGGGCCAGCCTACCTGTGGCCTTCTCCCATATAATCCGCCCCGCACATTAAGGTCCTCTGGGAGGAATTTACTGCAGCCGGTCAGAAATAGGTTGGCTGCAGTTACCCAGAGGACCTTCTCTTCTATCGCCCCCGAATTATGGAATGGCCTGCAGGAAGAGACCCGGCATATAACCAGTCTTGACTGCTTTAAAAAAGCGGTCAAGACTGTTCTCTTCCGACAGGCCTTCCCAGACTAGTGCTCCACCGCCTCCCATCAACTGTCTTCTTGTTTTTAATAGTTAATGTGTTTTAGGGGCCTTAGATGGGTTGGTGGGTGGGAGGATGGGTTATGTTTTAATTGCTTTTAATGTATTTATATACTGTTGTAGTACCGCCTCGATCCGTTGGGAGAGGCGGGATATAAATAAATATGATGATGATGATGATGATGATGTTGAATAGCACTGGGCCCAGGACAGAACCCTGTGGCACCCCACTAGTCACTTCTCTCCAGGATGAAAAGCAGCCATTGGTGAGCACCCTTTGGGTTTGGTCAGTCAACCAATTACCAATCCACCTAACAGCAGCCCTGTCCAGCCTGCATTTTACTAGCTTCTTTGCAAGAATGTCATATGGGACTTTGTCAAAGGTCTTACTCAAGTCAAGATATGCTACGTCTACAGCATTCCCTTCATCTTGTAACCCTATCATAAAAGGAGATAAGATTAGTCTGGCATGACTTATTTCTGAGAAATCCATGTTGACTTTTAGTGATTATGGCATTGCTTTCTTAGTAATTACAAACTGACTGTTTAATGATCTGTTTAATGATCTTTCCTGATATTGATGTCAGGCTGACAGGGCAATAATTATTTGAGTCCTCCTTTTTCCCCTTCTTGAAGGTGGGGACCACATTTGCCCACCTCCAGTCTGCTGGGACTTCTCCTGTTCGCCAAGAGTTCTCAAAGATTATTGCAAGTGGTTCGGAAATGACTTCTGCCAGCTCTTTTAATATCGTTGAATGTAATTCATCTGGCCCTGGACACTTGAATTCATATAGTTTAGCCAAATATTCCTGTACTACTTCTCTACTTATTCTATGCTGCATCCCCCCCCTTCCTCATCTGCTTCCCATCCCCCAGGTTGAGTACTTCTATCCTTTTGGGAGAAAACTGAGGCAAAGAAGGTGTTGAGTAGTTTTGCCTTCTCTTTTCCCTCCGTTATTAATTGGCCATCTTCTCCACGCAATGACCCTATCATTTCTTTGTTTTTCCTTTTGCTGTGGACATATCTAAAAAAGCCCTTTTTATTGTTTTTAATGTCTCTGGCGAGCCTGAGTTCATTCTGCACTTTAGCTTTTCTGTTCTTCTCCCTACATATCCTGGTTATTTGCTTGAACTCCTCTTTGGTGGTTTCACCATTCTTCCATTTCCTGTAGATGTTTCTTTTAACACTTAGCTCAACTGAGAGTTCTTTAGTCAACCATTCCGGTTTCTTTAGACACCTGCTGTTTTAACTCCTTATTGGTACAGTTTTCAATTATGCCTTCAGTATCTCGCTTTTAAGAAACTCCCATCCATCATGAACTCGATTCTCTTTTAGTATTCTTGACCATGGGATTTCAGTAAGTAATCAGATTTCCTAAAGTTTAGGATGCGTATCTGGCTGCAATTGACTTCTCTTTCCCACTGAATGCCAAACTCCAAAAGAGCATGGTCACTCCCCCTAAGGATCCCATCACCTCCACCTCATTGACTAGGTATTCCCTATTGGTCAGGATCAGATCTAAAATAGCTGATCCCTTTTTGCCTCTTCCACCTTCTGGATTGTGAAGTTGTAGGGTTTGGTGTTGTTGTAAAAAGTAATAAGCTTTTCAAGCTCTAGTTAGAAGGATGTGTGAAGGAGCCGCAGGTATACAGCACAGGCTAACCTGCCCATGCTAAGCCACTAAACCTTGGGCCTTGGATAGAATTGACCCCACTGTAACTGACCACTGGATTCTCTTGGATAGGAACAGGAGTGGGAGAGAAGTAGTTACAAATGAAATCTTGTTCACCATTATGATTCTTTCTTAACAAAATAGAATATATCAAGAATTTGTTCTTGTGAGCACATTGGAAGTCTTTAAAGTTCATGGTATTTTTTAAAAGTGGCTCCTTTCCCCCTCTTTTGGGCATTTTGTACAATGTGTTCTGTGTCACACTCACAGATATACACACCTAAACATACACAAACCACATGCAGACACACTAGTGCTTCTGCTGGCTAGAGATTATGGGAATGGTAATAGTTTCTTTCCCAAAACTCTGGGTATAAGAGGTTGGAGGGGTAACTTGGAATGCAGACCATAGGGAAGGAATTCTCATCTCCTCCCTTTTCAGCACAACTGGAGATAAAATCCCATGCTGGACTTGAATTTTTCTGTAGAAGATTCCTATTTGTGCTAATGGGAACTTTTCCTGCAAGGACCCTGAACATGCAGGGGAATTTTTATTTTTGTCACAGCTGGGTAGGGGAGAGAGATAATTTTGCCCTACTCTCATATTATACTCCTCATAAGGATCTCCTCCCTCCCTCCCTGCAATTAATTATAATAAAATGGGATGTAATACTACATGCTATGCCAGGCATAAACTATCCTTTGTCCCTTGGTTAATTACGTACATGGCCTTTAATCAATTGAGATAAATATGTTAATGAATTCTACATATATCTTACTTATTTTTATAATAACATTTGGAGCGGATCTTGGGACTGAGGTTCAGGTCCCCACTGAGCCACAAATCTTACAGGATTGTTGTAGAAATAATGTGGGGATGATGGAAGCCAGGTACACCTATTTGAACTTATTAAAAGAAAGGCAAGATATAAGCCTAAAACAGAGATGGAAATGGAGATGGAGATGGAGATGGAGATGGAGATGGAGGGAAGGAGTGAGAGGGAGGGAGGAGGAAGAGAGAGAGAGAGAGAGAAAGGCACCTATTAAACACAAGTGAATCAAAGCAGCCATTGCCTTAGAACAGTGGTTCTCAACCTGTGGGTCCCCAGATGTTTTTGAACTTCAGCTCCCAGAAGCCCCAGCCACTATGGTCAATGCTCAGGGCTTCTGGGAGCTGAAGTCCACAAACATCTGGGGACCCACAGGTTGAGAACCACTGCCTTAGAAAGAGACAGGGAAAGCTGTTGTTTTCAAACTTTCTCCCTATCTCATTCAAATTCTTCCCATCTCAGATGTGAAGAAATATCTGAATTTTGGCAAATTTAAATGATTTTCTCTTGTTTGCAAATGACAGAATTCAAGAGGTAGAGGTATTTCTAGCATGGAGACAATAGTCCATTCTTTAATACACAGGGATCAAAAACGCTAGGATTCCACTACATCCTGTGGAATCCTGGGGTTTGTAGTTTGGTGAGGTATTGGAGCACTCTGGCTGAGAATTCTATATGTCTCTCACTACAAAGCCAATCCCAGGATTCCATAGGATGTTGCCATGTCAGTTACAGAGGAATCATAGCACTATAATTATGTAGGCTGAAAGAACTCCTGGAAACAATGGGCCATATTCATAGGCCTCTAAAGTGATAATCTGAATTGTCAATATGCCAAATTCAAGTGTTTCTCTTTAAATTCAAAACTGAACATTCATTCATTTAAAAATTATTTGTATACCACTTACTCCATGGGAGACTGGAATTGTTCTGTAAGAAGCATGTGGAGTTTATTTATTCTCTCTAAGAAAATTCAAGAAAGGAAAATCTCACTGATAGGTTTTGCGTTTTTTGTTTGTTTTTGGCTTCAGTGGTGCCACTAATGTTATGCAAAGGAATTGTCATTCACTGGATAACTTGCTCTCTCAGAAAACACTCAGGCCATTTCTGCACAATGCTGTCATAATGCTATTATTTCACTTTCAACATCCTTTGGAATTCTGGGGTTTGTAGTTTACTGAGGTCAAAAAGCTCTCTGGTTGAGAATTTTAAATGCCCCTCCCTAGACTGTAAGCCCCAGGGTGCCATAGGATGTTGAAAGTGGAATAATAGCACTATAACAGTAAAGTGTGGAAATAGCCTATAACAGTGTGGAAGTAGCCTCAGAGTTTCAGCAGAAGCATTTATTTTGAATTAGCGAACAATATAGCAACTTTCAAATCTTGCTAAGACTGATGGGTTTTGGCTGGTAACTGGTTTTATACCGTGACATACAAATTCAGGTGCACATAGCAGCGGTTGGTGAAAGTCATAAATGTCACATCAGCCCATCAGAACCAGAGTTCCCCAGGCATTCCCAGTGCTTACATACCTGTCATCTTGAAAATTTAGACAGTTCCTGCCCTCTTATTTGGGTCCTGGCTGTTCTCATAACAGCTTCCTGTTAGTTTCACGTTCCACCCTTCTGATCTCCTCCCTGCCACCTTAATGTTAGATGCTCCAGACATCTACTATTGCCAGATCCCCTCTTTTGGTGCCTTGGTGGCTTTTGAACCTACTACACCCAGATACAAGCTGCAAACAGCAAATGGCAATTGATACACTGTTGCAAACCGCAATTAGCAATGGACACTGCTAGCAATCTCCCCTTTCCTCTACTGCCTGTGTAAAACAGATACTATTTTCCTGTTCGTATGACAGAAGCCGAACTTCCAGACATTTTGCCCCCCCCCCCCGTAAAACTATTTCCCTCTCTACCCTTGTTTGTGTGGAATTCCTTTATTAAGCAGGGTGCTCTAATGTGGTATACATCTACCCATTCCTTAGTGGACCAAGTACTGTAGTTGTCCTCCTTGCTTTCTGGAATCTAAAATTTTGGTGATTTCAAAATGTTTATAGTTTTTGGGAACGTCCAATCCAGTGGTTACACTATTAATCAATCTGTGCACTTTGAATGGTTTGATGTATTTGGGACCCAACTTCTTGGAGGGCTGTGGGCATTTCAAAAACTTGGTGGGCAGTCAGGGTTCCAACGTCAGCGGCAGTAATGATGGACACAACTTAATGAACACTGTTAAGTCGCAATCTCTGCAGGCATTGCATTTGACAGGAGGATTTTCTCCTGTCAAGCTGGTGGTCCCCTGATCCGAGGAAGGTTCGAAGATTCCACAGAGCCAGGATCAGAGCCTGTAGATTACCCATTCAGCAGCAGAATGGTCGAAGCAGGCTCCGAGGCTCCAGAGAAGACACAAGCCTCGGAGAAGCCTAAGGAAAGAAACCTTAAGGACACTACATTATTGTCTCTTGCATGTAGCAATTTGCCGTTTAAAATTGGATTCTATAGATGAAGCAAGGAGCACCTGACCTGCTGCAGCATTAACTCTTGTCTAACCAGTTCTAAAACTCTCTTATTTTTAAAGCAATTTTTTTCTTTCCTTTTCTTTTACTAATTTTGATTTGAGGTGGGTCATATTTATGATAGTTAAGTACTGGAAATGTGGCATTCTTTACAGGCATTGAGAAGAGCTCACAGTGACTTTCATAATGGAATTTGTTACTCAAATTAAACATGGACTGGACAATTTAGAGGAAATACTAGACTACTTTTTATACTTTTGGGCAGAGTTCAGACACATTACATCAGTTATAGAACAAAAATGTGAGAGGATAGTAGAAAAGCTGTGGAAACTGGATGATGGGGATGATAGCAAAAACAAAACAAAGCAAAACCAGCAGCAGCACCTCGAGGACCTGACAGTTTTTTAAGAGGAAGAGGATAGAGAGACAGTTCAGGAGGCTATCTCTGGTCTGGACATAACAAAGATGCAAGAGGATGACAGCCCTGATCAGATGCTACAGGATGTGACTATAGTAGAACTGGATTATTTGAGGAATGGATTAGAGGATGTCCCGTCATCCTTGATTCGCAAGTTACAAGTTCAAGGTTTAACTGGAAGGTGAGCTGTGTCTGAGAGGACATCCTTGACTGGGTGTTTTTACAGGCTTGTGTGGGTGTGTGTGTTTGTTTCTGCCATGTGCTCTGCCTGAAGTCTAAGGGCGAGGGGCTTCTGCGGGCTAACTGATTTGCTTGGGGGAGGAGCTAGCAGCCACTAGCTCTTTATCACTGCTCCCAGCAGTGTGCACCTTTGGTGCACACAGTATTCTGAACAAGTTGAACAAGAGTTTATTCCTTGTTTGGTTAATTCCTGACTTGCTTGGTTGGTAGTTTGTCTTACTGTTTGTTTGGTTGCTTCCTTGCTTGCTTGTTGTGTGAGCTAGTGGAGGGCTTTGTTATTAGTTTTCTATTAGGTTGTGGTGATCTTGTCCTTGTTCTTGTCTGTGTTGGTCTAAGGTTGATTGGCTCTGTATAAGCTGAGTGGAAGCTAGCCTGAGGATAGAATCATAGAATCATAGAAATGTAGAGTTGGAAGAGACCACACGGGCCATCCAGTCCAACCCCCTGCTATGCAGGAACACCCTCAAAGCATTCCCGACAGATGGCCATCTAGCCTCTGCTTAAAAACCTCCAAGGAAGGAGACTCCACTACACTCCGAGGCAGCATATTCCACTGCCGGACAGCCCTGACCGTCAGGAAGTTCTTCCTGAGGTTCAAGTGGAATCTCCCCTCCTACAGCTTGAATCCATTGCTCCTTGTCCTGGTCTCTGGAGCAGCAGAAAACAAGCCCTCTCCTTCCTCTACATGGCATCCCTTCAAATATTTAAACATAGCTATCATGTCCCCTCTTAACCTTCTCTTCTGCAGACTAAACATACCCAGCTCTCTAAGTCTATCCTCATAGGGCATGTCTTCCAGGCCTCTCACCATTTTGGTCGCCCTTCCCTGGACTTGCTCCAGCTTGACCATGTCCTTCTTGAATTGGGGTGCCCAGAACTGGACACAGTATTCCAGATGAGGTCTAACCAAAGCAGAGTAGAGTGGTACCAGTACCTCCCTCAATCTAGACACCAGACTCCTATTGATGCAGCCGAGAATTGCATTGGCTTTCTTGGCTGCCGCATCACACTGCTGACTCATGTTCAGCTTGTGGTCTATGAAGACTCCTAGATCCCTTTCACACGTACTGCTATCCAGCCACTTGTCCCCCATCCTATATTTCTATATTCCATTTTTTCTACCTAAGTGTAGAACCTTACACGTCTCTCTGTTGAATTTCATCTTGTTAGCCTTGTTCCAGCTCTCCAATCTATCCAGATCATTTTGCATTCTGATCCTGTCCTCTGGCGTATTAGCAACCCCTCCCAATTTGGTGTCATCTGCGAATTTGATGAGCATGCCCTCTATTCCTTCATCCAAGTCGTTGATAAAAATATTGAACAGCACTGGGCCCAGGACAGAACCCTGTGGCACCCCGCTAGTCACTTCTCTCCAGGATGAGAAGCAGCCATTCGTGATCACTCTTTGGGTTCCGTTGGTCAACCAATTACAAATCCAACTAACAGTAGCCCTGTCCAGCCCGCATTTTACTAGTTTCTTTGCAAGAATGTCATGGGGAACTTTGTCAAAGGCCTTACTGAAATCGAGGTATGCTACATCCACAGCATTCCCTTCATCTATCAAGCTAGTAACTCTATCATAAAAAGAGATAAGATTAGTCTGGCATGACTTATTTTTGAGAAGTCCATGTTGACTTCTCGTGATTATCGCCTTGCTTTCTAAGTGATTAGAAACTGACCGTTTAACGATCTGCTCCAGGATCTTTCCAGGTACTGATGTCAGGCTGACTGGGCGATAATTATTTGGGTCCTCTTTTTTCCCCTTCTTGAAGATGGGGACAACATTTGCTCTCTTCCAGTCTGCTGGAACTTCTCCTGTCCTCCAAGATTTCTCAAAGATTATAGCAAGCGGTTCTGAAATGACCTCAGCCAGCTCTTTTAATATCCTAGGATGCAATTCATCTGGCCCTGGAGACTTGAATTCATCCAGTGTGGCCAGGTATTCCTGTACCACCCCTCTACCTATTACGTGCCTCATTTCCCCTGCTTCCTCACCTGCTCCCCTACTGCCAGGTTGAGTGCTTGTATCATTCTGGGGAAAAACTGAGACAAAGAAGGTGTTAAGTAGTTCTGCCTTTTCCCTTCCCCCGTGAGTAATTCTCCATCTTCTCTGCACGGCGACCCTATCGTCTCCTTCTTTTTCCTTTTGCTGCGGACATATTTAAAAAAGCCCTTTGTATTGTTTTTAATGTCTCTGGCCAGCCTAAGTTCGTTCTGTGCTTTAGCCTTTCTGACCTTCTCCCTACATCTCCGGACCACTTGCTTAAATTCTTCTTTGGTGGTTTCCCCCTTCTTCCTATACATGTTTCTCTTAACACTGAGCTCAGCTGAGAGTTCTTTAGTCAACCATTCTGGTTTCTTCAGATGCCTTCCATTTTTCCTCCTTATTGGCACAGTTTTAGACTGTGCCTTCAGTATCTCCCTTCTAAGGAACTCCCATGCCTCCTGAACTCCTTTCCCTTTCACTATTCTTGACCACGGAATTCCAGCCAGCAGCTCCCTAAGTTTACAGAAGTCCGCTTTTTTAAAATCTCAGTTGAATGTCTGGCCACCCTTATCTTCTCCTTCCCACTGAATGCCAAATTCCAATAGGGTATGGTCACTCCCCGCTAAAGATCCAACCACTTCTACCTCATTAACAAGGTCATCCCTGTTGGTCAGGATCAGATCTAGAATATTTGATCCCCTTGTGGCCTCTTCCACCTTCTGGACCATGAAGTTGTCTGCAAGACAAGCAAGAAACTTGCTGGACCTTGCTGTCTTGGCAGAGTTTGACTGCCAGCATATATCTGAGTAATTGAAATCTCCCATTATTACTGTATCTCTCCTCCTTGAATGTGCAGTCATTTGGTTGAGGAAGGCATCATCAAAGTCCTCAGCCTGGGTTGGAGGTCTGTAGTAAACCCCCACCAGAATATCCCTATTGTTTCTCGCTCCCTTAATTCTAACCCAAATGCTCTCGACTTGGCTTTCTGGGTTTAAGTCATGGATCTCTTCACAGGTGAAAACATCCTTGACATACAAGGCTACTCTTCCTCCTTTCTTGTTTGGTCTATTTTTATAAAATAGGCTATACCCCTCTATTCCTATATTCCAATCATGAGACTTATCCCACCAGGTCTCAGTGATGCCTATCAAATCGTATTTATTTTGTTGTACTAGGAGTTCAAGTTCATCCTGCTTGTTTCCCATACTCCGTGCATTAGTGTAGAGACACTTAAGTCCCTGGGCCCTTCCTGCAAGTCCTGTACTATTGTTTCTACTCTTCCCGCCATTGGCCTCTTGTACTACTTGTGCAGTATCAATTGGGCCTTTCCCCCTGCGCTCGCCAAGTCCCTGCCCTGAATAATATTGTCTCCCTCCCCAGCGGAACTTAGTTTAAAGACCTCTTAATCCTCCTTGCAAGACTGTTTGCAAAAACATTCCTGCCCATCCCTCGCCAGAAGCCCACGTTCATGGAAATTCAGGCCATGTTCCAAAAACCCAAACCGTTGCCAGCACACCACGTGCGAAGCCAGTTGTTGAGCTCTGCTATTGTCGTTTCCCTTCGTGCGCCATATTCCAGAACAGGAAGGAGAGATGAAATGACCACCTGCGCACCAAGGTCCTTAAGCTTCGTCCCCATAAGCTCATAGTCCTTTGCGATGTGGTAAAAGCTGCTCCTCGCACTGTCATTGGTTCCGACATGAACCAAAATGAGGGGCTTATGGTCAGTGGGTTTGACCAACCTGGTTAGCCTCTCCGTTACGTGGTTGATCCTGGCCCCAGGCAGACAGCTGACCTCTCTATTGAGCTTGTCCAGTTTGCAAATTGCCGTTTCGGTTCCTCTGAGCAAAGAGTCCCCAACCACCAGAACTCGCCTCCTCTGAGGCTTGTCCTGGTCTCCTCGACGAGCATGTTCCACTAGGACTGCCTGGGCATTCTGTTGAGGCTGGGAGCATTGACCTAGTTCCTGTTGCCGAAGTTGGATTTCTTCTTGTTGACATTCTGTTCCCTCCGCATGGCACTCCTCATTGTTCGTAAGGCCAAGAACTTTGAAGCAATTGTGCAGGTGAAGAGTCTCTGTTGCCTTCCTGGTCCTTCTACTCCTCCGTGTGACATTCGCCCAAGCCTCCGTTTCCTGGCACAGTGTGCTAACTTGCTGATCTGGCAGCTCCTCCGTGCATTCGGTCTTCCGGTAGGTCCTCTCTGCCCTATCCAAAAACGCCTCCCCTTACCTAATAAGATGAAGATCAGAAACTCGTGCCTCCAGCTGGCACACCTTCTCTTCCAAGAGGGTGACCAGCTTGCACTTGGTGCAGGTGTACCCGAGAACATCTTGTGGCAAGAAAAGGAACATGCCACAAGTGTTACAGGTGAGTGCAATAGCTCCCTCACCTTCCATTCTTGAAACTAGAGAGAGCAGTACAGTATGTAATTCTAGAAAGAAGAACTGGGTGTACAAGCTACGTCTGCTCTACTGAATGCCAAGATTTAAAGTTGGAAGATTGAAATAGAGTACTTTTTCTGGATGCTCCTAATAAAGCTCCTCCCCCCTAGCTGGCTCCTCCCCCTCGTTAGTCAGACCATGTGCTCAGGGAGAGCACATGGCCAGCACAAAGAGACTAAACAAACACAAGCAAGTCCAAACAAACACAAGCAAGGCCAAACTAACAGAAGCAACAAACAGACAAGCAAGCACAGGCCCTCAAGCCTGTAAACACACCTGATTAAGGATGTCTTCACCGACCCTCTGCTCTGAATTAGCACTCTATTGTATCCGTTGTGTGAAGGCCCAGATACTCTGACCACAAGGTCTTGTGTGGTAGAGCAACTTCATGGAGTAACTAGCAGCCACTATATAATTGCAGCCTCAGTCCTGAAATTATGACAATCAGAGCTTGGCAAACAGGGGAGTTGACGTGGGTGTTTAGCAGGGGAGTTTGAGGGAGAAGCCCAGTCTTACATTTTCTAATTTGACTATCTAGATTATTGAATATAGATAGTGAGGGAGCTGCTGCAGTCATCTGCAACAGCTGTGGCATGTTTCTTTTCTTGCCAGAAGATGTGGTTGGGTACACCTGCAGCAAGTGCAAGCTGGTGGCCCTCCTGGAGGAGAACGTTTGGCAGCTGGAGGCCCGAGTTACTAATCTTCAGATTATTAGGGAGAGTGAGGATTTCTTGATTAGGGCAGAGAGCACCTAATTGAACAGTGAACACATCACTGACAAGGAAGCCAGTTCTCAAACACAGGAGGTGGACACTTGGAGGGATGTTACACATAGGAGTAGAAGGGCCAGGAACCAAACAGAGAGTTTGGAGCTACAGAATCGCTTCCAAGTTCTTGCTCTTATAAATGAGGAAGTGGAACAGCAGGAAGAGGTAATGGAACAGCAGGAAGAGGTAATGGAACAGCAGTTCTGCGTTATTAATGAGGAAATTGAACACCAGCAAGAGGAGGTCGAACAGCAGCAAGAAGAAATCAAACAGCAGCAAGAGCAACAGTGTCAGCCTGAAGAGAATGTCCAGGCAACCCTGCAAGAATCAACACATCGAGTAATCCCAGCCAACTCTCAGAGGAGACGAGTTCTGGTGGTTGAGGATTACTTGCTGAGAGGAACAGAAGCAACAATTTGCAACCCTGACAGGATGAATTGCAAGGTGTGCTGTCTCTCTCGGAGCCTTGTCTCCCATCAATGACGTAACAGAGAGGCTAACAAGACTGGTCAAGCACTCTGACCATAACCCACTTCTTTTGGTTCACGTGGGAACCAATGACACTGCAAGGCAGAGTTTTCAGCGCATCACAAAGGATTATGAGGTTATGGGTAGGAAGCTTAATGACCTTGGTGTGCAGGTTGTGATTTTTTCACTCCTCCTTGTTGAAGGACATGGCCCACAAAAGGAGAGAAGAGTAATGGAGGTGAACAACTGGTTCCACAGATGGTGCTGCTGGGAATGATTTTGGTTTTTGGACCATGATCTGCTTTTTCACAAAGATGGTTTTCAAGCAATGGATGGGGTGCACTTCACTGCCATTACCAGGAGTATTTTTGCTAAGAGTCTTGCAGATCTCATCAGGAGGGCTTTAAACTGAGTTTGGGTGAGGAGGGAGACAATATTATTTGGGGCAAGAATTCAGCAAGTGCTGGGTAAAATCCCCCAAATGTTTCCATGTTCTAGTTTCTGGAGCAGCAGAAAACAAGCTTGCTCCATTTTCAACATGACATCCTTTCAAATATTTAAACATGGCTATCATGTCTCCTCTTAACCTTCTTTTTGTCAGGCTAAAAATACCTAGCTCTCTAAGCCTCTCCTTATAGGGCATGGTTTCCAGACCCTTCACCATTTTGGCCCTCCTCTGGACATGTTCCAGCTTGTCAACATCCTTCTTGAACTGTGGTGTCCAGAACTGGACACAGTATTCCAAGTGAGGTCTAACCAAAGCAGAATAGAGTGGTACTATCACTTTCCTTGATCTGGACACCATACTTTTATTGATGCAGCCCAGAATCACCTTGGCTAGTTGCTGCATCTCACTGTTGACTCATATTCAGCTT
This sequence comes from Iguana delicatissima, assembly GCA_948472985.1. Classification (NCBI taxonomy): domain Eukaryota; kingdom Metazoa; phylum Chordata; class Lepidosauria; order Squamata; family Iguanidae; genus Iguana; species Iguana delicatissima. The sequence continues at coordinate 295,638 of CAOKZL010002874.1, forward strand.
GTGGTCCACTAAGACTCCTAGATCCTTTTCACAAGTACTGTTTTCAAGTCACGTATCACCCATCCTATATCTGTGCATGTCATTCTTTCTAATGCCCTGCATTTCTCCTTGTTAAAATTCATTTTGTTAACTTTAGCCCAGTTCTCTAATTTGTCAAGGTCATTTTGAATTCTGACTCTGTCCTCTGAGGTATTAGCTATCCCTCCTAATTTGGTGTCATCTGTAAATTTGATGAGCGTGTCTTCTTTTCCATCATCCTTGATAAAAATGTTGACTATCACTGGGCTCAGGAGAGAACTCTGTGACACCCCACTAGTCACTTCTTTCCAGGATGAAGAGGAGCCATTGGTGAGCACCTTTGCGTTCAGTTGGTCAACCAGTTACAAATCCACATAATAGTAGCTTTGTCTAACCCACATTTTACTACCTTTTTTGCAAGAATATCATGGGGGACCTTTTCAAGGGCCTTACTGAAATCAAGATATACTACATCCACAGCATTCCTTTCATCTACTAAGCTTGTAACTCTAAAAAAGAAAAAGACATTAGATTATTCTGGCATGACTTTTTTTTTAAGAAACCCATGTTGACTTTTAGTGATCACAAAATTCCTTTCTAAGTGCTTACAGACTGTCTCTTTTACAATCTGCTCTAGGATGTTTCTTGGTATTGATGTCAGGCTGACTGGGCGGTAATTGTTTGGATCCTCTTTTTTCCCCTCTTGGAACATGGGGACAAAATTTGCCGTCTTCCCGTCTGCTGGAACTTCTCCTGTTCTCCGGGAACTCTCAAGGATTATTGCTAGTGGTTCTGAAAGTACTTCTGTCAGTTCTTTTAATACTCTTGGATGTAATTCATCTGGCCCTGGTGACTTGAATTCATTAAGAGTAGCCAGATATTCCTGTACTGCCTTTGCCTATTCTGTGCTGCATTTCCCCTATTACATTATCTGTTCCATTTTCTCTGGGTTGAATACTGTTTTTCTTTTCAGAGAAGACTGAGACAAAGAAGCTGTTGAGTAGTTTTGCCTTTTCTCTGTCCCCACTTACCACCCCTTCATCTTCTCTTCACAGTGGCCCTACCATCTCCTTGCTTTTCTTTTTCCTACAGATGTAACTAAAATAGCCCTTTCTTTTGTTTTTCACTTGTCTAGCAAGCCTGAGCTCATTCTGCACTTTAGCTTTTCTGACTTTTTCCTTACATATGCTGGTGATTTGTTTGAATTCCTCTTTGGTGATTTCCCCATTTTTCCATTTCTTGTACATAGCCCTTTTAAATCTTAGTTCACTGAAAGTTCTTTAGACATCCCTCCTGGTTTCTTTAGACACCTTCCATTTTTCCTCCTCAATGGAATTGTTTGAAGCAGTGCCTTCAATATCTCACTTTTAAGAAATTAACGTCCATCATAAATTCTTTTCTCTTTTAGTATGCCTGACCATGGACTGACACCTAATATTTCCCTCAGTTTACTGAAATTGGCTTTCTTCAAGTCTAGAATCCCAATCTGATAATGCTTGGTTTCCCCTTTCCACTGTATACCAACTCCAGGAGAACATAGTGATTCCCACCTAAGGATCCCTCCACTTCCACCTTATTAACCAGGTCATCACTGTTGTTTAGGATCAGGTCCAAAGTAGCTGATCCCCTTGTTGCCTCTTCCACCTTCTGGACAATGAAATTGTCTTCAAGGCAAGTGAGGAATTTGTTGGACCTAATATTCTTGCCAGAATATTCCTTCCAACAAATATCAGAATAATTGAAATCTCTCATTACTGCTCTCTCTATTTTTATCTGAATGTGTGGCTACCTGTTTAGGGTAGACTATCTAAGTCTTCAGTTTCATTTGGGGGTCTGTAGTAGACCCCCAAAATGACATCCCTGTTTTCTCTCTCCCCCTTAATTTTTATTTATTTCTTGATTATAGTATTTACATCTAGCTGTATCCCATAAGATCTTTAGGTGGCTTACAGTGAAACCAGTTTAAATAATTTAAGATAATTTAGAACTTAAAATATTGAAAAGACAAGTTAAACATTCTACAAGCATTTAATCATATAATAATTTAAAAGTTAAAGCAGTTTAAAACTATGCAAGTACATTTAAAGACCTGAACAAGTTCATTAGACCCCACCGCCGCCGGTAAAACAGCATTTGATTTCACTATGCGTAAAAATAGAACAGGATATGAATTTCACCAAGAAAAGATCTCAGCTAAACCTTCCTCCTCCTCTCCCCCACTGATCAATTTCCACACTACGCTGTTATAGTGCTATTGTTCCACTTTCAACATCCTATGGAATCCTGGGATTAGCAGTTTAGGGAGGGGAATTTAGAATTCTCATCCAGAGAGCTCTTTGGCCTCAGTAAACTACAAACCCCAGAATTCCACAGGATGTTGAAAGTGGAATAATAGCGCAGGAATGTAATGCAGGAATGGCCTGAGATTCAGCACTTCTGGGAGGAGAAAACAACTGTGGTCCCAGTGATGATAGGTGCTCTGCAAGCAACCCCAAATGCATTGACAAAACATCTAAATGAAATTGCTATAGATAGGATCACAAGCGCACAATTACAAAAAAAAAAAATTACACTACTTGGAATATATCATATTGTCCAGTGATAACTCACTGGTTCATAGATTCTTGGATATTACCTGAATCATTGCTGTTCCAAGGCTCTGGTTGGTGATACATGGTAACTAAGAAACTGAGATAGTAATGATAATGCTCCAGTTCATGGCAAACCAGATAACCCTTCCCTGGCAAGTGTACAGAAAGCCAGTGAAGAGAAAGTGAAGACTGTTCATCTTGTTTTTCAATTAGCTTTCTCTTAAGCCCCCAAGAGGATTTTAAATATCCACTTTAACTAGTTGGTCACTAAATTATTTTTTTTCTCTTGCAGTACTAATCTGTTTGCAGTAGAGGGCTCTGTCTACCAACGAGAATATCATGTTTTCATTGTGGCAACCTTTGAAAGAGAAGTTGTCAGTGTTCCAGTTTCCCTTCTGCCAACAGCTTAAGCAACTTTCTAGAGAGTAAGTAAAACCCATGTTTTTATAAAATGCATTCCTTTAGAATCATTTGAAGCAGGAGAAGACAAAACTGGAAATAGGAAAGATTCTGCAACCCTAGATTTCCTTCTTTCTTAAGTTTCAGGCTTGCAATTAACCTGTTCCTTTTTTCTTTTTTTTTCTTTTTTTGACTTGGGTGTAGTATTGGATGGTTTGGTACAACGTGTGTGCTGAAAGTAGTGTGAAGCAAAATTACTCTACCTCTCAATTCCTCCCATTCACATTAACATTCATTTGAAAGATGGTACTGGAGGAGAATTCTACAGATACCACAGACTGGCAAAGTGAGCAATAAATAGGTCTCAAATCAAGTCTATCATATTTCCAATTTCTATATATGGTTGTGAAAGCTGGACAGTGAAGAAAGATGATAGGAAGAAAATCGACTCATTCAAAATATGGTGCTGAAGAAGAGTTCTATGGATACTCTGGACTGCAAAAAAAGACAGACAAATGGGTCTTAGAGCAAATCAACCTTGAACTCTCCCTGGAAGCCAAGATTACCAAACTGAGGTATGGCACTTTGCTCACATCATGAGAAAACATGACTCACTAGAAGAGCCAATAATGCTCGGTAGAGTAGAAAGCAGTAGGAAAAGAGAAAGACCATATTACAGATGGATAGATTCAATCCAGGAAGACATGTCCCTGAACCTGCAAGATCTGCACAGGGCAGTTGAGGATAGGGTGATTTGGCAGATGACCTGACGACAAGTTTTGACCTAATGACAGTTAACAACAATAGCAAATCAAGCTTGACTCTTTCTAGCAGCCAGAATAACAAAACAGGTTGTCATGCTTTGGACACTTTTTTTTGGACGCATTGTAACTCATTGGAAAAGATGACAATGATGGTAATGAGAAAAAAGGTAGGAAAGGGGGAAGTCTCTCATTCATCAGGTTGCCATAAGTGCCATAAGTCAAAGTCAAGTTGATGACAAGGACAAATACATCATACCTTTCAATATCACACATGAAAACTGAAACGTGTGGCCAAGCAACATCAGAGCATGGTCAAGATGGGAAAAAAATATCGTTGAGGAAGAACAGATAAGCTAGGAGAGGCAGCAGCAGTTAGCTTTTGCCTGAGTCTACAAGAAAGGGCAATTCTGACTCCTCTTCTTCTCTCCCCACTGCTTGAGTCAATTGAGTGAAAACTACTTTTGCACTTTGAACTCAGTTTGCAGCACTGAGGTAAGCTGGGAACAAAGGAGGAAAGTGGAAGGAGGCGAAAGAAACCAAAGCATTTTAAAAGCGGCTGAAAAAGTGGAATGTCAGAGGATCAATCAGGACTGTTCCTGCCAAATTGGAGCAGCTGAAGAGTATGATGTATTATCCTGACCCACCCAAATCTTCCAAGGGTCTTCTCCCGCAACATCAAAAATTGCTTGTCCTTCCCAACAAATCAAAATCCTGCCATATAGTCTTTTTTGGGGGGGAGTAGCAGTCATCCCTAAGAACCACCTGGCATTTTTTAATCCATTTCATTTGCAGTTCTCTCTCCCTCCACCCGATCCACCATTCTCTGTTAGTCTTGTCTTCTGATGTATTTCCTCTATAACAGCCATGAGCCAAAGGCCACCCCATTAGATAAATGACCTGCTAACATATTTAAAGGCTTCTTTGGCAGGTGGGGTTTGGGAGGGAGCCTGATGAAGATAGATGTAGCTGATCAGCTGTTTTGTAATTTCTGAAGCTTTTGTCTAACAGGTACACTATTGAGTATAAACCTACTCTAATTTTCCCTGGGACAGACCCAAACCCCTCCATCCTGTCTCCTCTTAAAACAGTACAATACTTAGCAACTTCAAAGAACAAAAAGTTTGATGCTGTTCATGGACAAGAGGAAGGCTTCTGACTGCCTAAAAAGTTCTGATTGCCAAAAATCTTGGGAACCACAACTAGAACTAGGCAGTGGACCACACCAGGAATATGAGATGGATAATTGCAATCTAACTCATCCTACAACTGGCACCTTCTCCAGCTCTTTAGGCAACCCTCTGCTCCAGGAATTAGAGGAAATTGTAATAAAGGCAGCCTTGGAGGCAGAAAGAAGACCACTGCTCAGATCTGGGACAACTTATGTGGCCACTGATATAAACATGCAACTACAATTTGTCAGTGGTCATCACTCTGTAAGCAAGGCATTACAAAACTTATCTGATCCCATATGCCAGCAAAAGAGCAGGAAAGACAGGTCAAATTTCAATCAGCATGCCCGTCTAGACACTGAAGGAACTTTAGATCTCATTCTATCTGCAGAATGACTGCATGAACTACATCATTTAATTACAGATCTCAGCTTATTGCTAGCTACTCCTTCTAATAATAAGCAAAGAAGTTCTGTTAGGCTTTTAACATGGAATATAGCTGGATGGAAGATCAGAATGTCAGATGGAGTTCCTTTCCAAGTTTGATATTAAAGACTCCAAGAGATATGGTTAACCATTGGTGATGAAGAAGCTTACTTACCAGGTTTTACCTCCTGGTCCACACCAGCACATAAGTTCAAGTTAAAGAGTGGACTTCAGGGGGGCTGTATGTATTTGCTAAGGCAGAGTTGGGCTGGCAAGGGAAGCAGCTGGCCCTCAGAGAAGACCTTTTCAATCTCCTAGCCATTCATTTTAAATACAAATGATCTGAAGTTGTGCTGCTAAGTGCATACTTAGATCCACACTCCTCCCCCTTTTTCTCATCTGACATCTGGGTACAATTAGAAAAGACAGAACTAGAGATAAATGTAAAACATCCCAAAGTCACTATGATCCTACTGGGAGACTTCAATGCTAGGGTGGGGGCTTCCTTGCATGATTATACATATTTGAGCATTACACCTGAGGACTACTTATTAAATGACTCAACCTGGCATTCCAGAGACTCTAAAAGGAACATGGCAGACTCCAAATCGATCTCCCTGACATACACATGCAATCTTTGTATCCTAGGAGGCAAAGACAGTTGCCTTATATGTCCTTATATGTGTCTCAAGAGATTAAACCAATTTATTATCTGATATTCAAATTTATATGAGGGAGGACAGTGACCACCAACTAGTTGCAGGTAACTTCTATGCCAGCTCTGATCTAAGACTATTCATACCACAAGAGGCTACTCACAAACTTTGAAGTAGGGGAGAGTAGGGGCTTAAATGATCTAAAGTGGACACTGAGGTAATTTCCAGTTTTATGAACTCTGAGAGAGCCCAGTCCTGGGTGAAAATGGTTGTTACATCTACTGAAGACCCAAATGGAATCCCTACCGGGTATGCCAATCTGTGTTCCATGTTAAAAAAAACTTTCTAATAGATAAATTGCCAGTTAGGAATCATCAGCCCACATGATTTAATTGGTTCGACCTTGATTGCTCACACTCCAGAAAGACCCTAAAAGCAGCTGTGCATTTGGTTCAAAGAAATCCTACACTAAACAATCATGCTAAGATGCTAAAGGTTAGATGTAATTAAAAGAAGCTAATAGCCACCAAGAAGGTTTGATACACAGCTACAGTTTAGTCTGAGCTAGAAAAGTTAGCAAAAGGGCCAAACTCAGCTATATTTTGGAATATTGTATCTGGCATGCTGAAGAAGCTCAAGCTATTACTTGATACTCCCATCCCAACTTCAGTTTGGGAGGATTTCTATACTATATTATTTTCCAAGTAGTTTCTAAGTAGGATCTTCCAGGAAAGAGGTCTACTGAGACTCTGACACTTGTTAACCTCCCTCCTTGACCACAAGTGTCAGTGACAGAAATTAAACACATCATTCAGTCACTGAAATCCAATAAGGCATCTGGTAAAGACTTCCCCCAGAATTTTTTAGGACACATATTGACTGGTGGGCTCCATTGTTGGCAAGACTTTTACATAGATAGACAGTACTGGCTATATTCCAGCAGAATGGGAACTCTCCATCATAGTTCCCATGCACAAAAACTAAGACAAGGAAGTACCTAGAAATTATAGACCCATAAGCCTTATTGATATAACAACTAAGATGTATGCAAAACGTCTCCTGAGAAAAATATAGGACTGGGCAATTGAGAAGAACATATTAGGGGAGGAACAGGCTGGGTCAGACCCAGGTAATCCACAATAGATAACTAACTGCTTTGTGCTACACCATCTTATTACCAAATATACAACAGATGGTAAACACCAGTTCACATCCTTTGTAGATCTCAGTGCAGTATAAGTAGAGACATCTTATGGAAGAAGTTGGCCAAATTAAACATGAAACCTAGACTTTTATACCTGGTAAAGACCTTCTACACAATACATGCCTGAAAGTCCATACCAGAGTCACTGGCTCTTTCAAATGGGGCATGCCCTCTTACAAACATATTACACAAGAATGTATCTTGGCCACAATGTTATTTAATCTTTATGTTAATGACATACCAGGATTTCTCTGATCTACAGGTGTTCACATGCCAAAGATCCTTAACAATCATATCAACATCCTTTTATATGCAGATGACATAGTTCTAATGGAACATTCCCAAGTAAGCCTGAGAAGATTGATGAGGAAATTTGGTGCTATTGTGCTGTTGACTCATTGAATATCAGTAAGTCCAAATCCAAAGATGAGTCAAACACAACTGGCACTTGGATGGGGCCCCTATAGAACAAATAGTTTTTTTCTCATATTTAAGGGGTGGTTTTTATGGATATAGAGCCTTGGGTCAAGCACTTCAAAAATCTTCTATAAAGGCCACAATAAACTCTAAATGTTAACTAAATTACTTTGTTATAATCACCCAAGCTCTCTGCTTTCTATTTTAAAGGTCCACAAGGCAAAAATTATACCAGAGTTAACATATGGTGCTGAACTGTGGGGCTTACCAAAGGCCTCCTTACTCGAACAAAATCAAGTACACTTCTTAAAAACAGTCCTAGGGAACTGACAGGAATACACTTGTAGCAGCAGTAAGAGCCAAAACAGGCACTCCATGTACAGTCTAGCAGTAATCAAAGCTTTCAACTATTAGTGGAAGATTCTCTCAATAGAATCTGATACACTACCAAAAATGTACCTGGAGGAATAGATGAGAACACTCCAAAATACCTTATGGATTAACCTACCTCTCCAAACCGCCCCACATCTTGGTTTTTGAACACAACATTTATTTTCAGCTGGACATCAGGCCACAGTAATATTCAAACAAAGTGACTCAATATCAGTTTGAGCATTCACATTTAAACGTCAGGTCATTGAAATGACTGGTCAAAAATAAAATGTCTTTTCAAATAGAAAAATACCTGACTATGGGTTTGACTCAGTACCATACGATATCTCTTGCTAGAGCAAGATTCAAGCAGTTAGATTATATGGTTAAATATGGACGATTCCACCAAGTGCCATCCTTTGAGAAAATGTGTTTGTGGAGCATCTGAAATGGAAGACAATGCGCATGTCCTATTTAACTGTCAATTATACACTCTTGTAAGGGCCCAGTAACTACAGACACTACTTGACAGAACAATATATTGGGAGTGTAACAAACAATTATCTTACTTCCTTCAGGGCACAAACACATATGTAGTCACCAGAACTGCTAAGTTTATAGTTAGGGCTGTTCAACCGAGAAAACAATCTATCGAACATAATGGGGTTGCATGCAAAGATGATGAATTAATTTAAATAATACTGTTTTTGTATTTTATTATTTTTCATCTTGTACAAAGATAAAATGATAACCTATTATTATAAGTTTTGATATTTTCTTATAGTCTTCTGTTTTAGGAAATTTCTGCACTACCCTGTTATAGTGCTATTATTCCACTTTCAAATTCTGGGCTTTGTCGTTTACTGAGGTCAAAGAACTGAGAATTCTAAATGCCCCTCCCTAAACTGCAAATCCTAGGATTCCATAGGATGTTGAAAGTGGAATAATAGCACTATAACAGTGTAGTGCTTTCTGCACTAGCCCCACTCTCTTATTTTTACTTTATCTTGTATTGTATTTTATCATATATTTACCTTATTTTAGCCTATTTTATCTTGACTGCATTTTACCTGTCCCATTTTATTGTATTTTATAATGTTTGGTGCTATTTCCTTTGATATGGTCAATTGACTAATCAATAAAGTTATGTGCCGCCTGCCCCTCCTCCTCTAAACCTACTTCTTTTACAACAACTATCTCCACTCCCAGGTGAGGATTTTGCTTCTGATTCTAGAAACAAAGAAGAGGAATGTTCTTTCATTCTTTCCCCTTCTGACAAAAGGAAGTGCTTTGCTTAGTACCTTTAGAGTATTTATCTTGTTTAGTGGATCCAAAAAGAACACAGGAGCACCAGAGGATGGGTGTCCTTTATACACCTGTTGTTGTAAATACAACAGTTAAGAACAAATTTGGCACTTCTTCCTGCCCAGACATAGATTTCAGGCATGTTGAAAAACATCCATTCATAGTAAGGCTATCTCTTATTATGAGGAAAGCAAGCCAAGCACGAGCATGAAGCACCCGCAGGCAGCTGCCAGGATCCTAATTAGAGTTGCCAGACATTTGGCCCTGGTCCCAGGCCTCCAGTTTTCATGGATCCTCCCCAGGTGGGAGATGAGGGTGCAGATTCTCTAGTTTTGCTAAACTCAGCTCAGGTCAGGAGAAAAGGGCTGGGTGCAAATATCCAGCTCAGCTACTAGAACAGCTTGCTACAAGTTCCAAAGGTTAATTGATGTGCTGCTGCAACTTGCCAAAAATCTCCAGGAGAGTCTTAGTTAGCTAGTTGTTGGAATGCCGAGGCTCACCTTCCACTGTGCGTCTGCTCTTCAAGTGGACTAGATTAAATATTCATTGTTCCTAAATAGGTGGAAGGGAATAATCCCATTATTTCACCTTGATCTGGGAACAGTTCCTCTAGCTAAATTAGCTCTGCTTTAATTTCTAAACAGGAAAAATACATTCTGTGTGTGTATCTGTGTGTGTCTTTGAATGGCAAGCTGTGAGCGGATGGGGTGGTACCTCATGCATAATGCTTTATAACATCACCAGGGTCCATCCCTCGATTTCAGGTTTTGGCCTGGAAACATCAGGCCTGGGATGATCCTGAACTGGCAACCCCAGTTCCAAAGCCTTCAGAAGTTCCATTGCTAATCTCTGCAATGAACCTGTCTTTGTAAAAAGATCTTTTGAGCAATAAGAAATCTAACACCACAATAACTTGGGGTTACAAGTAGCTGTAATAGGTTTATTTAATTGGATCTGTAATGGTAGAATAATTTTTTTTTTCTTTCTTTCATTACATTTTGGCTTGGTGGGGGGAGGTCAGATTCCTTTTGTGTTTCAGAAAGTTACAGTTTTAACATACAGTATTTTGTTTTAGTGTTTAGGATTGCATCATGGTACAATTTTATTTTTTTTCCCCTTTCTTTTCTTCTTTCTTCTTTTTTTTCCTAAATATATTTTATTTTGATTGTGAATTAGATTATGTTAAGATTAATAAAAAAAAATTTTTAAAAAAAGAGAAGGGAGTGCACTGTACCTCCTCAGACTGTGTCCCTCCCTCCCACTGGAGGGCAGCATCCAATCTCTTGAGTGTGATGTGGCTGGGGGAGGCTAAAAGGTGACCAGGCTTATCAGGCAGCATATTGCTATGGCTGAAGGTACAAGAGTATGACATCATTCTTTGCCTTCTGGCTGCAGTTCAGAGGTATAGAGGCATTGAAGGATGCTTGGTGATTCTGGGGGTTTTTGTGGTGGCTGTTGGTGGTGGTGATGATGATGACGATAGTTTTTTATTTCTTACCCAAGACAGGGTACAACATAGTTTAGAATACAATATATAACTGGAAACATATCACATCATTTAACATATAAATCTAGATTAAAACACAGGCATAAAAATGTACCAATTTAAAATTCATCATTTAAATTGACAGAGTAAACCTGCTGGAAAGAAAGCTTTTAGATACTTTTTTAAATTCAGACATTATATTTAGCTGTCAAATCTCTTCCAGCAGGTCATTCCACAGTCTAAGGACACTTAATATAAAGGTCCCCTGGGCATTGTTGCCAGCCTAGACCTGGTTTGTTTAAGTAAATGACCACCTGAGGACCTGGGTGTGTGGGGTATATTGTATGGGAGAAGGTAGTCCTACAGATGACTTGGACCCAAATTATGTAAGACTCTAAAGGTAATAGCCAACACTTTGTACTTTGCCTGGAAATTAATTGTCAGTCAATGTCAAATTTCAGTCTGGGGTAGACACTAGTTTTTACTTGTAGTAAATGAAGGCAACACAGCACGCTTCTTCTGCAGTTGCTGAGACTAACACAGACGTGGAGCTTACAAATTATATAGATTCAATTCCAAATTTTAGGCACAAAAGCTGTGATTGGAGAGAATCAAAAATCTAGCATCACCCTACTTCTTCAGACAGTTTCCAGACCTGTGTTTGGTTCCCACGTCTCATCCTTGAGACAGGCACGTATTTCCTGTGTGTTAACTCAGACACACCAGGTTCTCAAAACACTCACCTTTACACTTTCATTTTCACCTGTTCTGCTCTTCCCCCTACGTTGCTACATCGTAGCAATAGACAATAAAGCAATTAACCAATTGAAATTTTGTAATAAAGCAGGTGGGCTCCAAATAGATACAATGTTGCAATCATCAGTTAGCACTGGATACCTTGTATCATTACAACTAAACTTAATGGAGTTCTACAGCAATACTTCTACACTGACTACAGTATACTATTTAAATACACATCCAGTAGACCAACATATGGCAGTGATTTTAATATTAGTGTGATATGCTCACTCCTGGACCCGTAACCATTCAGGTTGCCATATTTTGGACCAGTTGGAGCTTCCAAACTTGGTACAAAGGTAGCCCAATGTACAGGACATTGCAGAAGTGAAACCTTGAGGTTACCAATATGTGCATTGCCATCTTTAGGTCTTCCACTGCTAGGAAGAGGTACAGTTGTTTTATTAGCCAAAGCTGATAATAAGCACTCCTGACCACTGCATTTATTTGAGATGACATTTGGGTTGGGGGTGTTATACATATTTTGGAGGCTTCCTACATCGGTTATGGGCAAAAAAATCTGAAAAAATCTTTCCAGATTTTTTTTTTTAATGAAGATGTTGGGGTATCAGGCACTTTGCTGGTTCTGCTACAATAGTAATGTAACAGTAGATATGGATGCTATGCAACTGCACCTTTCTAATTCCTGCATCCTCAAGAACATTCTGGCCACTGTCTTTAAATGTATGGGGAAATTGGTGAATTAATATATAGAATCACCATGCAATTCTGCATCCTCTTTTTTCTTTCGGGAGATATATTTCTCTGCAAGCTGTCTTCCTAACTATTGGTAAAAAAAGAAGGCCATTTTCCCACAAGAATTGTGCTAAAATATATTGAGAAAATGGAAAGATCATAAAAGAGGTGGGGCCAGTCATAGAGGCACACATTCAAAAAATCATTTTCATTTTTTCCTTGGCTTGTAATGAGCCACATACATCACACCTGTCATAGCCTTGCGTGCCCTCTAACCTTTCTACCACAACACTGTTTTGCAAACTGTGAGCATGATCAATTCAGGAGCATGCAAGTGCATAACTTACACTTTTCAAAATACTGTTGTTATTCCCAAGTAGGGAAGGCCTACTGAATCAGTTGGATTTACCTATGTGTTGATTTAGTATTTCACAAATTGATGTACTTACTCTAGATGGAATTATCCAACAGGATTCTTGCCCCATTTGTATATCTTTCCTTTAGCAGTTTCCTGATATCTGTTGAGTTTCATGTAAAAGAAAGAAGAAAAGAAGATTTTGCAACATTTGACCTGTGTCAATTTCTTATTTATAATTTATTTCTTTTTTACAAGCACCAGCAATTATGCATAAAGCAGTACCTGATTTCATTGTTAACAGGGCTGAATTACACCTTATATTCACTATGTGACTGTGAAAATTACAGCCATCTCCAGGGATGTTATAAAGTGTTACTGTGAGATTTCCAGTGGGATTACAGCTCGCTGGAAAGTATATTCTGGTTAGCTCTTCTTCATGCAGATGGAATCTGAATAGATTCCCTGTTCTATGGGCTGCTATTAGCAAGAGAAATGAGCATATCAAATGTCAAGATTTGAGGCATGCAGCAAAATTTGGAGTAGTCTTTTGGCTTGGTGTTCCATCCATATTGTCTTCCAAGACATTCCATTCTGTTCCCAAATGCCTCTGGTCTCCCCTTCTTTCCTTCACAATTTTTGTGTCCACTGAACATGCTCATTGACCTCCCTACTGTAATTGCATCTCCTCTCCCAGATGTTTTCTTAGAGTGGAGTTGACTTGTGTGCCTGCACACTTTGCTCTGGGGTGGGACACTCTCTTCTATAGTTGTTCATCTTTAACCAGTTATGGACTGGACTGCCTTTCAAAGAGGGGCCTGATCTTTTCAAAGGAGCATGCATAGTTGCTCTATATCAGCTCACCTTCAATAATCCCAAAGCACATTTAAAGTTAATAATGCATGTCAGAATACTGTATCTCCTTTTACTTAATGTAACGTCACATATATAGTTTGAATCTCCCTTATCTGGAAATCTGAAATCTGGTACCCTCCAAAAACCAAAGTTTTTCCACCAATTGCTGACTTCTGCTTCTGAGGCAGTGGGAGAAGGATGCCAGGATCTGTGAAATGGTGGAAGGTATGGATTCCTGCCATGTCACAGATTCTCACTCTCTCTCCAGCCCCATGTCTTACATAGAACACAAGCTGCAAACAAGACTCACGGCTGGAGAGCAATGGTAGGCTGAGAAAGAGAACAGGGACACTTGGAAGGATTATTTATTGCCTGTCCTCTCCTCTGACTCTTTTTGTCCTGTTCTTTGTCTATTGGTACCATTATGCAATAGACACTGTGCCAGTTTTGCTACATAATAATACAACAACAGCCCTCTACTGGATAGGGATGTTATGAAACAGACCAGTTTTAATTCCTCAGTATGTAAGTCATCTTACAAAGATGTAACTTCCATATAAGATTCCAGCCAATAATAACTAATTAAAACAGTCTTTATTAATTTCAAATTAATGTACATTGACATACAATGACACAAAATAGAAAATACAAAATATACAAAATCCAAATATATAAAGGAAAAAGAAGAAAGGAAGAAGAGAAAGAGAAGGAACAGAGAAAAAAAACAAGTTTAAAGAGTTTGAAAAAAAAAGAAACATAACAAATTTAGATTTTCACAATTCACTCCTAACAAACATTTAACACACACAGACACACACAAATCTAACACACACACACAAGCCCCTAACTTCCCAATTTACTTCGATTGCTGGTTCTAATTATCCATTATCACCTCCTTTTTAATCTATATATTCCCATGTATTTTCCTTTCCAATTTAAGTCTATCTAATTTTACATATCAAATCCAATAGTTACTAAGTCTTTGCCAATGCTCTTTACGTAGTCTGTACAAGGTTTCCAAGTTTTTGAATAGGATTCAATTGAGTTTCTTCTTAGTAAAGCAGTAAATTTATCCATTTCTGTTAATTCTGTTAACCATTTGTATAATTTTGGAATTTTTTTACTTTTCCAATATTTTGCATAAATTATTCTAGCAGCTGTCATCACCATATATATTAATAGTTTTCTATGCTGTCTTTCTATGAAGTCATCCTTCTCTATCATATTTAAAAGGAGTATTTCTTGTCTAAATATCATTTTTACTCTTATTATGTTCTGTATATAATTATAAATCTATTTCCAATATTATTTCTTTTGCTTTTTTACGTATGCCATCACATATGGAATAAAGTACCTCCATGATTTTTGTATTTCCAACACCGTTTATTTACACCTTTATATATCTTAGCTAACTTACTAGGAGTGAAGTATCATTTATACATTTTATAAACTTTTCCCTGAGATCATTACATTGCATACATTTCGGTCCTTTTGCCCACGTATCCTCCCATTGTTCTAGTTCTACACTATATCCTAGTCGTTGAGCCCAATATATCATACATTTCTTTATTTGTTCTTCTTCTGTATTCATTCTTAGTAGTAATTTATACATTTTTGAGATTAAATGGGGATCTTCTGAACATAATAATGTTTCAAATTCATTTTTAATAGTTTCAAAGCCAAATGTTTTATTATCCTCTTTAAAACTCTTCTTCAGCTGACAATACACTAACTATTGAATTTTACATCTCTCCCACTCTAAATTTTCTCTATCCTTAATAATTCATTTATCACTTTCTTCTCCTATTATACCCTTATATTTTATCCAGCAGTTTAAGCTACCCATTTCTCTTCTATAGAATGCTTCCTATGTTGACAGTCACCTTGGAATTTTATTCCCAAATATTTTCTTATATCTTTCCCATATTTTAAAAATTGTTCTTCTTACAATATAATTTTTAAATCCTGCATTTGCTTTAATTTTTCCTAACATAGGATGGTAGGCATACCATCCAAATTTTAACTCATGGCTGTCTAGCTCTAATAATTTTTTATTCTCTAATGTTATCCAATCTCTAAGCCATACCAAGCATGAGACCTCAAAATAAATTCTAAGGTCTGGGACACCTAATCCTCCTCGTTCCTTTGCATCCTTTGCATCCTCGTTCCTTTGCATTCCTTTGTCAATACTTTCCATTTTATTCTAGGTTTCCTTCCAGCCCATAAACACTTTGAGATTTCTTTATGCCAATTTGAAAAAAGGGATTCTGAAAATATAATTGGGATTGTCTGAGGTACATTTTTAGGTAAAACCATCATTTTATGAACTGATATTCTTCCAAATAGCGAAAGATTAAGATTTTGCCATTTTCTAAAATCTTTTTTTAATCCCCTCCCGTACTTTAACATAATTATTCTCATATAATTGTTAATTCTTCCCCATTAATACTATACCTAAATATTTAATTCTTTTAACTATTTCAAAACTTGATCTATTATATATTTCTTTTTCTTCTTCCTTATTCATATTTTAGATAAAACAAAAATCCTATCTACATTGATTTTAAAACCAGAAACCTTACCAAATTCCTCAATATCTAACATCAAGGATCCTATACTACTAATTTGATCTCCTAATATAAGAACTATATCATCAGCAAATGCTTTTAATTTAAATTCCACTTTCCTTATCTTTATCTCTTTTATATTTTTAGTACCCCATATGGTTCTATTTAGACATTCAAATATAAGAATAAAAAGTAAAGGAGATAATGGACATTCTTGTCTTGACCCTCTCTCAATGCTAATATCATTTATTAAATTCCCATTTACTGCTATTTTGGCTTTTTGAGATGAATATATTGCTTTAATCCCGTTTAAAAAATTATTTCCTAAATCTATCATTTCCATAATTTTAATTAAAAATTTCCAATTTTCATTATCAAAGGCCTTCTCAGCATCCAAAAAAACAATGCCTCTTTAATCTAATTGTGGTAATTCAAATATTAATACCTCTAACACTGTTCTTATATTATACCTAATTTGACACTTTAGTAAGAATCCATTTTGTGTATATAATCTTGCAAAGAAGCCTCCTATCTATTTGCTAGGATTAATGTAAATATTTTATAATCCTCGTTTAGCAAAGATATCAGTCTATAAAAAAGGGTACCTATCTTCCTTTGGTAACAGAATAATATTCGTTTCTTCCCAACTTTCAGGTATCCTCTGGGTCTTCAGAATATCATTCATAACATTACAGAGGGGTCTCTCTAATTCAGTACAAAACACTTTATAATATAATGCCATCAGCCCACTGGGACCAGGGGACTTACCTCTTTTCAAATTCTTAATTGCCTGTCTAATTTCATCTATTGATATTTCTTTATTTAATTTTTCTCTGTGTGCCTCTGTACATTTCGGGATAATAATAAAAAAAGATAAAATACAGCTGAAGACTTCACTGACTTGACTAAGTGAGTGTGAAAATAGGTAGGCATGTGGCTAACTTTCTTATTCTTCCTAGATGCAGCTGTTATAAGGACATGGTGGCAAGCCTTCTCAGTGGTTGCCCCTAGACTATGGCACTCCTTCCCATGGGATGTTTGGTCAGCCCTGTCCCTCCTTCATTTCCACTGACAGGTTAAGACCTTTTTATTTAGGCAGGCCTTTGACTGATATTAATCCTTACATTAAGAGGTGTGTGTCTGTTTTTATTTTATCTTTCATCATCCTTTAGATGTATTTTAAAACTGTTTGAACTGTACTTTTTAATAGAATGTATGCTTTATTTTAAATTTTGTAATAGTATATTTTTAGCTTAATTTTTATTTTAAATTAACCTACTTTGGGTCCCTTGTCAGGAGAAAAGTGGAGCATAAACTGGTGAAAGAAAGAAAGAAAGAAAGAAAGAAAGAAAGAAGACACCTAATCAAAAGCTATCATTTTAAAAAGTTGGATTTGGATCCTACATGCAGAGATACACACCTTTTCACATTTTTTTAAATAATTTTTATTAAGAACTTTTTAAAAACCACATTAAGAATTACAGAAAATAAGATAAACGAAAATATAGAAAACTGAGATACAATAAAATAATAATTTAAAAGCGCAGAACAAATATAACAAAAGAAAAAAGGACAAGAAGAAGAGGAGGAAAAAGTGACTTCCAATCTCAATTGTAATATGTGCATATGCACATCTCTCTCTCTCCACCATGTCACATGTCACAAAATTATCTTTACAGAAGGTGTAATAGTTGAGACCCGGGTTTTATGCAACCCTCTACCCTGATGGCTTGTGGTTTCCCTGTCAGTGGGAAGTGATTAGTATTGCGTGCCTTCAAGCCATTTCCAACTGATGGTAACCTTAAGGCAAACGTACCATGAGGTTTTTAGAGGCTGAGAGTGTGTGATGCACCCAAGGTCACCCAGTGGGTTTCCACGGCTGAACAAGGAATTGAACCTAGTCTCAAATCACTACACCATGCTGGTTTTGAAATGATTCTTTTCCAGGTTTCAATCTAGTCTTTAAGGGAGCTATCCAAGGTACTAGACTCTATTCTTAACTTAGTCCAGCACCATGGATAGCTCCTCTAAAGCTAGTCCGAAGCTAGAATGGATTTCCTCACCCCACTGACATTGGATCCATCAACCATCTCTGTGGAGGTCCACCAGGGCCTTCCAGGTTTTGTCGAACTACAACTCTATCATTCCACATCCTTGGCTTTGTTGGTTAGGACTGATGGGACTTCCAGTACAACGTTGGGAAGGTGGCATGTTCTCCACATCTGCTCTAATTCAACTGTAAAAACATAAAATTAACTTAATTCAAAATGTAGTTCAATTGATATGGTTTAATTAAGACAGGCAATGTATTTGTTAAGCAGAAAAGCTGGATGCAATGGCTTGCTGTGCATTTGTGAAACCTGTTTGTGGAATTAAAATCGTTTATCTCTTCTACATAACCCTTACTTTACTCCCACATTGTAAGGCAACAAATACCTTGTTGAAACTGCAAGTGTTGAAATGGGCAAATAGGGCTGGGAAGGTTGGAGAAGAAACAATGTTCCCTCCTAAGCATTTGGTTGCGTGTTAATCTGAGGCATGAACATGACAGCAGAAATAGCTTAACAGACCATAACTTGAGTGAAAGGTTACTGGGAACAAATGGAGAATCCATATCATGCACATTTCTCATGTATTATCCACACAACAGAAACTCAGGCTGCAGACCAATTAAGAGTGCACTTTTGACAAGTTTTGTAGAGTGGGAAGAGCACAATTTGAAAGGTAGCTCTTGGATATATTCAAGATTTAATTGCAAAGAACAAGAGAAAGACCAGCATCTCTCAGAAAGAGAGACCTGATTTACTGCACTGGAAATCTAGAACTCTCTAGTAACAGAAGAGGAGTAGAAGATTGGCTAGAGCAGTCCTTCTCTGATCTGATACTCTTCTGGTCTACTGAACTGTAACTTCCATCATCCTACAGCCAGCCCTTCCAAAATGAGAACCAGGGTTTGAACATTGCTCTATGACTCTGGAGAACATGGTTCAAACTCTCACTCAGCCATGGAAACTCACTGGGCAACCATGGGCAAATCACACTCTCTCAGCCTGAGAGAAAGGCAAAGGCACCCCCCCCCGAACAAATCTTGCCAAGAAAATCCCATGGTTAGTTCACCTTAGGATCACCAAATTTCAGAAACAACTTGAAGGCACAACAACAAAGAGTTAGGCTGTAGAACAAAAATATGAACATATGAACCTATGGACAAAACTGTATGCTATGTAGTACAGCAAGTGTTAGATTTCAAAACTTTACAATGTGTGACTTTAAAGGAAGGGAGGGTAAGTCATGTTTGATGGTGGTGGTGGTGGTGGTGGTAGTGGTGTGTGTGAAAGAGAGAGAGAGAAAACGGTATCATTAGACATAGCTATGAAGATGGAGCTCTGCTCTTGCAGCTCCTTTGCCAATGCCACTTTCTCAAAAACCTACTTCTTAATCCAGGCAGTATGCAACCAGACAGTTCTACAGGGCTGCAGATTGGGGCAGAGTTGTGGAGTACATTGAGATGGACAGCTGGAAAGACCCCTCAGGATTCCACTGCAGTTGCTTGTCTCACTGTACCCCAAGACTGGAAGAATTCTGTACAACCCTGACCTTCAGCACCTTTGAAGCCCTATGTTTGGGGCACTGCCTTGCTTAAGATGTTCTTACTGGCCACACATCGTCCCCAGATTTGATATGGTTTAATTGGTAAAATATAATTTCATTGGCAAAATATATTAATTACCATTGATATAAAATGGACCTTGATGTGACTGTAAGGCCAAGCTGGGCAGAGGAAAAATATTGGCTGGACACATGTGCTGCAAAGCAGGTCAGAGACCCCCTCTAGTCATAGCCAAGGTCATTATCAGGACAATCACCAGGTAACTCCAGAGAGAATAGGCTTTGTCAAGGTCAGAGACTTGGGTGGCAAGCCAGCCCAGAGAAGAGAGTGAGAGAGCCAGCAAAGTCCAGCCAGGAGGAGACAAGCAAGCACTTACTCAAGGAAGTTCATTTACCAGCGCACCAAGCGAAACCATAGTCAGAGTTCCAAAGCCAAGGGTCAAGAGTCCAGAGATCAATTCAAGGTATCAGGAACCAGGTGCTGGGAGCAAGGTACAGGCAAGAGGAGGGCTTGTAAGAAGTTTGCCACAAGCAAAGGGAAGCTTCCAGGCAGGCAGTTATATAGCCCCAGGCAAAGGTGTGTCCGATCACTGCTTCTTAAACTTAGCCAAAGGAGCCTCCCTTTGCACAGCCCTCTTGAGTCTCCGCCTTGATTGGGGCCTTATTGAACCAGGCTCCAGAGCCTCTTCAGAAATGGATCCCTGTGGCTCCAAAGGAATAGGCACAGAATCGGATCCCTGAAGGAACAGACAGAGGGACGTCCACACCTGCTTGGTCCATGGCAGCAGGGGGAGCTCTTGAGCGGCAAGACTCATATTCAGCCAGAGCCACAGGGACCAACAACTGCTGCTCGTCATCTCCCCTCTGAGCAACAGGGACCAACAGCTGCTGCTTGTCATCAGCAGCTCTGACAGGAGCTTCAGTTATCACAGGCTTAAGCTGAAGCTGTAATGTCTCTTTACTACACAATAGTGATGAGAAGTTCTCATAAAAGCACTGATTGTTTCAGCCCTTCTTCCTAGCACTTGGACGTTTCTTTCTATGGTTCCTTTACCTGCCCACCATTACACAGGTATTACAACAGCCATTAACTCTTTGTCACCTAACACTAAGACCATTAACTCTGTCCAGACCCCACTGTCCACATTGCAACATCCATTGTATGCCTGGCGAGAAAACCATTTGCACCCTTGCCCTCCAGGCAGATTTTAGGTATAAAACTCCTTCATTTTCAACAGTCAGATACAGTATCTTTCTTGTTGAATGCCATGCTGTCACTCTGATTTCTAGATGACCTTAGGCGCAATTCTAAGCCACATTGTTGTTTTCTTCTCTGCTCTTCAGACCAGTAATTATCACCCATTCTCTAAAAACTTTGCTATCAATAACTTTCTTCCCTTTTATTTTGATAGCAAAATAAAAAGAGATAAATCAGTGATAATTACAAAAAATATGAATAAGGAAGAAGAAACTGAACTGAACAAAGGATCCAATTTTCAGATAAAGAAGAAAACCAGATATTTAGAAATAATAATTTCTAATAAAAATATAGACTTATATGAAAATAATTATAAGCCAACTTGAAACAGAATTAAGGAGGATCTCCAAAAATGGTCCAAATTAAATTTATCGTTAGGTAGGATAGCTACAGTTAAAGCAAACATTCTTCCAAAAATGATACATCTTTTTCAGAATCTGCCCATTATAACAAGAGAAGATATATTCCAATCATGGTATAACATTTAAAAAAAAACATTTGGAAAGGTAAAAGATCAAGGATTAAATTGAGTACCCTTTTAGATATAAAAGAAAGAGGAGGATTAAGACTGCCCAATATGTAGATTTATCATCATGCCTGCTCTTTATAATGGGTATTAGACTGAATAAGGTTAGAAAAGAATAGAATATTTAATCCTGAAGTTTCCAATCTGTAGTTTGGGTGGCATGGATATATCTGCTATGACAAAGTGACTGTGGATAAAGCTTTTAATAAACATTATATAAGAAAACCTCTATTGAAAATCTGGAAAATTGACAAAAGAAAATTATATTTTAAAATCCCACTATGGGCATCCTCCCGGGAAGCCTTCCATAGATATGAATATAAACCTACAAAGAACTGGTTAACTTATGACAATATATTGATTAAAAATGCAGTATGTGATAAGATGAAACCATTGGAAGACTTACAAGGATAGTTATGAATGTCAATGGCTACAATATAGGCAAATTAGAGAAAAATATAAAACTGATTTTAAAGAAGGTATAGAAATCACCCCTAATGATTTTGATAAAAAAATCTTGCAAGCAAAAGAGCACATAGTATCAAGAATATATAAATTACTAATTAATATTGAGTTGGAACAAGAAACTATTAAAAATAATATGATTAAATGGGTCCAAAATATTGGGTGTAGTATTTTGTTAGAAGATTGGGTTAAATCCTGGTCTAAAAATATAAAATTTACAAGGTGTTCGGCCCTTAAAGAAAACTATTATAAAATGTTATTTAGATAGTATTTAACACCATATAAATTAGCTAAAATATATAAGACAATATCAGAGACGTGTTGGAAATACCAGGAAAAAAAGAGTACCCTCTGTCATATGTGGTGGAATTGTAAGAAAGCAAGAGAATTTTGGAGAGAAATACACAGTTCTATCATTAAAATATTGGATATTAATTTCCCTATGTACCTAGAAATGTACTTATTGAATATATTGAAAGAAATAGATATCACTGTATAAAAGCATTATGTTAGAGCTGTATTATATATGATAACTGCAGCAAGAATATTATTTGCTTGGAAATAGAAAGTGGGAGAGAGAATCCCACTATGGAAGATTGTATAGTAAAACTTGATATGTATCAAATGGATACGTTAATCTGCATGATCAATAATCAAAACATCAAATTAGTTAACCATGAATGGGAATGTGTGAAGAATTTATGGAAGGAGAAATGGGGGAAGTTGTTATTAATAGATATATAGACTTTATTTCTTATTGTCTCATGGGAGTAGGTGAAAAGCTAAACCAATCGGTCTGATTATGAAAAATTTAAAAATTGCATATTATTTATAAAATAATTAATGTATGATGTATGATATAGCTTGTATTACATTAAAAGATAAAAATCCCCTTTAATGAATCTTTGGTAATATCCCATAATATTAATTAAGAGTAGCTTTAGTGATTTTCCTATATCTTAGCAATGAAGCAGACAATATAACATGTGCATATAGGGATTTATCTATTTCTTATCTATTTATCTTGTTAAATGCAATGGTGGGTTGAGATACACACTGTTTTGTTTTGTATTTTTTTCTATCTTTTTTACTTGATGGCTGTTTTAGTTTTTTTTTGTTTTCTGTTCTTATTGTTGTTATTTATATATGTGTATGTATCACTAGGGATGGAATTGATTGATGTTTTTGGTGCATGGAGGCACTTTTGAACAATAATACACACACACACACACACACACCCCTTTCGTCCCTTTATCCTTCAGTTAGTTCTTGTGCAAGTGTGTGGGTGGTTGGATCTTTTGCATGACTGAACTCTTTAATAAAACACATTGTAGCTTATTTTGTAATGTCTGGCTATTTCTTTCCTGTGAGGATCCCATTTTTCCATTCTTCCATCCTCCATTGGTGGAAGATCTCATTAGGTTACCCCCCTCTAGCAGACCATCTAACTGAGCTAATTAATTCCCCATTGTTACATGAAGGTATTGGCATCATGGGTGGACCCCTGAGTTACCCATGTCTGGGAGTCAACAGTGTAAGTTTATGAAGTCATGCTTGCTCATTAATGACTGTAAATATGAATTGCAAGTCCAGCTTACAATCTAAGAAATTTTGACCAGGATGCCAGCCTGTAAGAATTAGAAGGAGTTGAGGAGCCCCTGAATGAGATGTGGATAGCAGTGCTGGGGAAAAAAGCAGACTGAACACTTTCTTTCATTTATCCAACTGAAATCGCCCCAACCATTTTATGTAATGTACCAGATACCCATCAGTAAATTCCCGTCTGTGAAACAGCAGCTTTAGCAGGGTGAGTCTGGGAGCATTCTGCAGAGAAACAGTTCCTCCCTCATGAACACCATTATCCCATTTGAATGTCCCTCTTCCCCATGATCACTTTAATTAAAACAAATAAAATTTGGAGAGGACAACTGTCAGAGTGTTATCATACTCCACCACCCCCTCCTACGAGATGCACAATTTTCATAAATTGGACTTATTAATGATTGGAGAACATAGTCAGGGTCACACTGACTGGAGCCGTGTTCAGGGTCATGAAAGTTCAGGTAGGATTATGCAGAAAACCCTCATGCTGATGGGTTTGTGCTAATTCCTTCATTGCTTCAGGCTCTTGGCATCTTTGAATACAATGAAAGACAAGCTGCCCAGATTGGTGAGCAATCAGAGATTATCCCTCCATCTTACCTTATAGAGATTTTCCCTATGCACCATACCTTACCAAACATTAAGAGATTGTCATCAATGTTTTGTCACTCTGGAGTTAAAACAATCAGAACATTCTGGACCCTTTTGTCAGTCCCATGGGAAAGCCATTGTGGCTTTGTCAATGTACCCCTCCAGGATATGAAATAGAGTATACAAACCCTAACTCCAAACCCAGCCAACTGTAGTATATAGAACATAGTGTGCTCCAGATTGCTGTTCCTCAAATGCTGTCAAAGTCCCTCTGCTGCAATCTCTTTCTTCAGGATTGGTAACTATCACCCTTTCCATCTCTAATCTCTCTATCCAACCTTTCCTGCCTCACTTTCTGATAGCTTTGTATGGTTCTTAAGAATGTCTGATTTCTTGTATGCTTGTCAATTCAAATAAAATATTTTATTAACTTTAACTGGAGTTCTGTCTACAGTTAGTACAGATTAGTACTAACCAGTCATACAGTTAGTACTGGTATATATAGGTGAAAAGATTCTGCTGTTACCCTCCTCTTGCAGGCCTCCTTTGAGCTATATTTTCCTCAAATTGTAAGGAGATGCTGGTATTGTGAGTGGACCCCAATGCCCCCCACCTCTTAGGGTAACAAGACATTATGGGCCACATTGACTCACCAGGGATTCTTAGAGGCTTGTACCCCCTGCTACATACACTCCCATTATTCTGCCCATCCCAAACCCAAATTCTCTCTAGTGGTCATGGAGGCAATTTTGCCCTGGTTTTCACCTAATTTGGTTCACTTTAGGCCCAGGAGAAGGGGGGGAACCATTAGGAAGTTAACAAGTCAAATTTGGTATCACCCCACCCTGAAATAAGTAAAGGTGAGATATTGTAATTGACTTGACTCTGAAGACACATCCTGGAAGTACAAATAAGCTTGTGTTACTCCAATTTTTTTAAAAAAATTAAATTTACAATGTTTCTCCAGAAATGAATAAATAAATAAAAGACTCTCCTACAATGCACAGCACTCCCAGCAGAACTGCAAGTTGAGTGAGGTAGGAGAGCAAGGAGAGTAAGGTGAGAGAGTGAGACTGTTTGGATTTTTGACTTAGAATTTTGAGTTGTAAGAACAAGGTGACTGAACTAGTTTTCTTTTACCTGACAAGGTTAGGGAAGAAGGAGAAAGAAATTTCAGTCTTTGTGAATTATAGAATCATAGAGTTGGAAGGGAGCATAAGGGCCATTGAGTCCAACTCTTGCCATGCAGGGATGTGCCATCAAAGCATTCCTGACAGATGGCTACCCAACCTCTGTTTAAAAACCTCCTGTGTTGCTGAAAGGGAGGTTTTCCTTTGCTTGCTTAGAAAGAAATGTGTGAAGGAGAAGAAGAAACTGGTTGGAGGTTTGGTGTGGGGTTTCTTCTGTTTGCTTAGTGGGGAGGTGAGCAAATGCTTTCTTCACATAGCAAGCCTACTGGAGAAAACACAACAGAAAATGTGCTGCTTCTCCTCTTCTTGTGCTCTCTGCATCTGTTGCAGAAGTCATATACTGCCCTTTTCTCTCTTGATGCGTTGGCAAGAATGCTGGAGAAGGCACAGCAGAAGAACACAGTTCTTACCAGTTGCTCTCTGTCTCTGTGCTTCTGTGAAGAGGAGTTGTCATCTGATACTACCTGAATTCACCCCAGCCAAGACTCCTTGACATCAGCAGTTGCTGCTTCCTTTGTTTCCTCTGGAGAATATCTGCATATTTCTCTAACATGGAAAATGTGAACTCTGATGTTTTATGTGTTAAACCTCTTTAAAATTGGTGGTGTTTTGAGTAAAATCACTAACTTTGTGGCTGCTTCAGCTCTATCAGAACCTATCACCCTTGTCTCCAGTGGCTCCCAATAGAACTGGCTCCCCCCACCATTTACATCAGTTTTACTTTATATTGCAAGCCCAGGAGCCCCAGTGAAAATTGAGACACAGCACTCTCCCTCCCTCCTGTAGTGCTTAGTTCAAAGTTCTTAAGAGAACTCAAAATTTTGGTAGTGCAGGCAAACAAATCACTCTGTAAATTTTGGAGAGCAGGGACACAAAATGTGGAGAAGTGAAACTCGTCTCCATCCCTTAAGATCAGCTTCTTAGGACCACTGTTATTTTCATCCAGACTTTTCCCATTTATCATTATATAGCCTTGTACCTTGAGTAGCATTGGTTCCTTGATTTTAGGGCTATGGCCCTTTGGTAAGTTTTACAGTCTGTAGCCATTGCCCATGCCAGCTGAGACATCTGGGAACTGAAGTCCAAAACATCTAGAGGCCCAAAAGTTTCCTACCTCTATGCCCAAACCATTTGTTTACCTCCTTTCTCAAGGCAACTAAAATGGCCTATGAATGGTGGGGGCACATATGTGTGCAGAGTGTTGTTGCTACACCTCTCTATGACTTCATGTTGCAAGGGGTGTTAAGGAGCAGAGAAGCTGTCTTTGAAAGATACGTATCAATTATTAACAGTCTTCTAATGGAGGAATCTGAGATAAATTTCTGTCATAGTCCAGGCTTCAGCTGAATATAGTCCAAACACTATTTTCATGAAACATTGACTCACACATCAAGGAACAATTAAGGTAATGAAACAGGATGTACTCTTAACTAAGAGACCCATCAGCTGCATTTGTCTCTCCACTATTTAATATAGTTAACTAATCAGGTAACTTGAGTAGCCACCACGCATTTACTCATCTTTCATAACAAATTCATTTCCCCTTCCAACAGGATAGTACAATATGGAACATGGTGTGTCTGAGAAGACATCCTCGACTGGGTGTTTTTTACAGGCTTCTGGGGCTGTGTTTGTTTGTTTGTTTGCCTCTTTGCTCTGGCCGTGTGCTCTCCCTGAGCACATGGTCTAACTGACTAGCTAGGGGGAGAAGCTAGCAGCTGTTAGGTCTAACTGACTAACTGACTAGCTAGGTGGAGGAGCTAGCTCCCAGTGGAAACCACCCTTGGTGTGCACAGTTTGGCTTTACAGGTTTAGCAAGAGTTCATTGCTTCTTGAGTTGAGTCAGGCAGTCCACAGCATCCAGATTTGTTGGGCAGCTTGGGGAAGTATCTAGAATTGCACCCTCAGTCCAGATAGTTTGACAATAAGAACTTGGCAAACAGAGATGTTGAGGTAGGTTTTACCAGGGGAGTTTGAAGCCAAAGCCCAGTTTTACTTGTTCTAATTTGACTGTTCAGATTATTAAGTATGGAGGGTGAGGGAGCTGCTGCAGCATGCACACCTGTGACGTTTCTTTTCTTGCAACAAGATGTCATTGGGTACACCTGCAGCAAATGCAAGCTGGTGGCCCTCTTGAAGGAGAAGGTTCACTAGCTGGAGGCCTAGGTTTCTAATCTTTGCATTATTAGGGAGGGTGAGGAGTTCTTGGATAGGGCAGAGAATATCTTCTTGAAGACGGAATATACCAAGGAGCTAGTGGACGAAGATGTTGGTTCACGAAACCAGGAGATGGATGCTTGGAGGAATGTGACATGGAGAAGGGCCACATATGAAGCAGAGACTCTCAAGCAACAGAATCACTTCCAAGTTCTTGACCTTATTAATCACGAAGTGGAACAGCAGGAAGAGGCAATGGAACAGCAGGAGTAGGTAATGAACGTTACCAAGAGGAAATTGAACATCAGCAACAGAACTCCAACACCAGCAAGACAAAATTCAACAGCAGCAGGACCAACAGTCTCAGCCTGAACAGAATGTCCAAGTGGCTGTGGAAGAATCTGCTCATTGAGTAACCCCAGACAAGCCTCAGAGGAGACGAGTTCTGGTGGTTGGGGGCTCCTTGCTGAGAGGAACAGAACCAACAATTTGCAACTTGGACAGAAACAATCGCGAGGTGTGCCGTCTCCCTGGGGCCAAAATAACGACGTTAATGGAGAGGCTAACGAGACTGGTCAAGCCCATTGACCATAATCCTCTCCTTTTAGTTCACATCGGAACCAACGATACTGCGAGGCGCGGCTTTCACCACATCACAAAGGATTATGAAGTTATGGGTAGGAAGCTGAAGGACCTTGGTGCACAGGTTGTTATTTCATCTCTCTTTCCTGTGGAAGGACATGGCCCACAAAGGGAGAAAAGAATAGTGGAGGTCAACAACTGGCTCTGCAGATGGTGCTGCCAAGAGCGATTTGGTTTTCTGGATCATAGTTTTTATTTCCACGAAGATGGTCTTCTGGCAATGGAGGGGTTGCATCTCACAACTGTCAGCAGGAACATTTTTGGTAAGAGTCTTGCAAAGCGGATCAGGAGGTCTTTAAACTAAGTTCATCTGGGGAGGGAGGCAGTATTATTCAGGTCAAGGATTCAGCGAGTGCTGCAAAAAATAGCGTGAATGATATAGATAGAGCAGGCCAAGTAGAACCAGAGACCAACAGCGGGAGGAAAAGCAACTTTAGTACAGGACTTCTAGGAAGGGCACATGGTCTTAAGTGTCTCTACATTAATGCACAGAGCATGAGAAACAAGCAAGATGATCTCAAACTCTTAATACAACAAAGTAAATATGTTTTAATAGGCATCATTGAATGGTGGGATGAGTCTGGAATGTAGGAATAGCGGGGTATAACCCATTTCGCAGAAATAGAGCAAACAAGAAAGGAGGAGGACTAGCCTTATATGTCAAGGATGTTTTCACCTGTGAAGAAATCCATTACTTAAATCCAGGAAGTGAGGTCGAGAGCATCTGGGTAAGAATTAAGGGAGCAAAAAGCAACAGGGATGTGATTGTGGGGGTTTGCTACAGGCCTCCAGGCCAGCCTGAGGACTTGGATGATGCCTTCCTGGAGCAGATGACCACACATTCAAAAGGAGAGAGGCAGTTGTAATGGGAGATTTCAACCCTTCTGATACATGTTGGCAGTCAAACTCTGCCAAGAGCACAAGGTCCAACAGGTTCCTCGCTTGCCTTGGAGACAATTTCATAGTCCAAAAGGTGGAAGAGGCGACAAGGGGATCAACTATTATACATCTGATCCTGACCAACAGGGATGACCTTGTTGATGAGGTGGAGATGGTGGGATCCTTAGGGGGGAGTGACCATGCTCTATTGGAATTTGTCATTCAATGAGAAGGAGAAGCCAAGTGTAGCCAGACATGCATTCTAGTTTTTAAAAAAGCTAATTTCTGTAAACTTTGGGAGTTACTTCCCGAAGTCCCGTGGTCAAGAATACTGAAAGAGAAAGGAGTTCATGATGGATGGGAGTTTCTTAAAAGTGAGATACTGAGGGCCCAATTTAGAAGTGTGCCAATGAGGAGGAAAAATTGTAGGTGTCTAAAGAAACCAGAATGGTTGATGAAAGTATTCTCTGCTGAGCTAGGTGTTAAAAGAGGCATGTACAGGAAATGGAAGAATGGTGAAACTGCCAAAGAGAAATTCAAACAAATAATCAGGATATGTAGGGAGAAGGTCAGAAAAGCTCAGGTTTGCCAGAGTTCAACAATAAAAAGGGCTTATTTAGATATGTCTATAGCAAAAGAAAAAAACAAAGAAATGATAAGGTCACTGCACGGAGAAGATGGCCAATTACTAACAGGGGGAAGAAAGAAGTCAAAACTATTCAATACCTTCTTTGCCTCAGTTTTCTCCCAAAAGGATAGACGTATTCAACATGGAGGTGGGGAGCAGTTGAGGAAGGGGGGAAATGCATCACAGAATAGGTAGAGAAGTAGTACAGGAATACCTGGCTAAACTAGATGAATTCAAGTCTCCAGGGCCAGATGAATTACATCCAAGGATATTAAAAGAACTGGCAGAAGTTATTTCAGAACCACCGTAATAATCTTTGAGAACTCTTGGAGAACAAGAGAAGTCCCAGCAGACTGGAGGAGGACAAATGTCATCCCCATCTTCAAGAAGGGAAAAAGAGGACCCAAATAATTATAGCTCGGCCAGCTAGACATCAATACCAGGAAAGATCCTAGCACAAATCATTAAACAGTCAGTTTGTAATTACTTAGAAAGCAATGCCGTAATCATTAAAAGTCAACTAAAAGTCATGCCAGACTGATCTTTTCTCTTTTTATGATAGGGTTACAAGCTTGATAGATGAAGAGAATGCTGTAGACGTAGCATATCTTGACTTCAGTAAGGCCTTTGACAAAGTTCCCCATGACATTCTTGCAAGGAAGCTAGTAAAATGTGGCTGGACAGGGCTACTGGGCCTGGTGCTACTCAACATCTTCATCAATGACTTGGATGAAGGAGTAGAGGGCATGCTGATCAAATCTGCAGATGACACCAAATTGGGTGGGGTTGCTATTATGCCAGAGGATAGGATCAAAATTCAAAATGACCTTGACAGATTGGAGAGCTGGGCCAAAGCTAACAAAATGAATTTAGGCAGAAAAAAAAATGGAATGCACAAATATAGGATGGGGGACACATGTCTGGATGTACATGTGAAAGGGATCTAGGAGTCTTGGTAAATAACAAGCTGAACATGAGTCGGCAGTGCGATGTGGCAGCCAAGAAAGTCAATGAGGTTCTTGGTTGCATCAATAGGAGTATGGTGTCTAGATCAAGACAGATAATGGTAGCACTCTGTTCTGCATTGGTTAGACCTCGTTTGGAATACTGTGTCCATTTCTGGGCACCCCAGTTCAAGAAGGATATTGACAAGCGGGAGCATGTCTAGAGGAGGGCAGCCAAAATGGTGAATGGTCTGGAAGCTTTGTCCTATGAGGAGCTGGGCATGTTTAGTCTGCAGAAGAGAAGGTTAAGAGGGGACATGATAGCCCTGTTTAAATATTTGGAGGGATGTCATGTTGAGGAGTGAGCGGGCTTGTTTTCCGCTGTTCCAGAGACTAGGACAAGGAGCAATGGATTCAAGGTGAAGGAAAGGAGATTCTACCCGAACTTCAGGAAGAACTTTCTGATGGTCAGAGCTGTCCGGCAGTGGATTATGCTGCCTCAGAGTGTGGTGGAGTCTCCTTCTTTGGAGATTTTTAAGTAGAGGCTGGATGGCCATCTGTTGGGAATGCTGTGATGAGTGTTCCTGCATCGCAGGGGATTGGACTGCATGGTCCCTGTGGTCTCTTCCAACTTTATGATTCTATGTTCAGAGAAAACAGTGTCACATTACGAATTTTGTTTGTGCTTTCTGAGCTCTCTGTTCTATTACTTGAAAAAGCACAGGGGATGTATCTAAGGGGAGGAGGAACATGAGGTCATGACCCCTCCCATTAAACATTCTGCCCCCTAGTGAAATTTTCATAGAATCATAGAGTTGGAAGAGGCCACAGGGATCATCCATTTTCATTCAGTCTCAAATTTTCTAGGATTGTAGTAATGTAAAACTTCAGTTGAACATTTAGAAATACAATCTAGGCATCCAAGGAAAAGGGCAGGCAAAATTACCTATGAAATGTGAACAGAGCAAATGTAACAGTTCTAGGTGTGAATGGTTTGCAATGCTTCACTCTCTGCAATGCTAGAAATTTGGTAACTGAAGGAAAATTTAATTGGGTGTGTGTGATTTCCTCATTTGCCCTTGGTAGATAACCCTGAATAAGCAGATAACAAAATAAAATAAAATAATTAAAAAAATAAAAATACGGAGTTATTCTCTTTTTGGCATGGCTTCTCTCTCAGAGACTTCTTATATCTCAAACATTTTTATCTGTATGCCTTGGGATTCTTCCTCTGATGTGAAGGCAGAAAGCAGAACACCCTTTCTCATGATCAATCAGTTGAGCTTCTTGCTGCCATTTGAGTACTATCAATGGATTAACTATTATAATTGCCAAGGAGAACAGAGTTGTGTGAAATAAATGATGAAACATACTACACAGTTGTCGTTGTTACATTAATATATCCAAGTATATTACATTTCAGCAGTGTAGAAGTGTTAGCATGATGCATTATAAGCATGATGCATTTAGAAAACAAAGCCTGAAAGCAAAATATAATGCTTGCTCTGTGCATTTCCATCCTGGCATACCCTCCAACCATCCTGATTTCATAGAATTATAGAGTTGGAAGAGACCACAATGGCCATCAAGTCCAACTCCCTGCCATGCAGGAAAACACACTGAAAGCACCCACAGAAAGTGGCCATCCAGCCTCTGTATAAAAATATTCAAAGGACACTGCGAGGCAGCAGATTCCACTGTCAAATGGCTCTTACTGTCAGGAAGTTCTTCCTGATGTTTAAGTGAAATCTCTTTTCCTGTAGTTTGAAGCCACTTCTCTGTGTCCTAGTCTAGCTTGTTCCATGTTCAACATGACTTCCCTTCAAATACTTAACATGGCTCTCATGCCACTTCTTAACCTTCTTTTCGTCAGGCTAAATATACCTAGCTTTCCAAGCTGTTTCTCATTAGGCATGGTTTCCAAACCCTTCACCATTTTGTTCACTGTTCACTGGACGCATTCCAGCTTGTCAATATCTTTCTTGGTGCCTAGAACTGAGCGCAGCATTCCAGGTGAGGTTTAACCAAAGCAGAATAGAGTGCTATTATTCCTTCCCTTGATCTTGACACTATATTCCTATTGATGCAACCTAGAATCTCATTGGCTTTTTTAGCTGCCTCTTCACATTGTTGACTCATGTCAAGCTTGTGGTCCTCTAAGACACTTAGATCCCTTTCACACATACTGTTTTCAAGCTAGGTGTCTCCCACCCTATATTTGTGCATTGCATTCTTTCTTTCCAAATGTAGTACGCTACATTTCTCCCTGTTAAAATTCATTTTGTTAGTTTTGACCCAGCTCTTTAATTTGTCAAGGTCATTTTGAATTCTGATCCTGTTTTTTGTGGTATTAGCTGTCATTTGGCATCACCTGCAAATTTGATGAGCATGCCTTCTATGCCATCATCCAAGTAAGGATAAAGATATTGAACAGCACTGGGCCCAGGACAGAATCCTGTGGCACCGCACTAGTCACTTCTTTCCAGCATGAAGAGGAGCCATTGGTGAACATCCTTTGTGTTAGGTCGATGAGCCAATTACAAATCCATGTAACGGTAACATTGTCTAACGCACATTTTATTTTCCTGTTTGCAAGAATAACATGGGGGATCCTGTCAAACGCCTTACTGAAATTAAGATACACTGCATCCACAGCATTGCCTTTATCTACCAAGCTTATAACTCTATTAAAAAAAAGATCAGATTAGTCTGGTATGACTTGCTTTTGAGAAACCCATGTTGACTTTTAGTGATCATAAAATTTCTTTCTAAGTGCTTACAAACTGTCTATTTAACAATCTACTCTAAGATTTTTCCTGGTATTGATGTTGGGCTGACTGAATGATAATTGTTTGGATCCTCTTTTTCCCCTTTGGAAGATGGGGATAACATTCGTTCTCCTCCTCAGCTGGAACTTTTCCTGATCTCCTCGAACTCTCAGGGATTATTGCCAATGGTTCTGAAATTATTTCTGCCAGTTCTTTTAATACCCTTGGATATAGTTCATCTGGCCCTGGTGACTTGAATCCACTGAGAGTAGCCAGGTGTTCCTGTACTACCTCTTGACCTATTCTGTGTTGCATTTCCTTTATTACATCATCTGTTCCATTTTCTCCAGGCTGAACACTCTTTTTCTTTTTCTTTTCTAGAAGACTGAAACAAAGAAGACATTAAGTAGTTTTGCCTTTTCTGTGTCACCACTTCTCTATCTTTTCCTCACAACAGCCCTAACCTCTCTTTTTTTCCCTTTTGCTACAGGCATAACCGAGAAATCCCTTTTAATTGTTTTTAGCCTCTCTAGCAAGCCTGAGTTCATTCTGCACTTTAGCTTTTCTGACTTTTTCTCTATATGTGCTGGCTCTTTCTTTGAATTCCTCTTTGGTGATTTGCCCCTTTTTCATTTCTTGTACATGGCCCTTTTAAATATTATTTCATTTGAAAGTTCTTTAGGTCTCCTTCACGGTTTCTTTAGACACTGCTCATTTTTCCTCCTCAATGGAATTGTTTGAAAAAGTGCCTTCAGTATCTCACTTTGAAGAAAGTCTCCTCCATCATAAACTCCTTTCTCTTTTAGTATGCCTGATCATGGGATGACACCTGACATTTCACTAAGTTTATGAAATCAGCTTTCTTAAAGTCTAGAAAGCAAGTCTGACCATGCTTGGCTTTCCCTTTCCACTATATAACAAACTCCAGGAGAACATGCTCATTCACTCCCACTGAAGGATCCTGCCACTTCCACCCTATTAACCAGGTCATCACTGTTGGTTAGGATCAGGTCCAAAATAGCTAATCCCTTTGCTGCCTCTTCCACCTTCTGGGCAATGAAATTGTTTGCAGGGCAAGTGAGAAATTTGTTGGACCTGATATTCTTGGCAGAATATGATTTCCAACAAATATCAGGATAATTGAAATCTCTCATTACTACTATCTCTCTTTTTTTCTGAATGTGTGGTCATCTGTTTTAGGAAGGCCTCATCTAAGTCCTCAGTCTGGTTTGGGGCTTTGTAGTAGACCCCAGATTATCCAGATGCTCTCAAACTGGCTTCCAGGAGTTATGTCATGGATCTCTTCACAGGTGAAAACATCTTTGACATATAAGGTTATTCCTCCTCCCTTCTGTTTGGTCTATTTCTCTGAAATAGATTGTACCCCTCTATTATTACATTTGAATCATGAGACCCATCCTACCAGGTTTCAGTGATGACTACTATATCATATCTGCTTTGCTGTGTAAAGAGTTCAAGTTCATCTTGTTTGTTTCCCACACTCTGTGCATTAGAATAGTGACATCTGAGACATTGGGTCATTCCCCCTAGCTGCTTAAAATAAGGTTTTTCTCCTCCTACAGTTGAGCTTTTGTACTATTCACTCAATTCCCACAGCAACACTTGGATTATTATCTTTAGCACTTGATGAACTCCTGCTCTCCAGCATACTGTCACCCTCCCCCACGTAACACATAGTCACCCTCCCCCATGTAACACATAGTCAAAACACATGTCTAAAGCTGGAACATAAGCTGTACCTGCCCCCTGCACTTTCGCCTTAGCTCCATCTGCCAGGGTCACGGTTGCAACGCTGGAAGAATTTAAAGTCTCAAACAGACCTTCAGAATTCACAAGGTGTTGCGAACAGCCACTGTCCAGGAGCCAGCAAGTGTCCTCAGTGTCCCAGGAACCTCGAGGAACTTCATAGTCTGTAGCAACAGCAACACATGGACAACTCCCACGACCTCCTCTGAAGCCTCTACTGTGACCCCGGGCACCTTTCTCACCTTGCTTCAGCAGCGGACAGTCTCTCTTGAGATGAGAAGCAGACCCACAGCAATAGCACCTTCTGACAGCGTGAGCTCTCACCAGCCCCCACGGCTTGCACTCACCAGCCTCAGTAGATTTCTTTCCGGTGCTTGATGCTGCAGCCACAGACATCTGTGGGGGAGGCAGCACATTCCTCCGGGCTCGCTCTTCTTCTTCCTCCAGAAACCGAGCAGTCACCAAGGACACCGTCAGGTCTCGCTCTGGAACAGTTTCCAACGTAGCCACAATAATCTCCCAGCTGGGATCCAGTGAATTCAGGATACAAAAAACTTTGTCAGACTCAGTCAAAACTTTTCCTCTTTCGTGCAAAGCCGCAAAGAGATCAGCCAGCTCTGTTAGGTGCTGTCTGACAGGGACTCCAGGTACCAGCTTCATATTGTAAAGCCTGGAAGTTAGAGAATACTTAGACCCTGCAGTGAGGCTTATGTACATTTGGCTTAATGCCAACCAACATTCTCAAGGTGTGTTAAAGTCCCGAAAATGCACTAGCTGGTCATCTTCTACTGCCAGGAAGAGCAGTGACATGGACCGTTGCGTTATCCGTGCTGCTGCAGCTGCATCCTGTGGGAGGTCTAGAGGATCCATGAACGCTCCCCAGACACCTTCTTCCTGGAGGAATCGCTCCATCTTTGTCACCCAGGCGAGGTAATTCAGCCTCGGCAGAGGCAGGCCACCAGGTATCCCCTGCGCCATGGCCATTCAGCTTCCCAGCAGCAGAACAAACTTAAAAAACACACCAGCTAGCTAACATCATAAATCAAAAACTTGCCTCGAGAACAAAACCAGCTCCTGGCAGCCTAGCCACGCAGCGGAAGCATGCTGGGCCCATAACCTGTCAAGAAAAACCGGGGTGCAAGCTGAAAGTCAGCTGGACCCACAAACAGGCTGGCTTGGAAAAAGCAACAGTGGAGCCCCATGTTGCTGCCAGGAAAAAACAACAGCCACTCAGCCTCGGGTCTAATTAATTACTTAGCTTTATTGTAGGCACATAAAAAAGTCAAAACAGACAGCTAGGTGGTTTCCATGTCTCCAGCAGTCAAGAGCCACAGAGCCACACAGTAACAGAGAACAACAGACTACATCTTAGCACAAAACACTGAGAAGAAGGCTTTGTCAAACAGCCTCTCTTGTAGCAATGCATAAACATCAGATCACACAGCTGCACTTGGTGTGAAACACATGAGTACAGCCATAACATCATGTAAAGACATAACAACCTGAGCGGAAGCAAATATGTTTTGGGAGCGAAGCTAAAGCTGGCTTCTCAGCGTCAGCCGCTGGGTTTACACGGACCCTGCTGTGAACAGAATTTACACCTTGGGTTGCTATGACAGCGAAGCAACAAGACCATTTAACTCATTCCTCACTGCTCTCAGGCCGGGGACCTGAGGCAGTATTGATAACAGTAACTTGGTTTAAAGCCTTCCTGATCAGGTTTGTGAGCCTCTTAGCAAAAATGTTCCTGTCAACTGTTCTGAGGTGCAACCTTGTAAATAGGATCCAGGCCTCCTTCTCAAAACTCTCCTGTTAAACACCCACGTGCAAACTATTTGGCTTTGCCTGTTAATAAAGCTCCTGTTCAAGTCCTGTCGGATAACTGCAGGTGCATTAAGGTGTCTGCCACTGGCCCACAAGGACTGAACTTGAAAGACAGAGGTAGCAATTATATAGAGCAGAGACAGTCCTGAATAATCATCTGACATCCCAATTTTTCAGCTGCTTTAAAAATGCACCAGGTTCCCCCTCTCTTCCTACTTTCTCTTTTTGTCTTTGACTTACTTCAGTTACTGCAAAGTGAGTTCAAAGTGCAAAAGTAGTTTGCACTCTGTTAATTCACAGGGAGGAAAGGAATGGAGGAGTAGAGTCTTGTACTTCCCTGTAGCATTAGGCAAAAGCAAACAGCTTGCAGCCTCTCTTAGCTTCTCTGTTATGCCTCATTAAACTTTTTTCATCTTGATCACACTCTGATATTGCATGGCCACATGTCCTGGTTTTCATCTCTGGAATGTTGGAGGCTATGTTACTCAGTGATGTATTTAAATCTTTTACTCCAAGTCTCAAATCAAGTCTCAAGTCAAGTCTCAAGTGCTTGCTAGATAATTCAAGTCAAGCCTCAAGTCAAATCTCAGGTTGGGAGCCAACTTTTAATAGAAAAAAAAGTGCTGGTGATCTGTGTGTGTCGGGGGAGAGGGTTAAATTGAGACCAAGCAGAATTGAAAGAAAGCCTTCAGCCATCAAAGAACAGGAAAGCCCTTCTGAAGTAAACTGCTTTCCACTCTGCCATGGCTGGCAAGGACACCCTTTCTTTCCCAAGCAAGGATTGGAAGTAAGCAGGATAGAAGGAAGGAAGGAAGGAAGGAAGGAAGGACGGCCAGCCTCAGACACTGAAGAACAGGAAAGGCAAACTGAAGGAAACTGCTTCTGATTGAGCAACAAGATAGCTAGATGGGGAAGAGAGAGGAGAAGGAGGAGGATTTCACATTAACATTGATGGGACTTCAACCACTAACCTCAACCCAGATGCAGAGACCACTCTCTGCCCACTCTCACAAAACAAAAAACCAAGCCCTATTTCCCCCCTCTTAACGCTTCCTCCTCTTTTGTTTTCCTATAAATGCCTTCTGGAGAAAGGTGGAAAACAAAGGAGAGGCAGAGAGGCAGGGATAAGGAGCATGTGCAGCTCAAATTTGGGGTTTCATCAGCATGATGTTCCCTCACTGCTGACTGGGGAAAAGCTGGAGGGGGAGGTAGGCAGAAAGTCGATCACTAAAAATGGATGGCCCTTGAGTCGAGTTGAGTCCATCCATTTTTTTATTGATGAGTCAAGTCCAAGTCAAGTCACTAAGAGACTTAAGTCCAACTCGAGTTCAAGTCAATTGACTCAAGTCTACATCACTGGACTTCCGGTGGAGGCGACACGGCAAAAGACGGAGTTCGCCAGCCAGCGAACTCTGTATCCTGGCGTGATCGGATTTTCCTCGAGGATAGAACAAATTTGAGGAATTTGTCCCCTGGAATAAAAGGAGGACATGGAGGGGCTTGAAGGGGATCCAGCTTAGTCCGGTGTGCAAAAGGAGAAGGGGGGAAAAGAAGAAGAAGCACGGGACAGATGGCAAGGATCGCGGAGCTGCCATTATCGCGTCAGGCAGCCTTATCAACAGAAAGGCTTGCCGTGCCACCACCGATCTTTTTATTTTTCTATCTAATATTTGGAGAAAGCCATGGGGGTAAGTGAGATCCTTTTGAATTTCAGCTGTGTTGGAGGGCATACAAGATCCCTGTTGGGGGGAAAAAGAAAAAAAAAGTGTCCAAGAGGATTTGGACTACGGGAGGGGAGAGCGGGGAATGAGAGAAAGAAATATGGAGTTTTTGAAAGTTGCGTTCCCCCTAGATTTTCAAAGAAGAGGTGTTACTGTCGGTATGTTAATATAAGGAGAGCGGGGATAGATTAAATACTTGGACTGAATGGCAAAAAAAGGGGGGGGAAAAATAAAAAGCTTCAAGAATATCAATGACGTGGTAATATTAGAAGATTTGGAAAGCTGTGGAAAGAACTAGTGTTGGAAAAAAAATTGACAGTGATAAGACTTTGAGAAAAAATACGGAAGAGAGATTGTGAGGTTGTTTACCTGGACTATTAATTAGGACTCCCTAAGAGTAACGAAGTTTTTAAAAGCAGGGCTCTTAAAAGAAGGAAGATAAGAAGAGGAATATCGGGACTTGCCTTTTAACTGACAGTGACTGCTGAGTTGTAGTGGAGCTGTAGATTGGTGACTTTGATTGTTGGAATCAAATGTGGTTCCAACATGGCGATTGGGTTGCAAGAAGCTAGAGAAGCGTGTCTTAGCGGCGGTGACTGTAAGAAATTGTCGTGAAGTATATATATTATATAGTTGAAGTCGCTATAATTATCTTGGTTAATTACATTAAAGGGTTGATTTGTTGGTTGTTACAGATAAATTGATGGTAAAGAATGGTAATTGATAGTAATTAATTTTGTAATTATTTGTGGGAGTTACTGTAACTAAAGGATAACTAAAAGATATGTGAAGAGTGTATTAAAGAGGAATAAGAAGTAAAGAAGTGGGAAGTTTTAAAGAGTGAGAGGGATTTAGAAGAAAATAAGTTACTAAGAGGTTTATTGAGTTAGTGGAGGAATCAGATTGTGGGAAAATATCCTTTGTGTGGGTTTAAAGAGGAAGGACACATATAAGAGAGATTAGGAAGGTTAAAATTTGTAAATGTAGAATAAAAAGTTTATTAATTGTGAAAGGAGGGAAAATATATATATAAACAAATTTTATATATATATATATATATATATTTATAGATAAAAAAGCCCAACATTTAAGATGATGGCAGCGGGAAAAAGAAAGGGAGGCGCCGGGACTCAAACTCAAATACAATCCCTACTGCAGAGAAGGGCCTCCAAGAATTAAAAATGCCGAATTCGGAGGCAAGGATATCAGGAATGGAAAATCAAGGAACAAGTTCAGGACCAGACATATCTGAAGAAATACGGAAGTTAACATTGTTATTTAAAAATGAAATGAAAGAAACAAGAACGGAAATGAAGCATATGAGATCTGAAATAAAGACAGACATTAAGAAAGAGCTGGAAACTTTCAACACAAAATTAATATTATTTCTAAAGAATTAAAACAAGCAAATGAAAAAGTGAAGCAAGTGGAGGAAAAGACAACGAAGATGGAAAGACAGGTATCAAAAATGGAGGAGAAGAATGAACAATTGGAGAGGACAACTGTGCTATTAGATATAAGGAATAGAAGCAAGTCAGTGAAAATAAGAGGGCTGAAAGAAATGATGAATGAAGATCTGTACATTAGACTGATAAGACCGTTGGCCCAATTTATCAGTTGGACACCAGAGCAACTAGATTTGGAAATAGATAGAGCCTTCAGGGTGAATTCGGTTGTGGCTAAGAGGAAAAATGTACCACGGGATATTGTGGATATTTTCTCCAGAAAGGGTGAAGGACCTGGTGATACAGAGTAGCTATTCAAAGAAGTTGGTGGTGGAGGGGCAAGAAGTTAGAATAATAAGGATGTTCATCCAGCTTTACTTAAGCAAGAAGAGATTATAACTTCCTGACACAAGTATTGAGAGCACAGAATATAAGATATACATGGAAAAACGGAGGGTATCTCGTTTATATGGAAACAAAAGAGAGTTGTTTTAAACACCATGATGGAAGCAAATGAATTTTGGAAGAGAAATAAGGATGAATTAAATAGAATAGAAGGAATGATACAAGAACATGAAAGAGGTAAGAGTAAGGGAGCTGATCAAAGAACGCAAGACACGAATGTTATACAAAGTGGTGAGGAACAGCAGGAATGTTCAGGAAAAGTAAGAAAGAGAAAGAGTTTGTAGAAAGACAAATAGAGGAAACATTAGAATGAGAAAAAGAAGGGGAAAGGAGGAGGAAGAGGCTGAAGAATTAACTCAATACAGGATTTGAATTAGAGGATTTGGGAGAAGAAGGAACAGAGGATATAGAAGAGTAATAAGTAAGTATGGAATAGAAATTTTTATACGTTATGAAATTGAGACTACCTCGGGGAAGTTGGGGGCATGAACTCCCCTTATAAAGAAAATGTATTTTTCATAAATTGGAAAAATTAAATTTAGATGTGATTGCAGTTCAAGAGACACATATAAAAACTGAAGATTTGAAATATATTAAGAATCCTAAATTAGGTCAAATATTTTCGTCAACAATAAATAAAAAGAAAAGAGGAGTTGCGCTGTATATAAGTAATAAACATGAAGCAAAACAAATATATAGTGATGATTCAGGACATTATGTAATAGTGGAGGCAAGAATTCAGGATATGAAATTTGTAATAATTGCGGTTTACGGCCCGTTAGATAATAAAAGTAAATTTTATGGAAAATTGTTAGAAAAATTATTAGAAATTAAGGAAGGGAACTTGATTTTAATGGGTGATTGGAATGGAGTGTTAAACCCATTAACTGATAGATTAGGTGAAATCAAGAAAGGTAATAAGATAAATCAAGGGAAACTACCAAATGTATTTTTTGAAATATTAGATTATATGTCCCTGGAAGAAGTAGGAATTAATATAAAAAGAAATAAAAAGGAATATACTTACTACTCGGATAGACATAAATCTTGGTCGAGGTTAGATATGTTTTTCATAACGCGGGAGTTGATAAAGAATGTGGTAGATCTAGAAACTTTGCCAAGGACTTTTTCAGATCATTGTCCGATTTTGATGTCAATGCAATTTGGTAAAAATAGGTTCAGTTGGAAATTACAGGATAGTTTATTGCAAAAAGAATCGATAGTTAAGAATGCTAAAAAGGAGATAAGTGAGTTCTTGAAAATAAATTTGGGTAAAGGACAATCGATACAGACAGTATGGGATACGTGTAAGGCAGTTATGAGGGGCTTTTTTTTTAGTCAACAGGCATGGGTAATGAAAAGCAAAAAAGATAGAGAAGAAAAAATTAAAAAATTATTACAAGATAAGGAACAAGAATTA
Source organism: Iguana delicatissima (assembly GCA_948472985.1). Classification (NCBI taxonomy): domain Eukaryota; kingdom Metazoa; phylum Chordata; class Lepidosauria; order Squamata; family Iguanidae; genus Iguana; species Iguana delicatissima. The sequence goes on from CAOKZL010002874.1 coordinate 337,557, forward strand.
AGGGAAAATCCGAGGAATTCAGAAATAAATAAGGAAATAATAATGTTGAGGGAACAATTATTAACAGTGGAAGAAATGGAAAAGAAATTGAAATTTACTAAACAAAGACAATTTGAACAGGCGAATAAGCCTGGTAGATGGCTAGCGTACAAATTAAGAAAAGAGAGGGAAAAATGAAGCATTATTTGCCTAAAGGAAGGGCAGAAGATGTATTATAAACAATCTAAGATCAATAATATATTAGTTAAATATTTTGAAGATTTATTTAAGGAGAAACAGTGCCCACGGGGACAAGAAAATAAAATGATGAGATATTTGGAACAAGTGGATATAAAACATTTAACAAAACTACAAAGTGAGGAATTAGATAAAACAATTACAATAGAGGAAATCAAGACTGCTATCAGAAAATTAAAAGTAGGGAAGGCACCAGGCCCTGATGGCTTTACCCCAATTTATTATAAAACTTTTCAAGAAGAATTAGCCCCATTTCTAACACAAGTAATAAATGCAATTAAGCTTGGGGAGTTACCAAATTCATGGAAAGAATCAAATATAACTTTGATTCCTAAAGAAGGGAAGGACAAATTAGATAAGAAGAATTATAGGCCAATATCTCTATTAAATACAGATTATAAAATTTTCGCATCAGTATTAGCAGAACGATTAAAAAAGGTATTGGTAAATTGGATAGAAGAGGATCAAAATGGATTTTTACCAGGCAGATATCTGAAAAATAATATTAGAGTAATCTTAGGCACAATAGAGTATTATCAAAAATCGAATCAGAAAGAATGAGCCCTAATTTTTTTACGCAGAAAAAGCGTTTGATAATTTGAGTTGGAAATTTATGTTTGAAGTAATAAATAAATTAGATTTTGGTGAAAGGTATAAGCAGTGGATTAGGGCAATTTATGATGATCAAACAGCTTTTTTATTAATAAATGGTCAAAAATCGAATCAATTTAAGATTAGTAAAGGAACAAGGCAGGGTTGTCCGTTATCCCCGTTATTATTTATAATGTGTCTAGAGATACTAAACTTTAAAATTCGAAATAATAATGAAATTAGAGGAATGAAAAATTAAGGACACGAATTTAAAATTCAAGCATACGCGGATGATCTGGCTATAATTTTGGAGGACCCATTAAAGGAATTAAACCTTTGATGGAAATATTAAGAAATTCTGGGGAAGTAGCAGGTTTAAAAATTAATAGAGATAAATCATTAATGATTACTAAAAATATAACTCAAACTCAAGAAATAGATTTAATTAAGTGTTGGGGTTTAGAGTAGAGAAAAAGGTTAGATACTTGGGTATAATAATTACTAAAAATAATTTGGATTTATTTGATAATAATTATAAAAGGATAGGGAAAGAAATATTGGATGACTTAAAAAGATGGAAGAATTTGCAGTTGTCTTTAATGGGGGGAATCTCCTCCATAAAAATAAATATACTTCCGAAGATAATGTTTGTGTTTCAAAATTTACCTATATTACTGAATGACGGGGTGATTAGTAAGTGGGAGAAGGAAATAAATAGGTTTATTTGGAATGGGAAAAAACCAAGAATTAAAAGTAAATATTTAAAGGATATAAAAGAAAATGGAGGTCTAAGCTTGCCAGATTTGAAACACTATTATGAAGCCTCAACGTTAATTTGGTTAAAGGAATGGATTACGCTGAAAGAAACAAAATTATTGAATTTGGAAGGTTTCAATTTATATTATGGGTGGCATGCGTACCTTTGGTACGACAAATTTAAGAGTAATAAAGTATTCGTAGATCATTATATAAGGAAGCCCATATTAAAAATTTGGTTAAGAGTGAGGAAGAAAATATATTTGAAATTTCCCCTTTTTGGACTTCTGTGCATGAAGCATTTTACAGATTAGAGAAAGTTCAGATAAGGGAGTGGTTAACATATAAAGACATACTTAGAAAGGAAGGGAATATGATCAGATTGAAAAATAGAGAAGAATTAATGAGGGAAGGCCACTCATCGCATTGGTTGTTATATTTACAATTGGCGGGGAAATTTAGAGAAGATATGAAAAACAATGGGATTTCTTTAGAAGATACAGAGTTGGACGTTATATTGAAACCAAGGGTGGAGAAACCATTAAGCAAAATACATAAGTTGCTTTTGAAGTTAGAAATGGAAAAAGAGAGTATTAAAGAAAATATGATAAAGTGGGTACAGGACGTTGGACATATAATAACAATAGAACAATGGCAACAAGCTTGGAAAATAAACCAAGATTTTACAAGAAGCTATTATTTAAAGGAAAATTTCTTTAAAATGTTTTATAGGTGGTATCTAACCCCGATTCAAATATCTAAAATGTATAAAAGTAAAAAGCTTGGGAAATGTTGGAAGTGTCAGGGGGTGGACTTTTTTCCACATGTGGTGGAAATGTAAGAAAGCAAAGGTATTTTGGATGCGAGTACATGAGTTAATTGAAAAAACGTTTAACACAAGATTTGGTATGCTTCCGGAAATATATTTATTGAATATTTTGGAGGGGATCGACTTAAAGATTAGAATTAAATATTCAAGAATCTTATGTTATGTTATATATGCAGCGAGGATTGTTTACGCAAGATATTGGAAAGACAAGAATATACCCAGAAGAAATTATATATAAAGTTTATGAACTGGCTGAGATGGATAAGCTAACATGGATGTTGCAAGATAAGTCGAAAGAAAGTTTTCAACGTGAATGGGAAATCTTGAATCAATGGTGGATGAAGAAATGGAGTGAACATGCCCTGACAGGATTGTATTATTAATTTCATACGTTAAGAGATTTAATGAGGATGATAGTAGATATAAAGAACACAAAGAGAATAATTATAAAAATATAATTATGTTTAAATAATATCAAGATATTAAGATAAGCAAGATTAGGGAAAGAAAGTGAAAATTTGAATGATAAGATAAGGAATCTTTAATTTCCTCCAATTGAAATAGTCAATAATCAATGAGTTATATATAAACATAGATATAGAAGGTAAAAATAAAGAAATGTTGATTTAGTGATGGAAAGAAGTTAATTTTAGATACCACTAATATTACTAAAATAAAGATAAGGAAGAAGGATAAGACGAGTAGATAGGTAAAAAATAGTCTAAGTTATAATATTATATTAAGTAATAATGGGTCCAAGTGGAGTTGATATTTCAGATAGTGTGGACCCTAGATTCATTTAGAGTGTTGTTTTCCTTTTTTTTAAAGATATAGACGTAAGAATGAGGTTTATATTATCATGGAAGGAGAATTATACACTGTTTGCCGAATAGAGGTGGTTTTATTTTCTGCGAAATTTAGGTGAAAATATGAGTGAGCAGAATAGATAGAAAGGAATAAAGGTAAAATGTTCCGGGTATTAAATGAAGTCAAAGGATGAAAGTAGAGAGAATGTGAAATTTTGTAAGTATGAATGTGATTATTAGTGTAAAATGTGGTATTAAATGTAATGTAATGTAATGTTGTGGTGTTTTTTTCCTTTTGTTTTGTTTAGTTTTGTTTGTTAGATTTTTTTAGTTATATTAGTTTGTCTTTGTTATTGGTAGAATGAATTTGGTTTGTGGTATGTTGTCATGGATGTTTGTATATCTTTTATGTTTGTTTTTATATTTTTTCTTTCTTTTCTTTTTTGTGCAATTAATAATAAAATTTATATTTTAATAATAAAAAAAATTTAAAAAAAAATCTACATCACTGATGTTACTCCTGCTTGAGCAACCCAGACTTCTTGAAAAGGCAATCACAGAGCCCTCAGCCATTGAGTGGCCAAAGAAGAGCATGGGGTACCCAATTGGCATACAACTGCATGTCTACGGCCAGGAAATAGTGCTTTCTTCCAAATGTTCTGTGAGTACATGAGAAACCCAGGAAGGGAGAAGCTGTTCTTTCCTCCTGGCTGGCCCTAGATACTGCCCAGGTACTTTTGTTCTTCCTCAGGCCACTATGTGGCTGAGAGAACACATGCCCGCCCACAGTAGCAAGCATGTGGAGCGGAAGAGGTATTGCTCAAAGAACTGCTAGTTATCTCCTTGTGTAATTGATTTTAAAAGGACATATGGTTACCCATGTTACATATACATGTGTCACCAGCAGGATTCAAGTCAAAGAATTTTATGGCTTCATTGTTGTTGTATGGCTTCAAATCATTTCCAATTTAAGGTGATCCTAAGGTGAAACTATTACAAGGTTTTCTTGGCAAGATTTGTTCAGGGGTGGTTTTGGTGCTCTCAGGCTGTGAGAGAGTATGATTTGCCCCAGATCACTCAGCGGGTTTCCATGACTGAGCGAGAATTCAAACCAAGTCTCCAGAGCTGTAGCTGAACACTCAAACCACTGCATCATGAAGAACAAAATTGGCTGAATTACAATTCTCAAGTGGTCTTAAAGGCAGTGTTCACAAAGGTGTTAAAAGCCATGTTTTTTTTTCTTGTTCAGTGTAAAGCTTGGAAGACTTAATTTCCAAGCAGAGAAATATTTTTATTAGATTCAAAATTAGATTACAAATATTTGTTAGATTTCACAGGATTTTTAAAAAAATTGAATTACATGCCTTGAAAAACTGTGGCTTATGTTTGATGTAGTGTGCTTCATGACATTGTCAAGGCCCACCCCCTCTAATACCCAGTGGGTTTCTATGGCTGGGCAGGGATCTGAACCCTCATCTCCAGGGTCCTACTCAAAACCTGAACCTCTATACCATGCTGGGTCTCATAGAATGCTGATTCTGTAACAGATTTTCTTTCAGGAGTACTTAGTACAGATCCTTAAAGATGTTAACAGTATATTTTTATTAACACACAGAAAATTCTGAAGAAATACAAAATATTATTACTTTGGGGGAAAACTGAGAACAAAACCCAAAGGAGCTGGGTGTTACAACTTTAATATACAACACAAGATTCTTTCATATTAAAACTTAAAATATAAGCAAGCACATTTATGCTACTACTATTACAAGCACAAAAGAATTTGAAATAAATGGAAGAAGATATCAAAGATGGCAGTTCTTTGACAAGCTGCATTGACTTCAATAGGATGTCACATATGTAACTGAGCAGTGACTGAATCCTATTGTTCACAGGCTAGAAAATTACTTTGTTGGACCACTACTCTGAAGGATTCCGGGAGTTGTAATCCCCAAAGTAACTTTTCCAACCTCTGCATCAGTTTTACTTTTAACCACAAAGTGACCAGGGTTCAGATTGTCCCAGCAGTCTTTTCATCCACAAATTACACTCAGAGAAGAATTCTAATACTGAAGCCAATGCATGATTCAGTTACAGAAAATACAAAGCTGTTCTTATTTGCCCTGAAAAAAAAATATCAAACCCAAATGTTTTGGGAACAAGTCCATTTCCTCACGTATGTTGAAGAAGAAAACACAGGATACTAGGTTATGTTTTATATACCAGATTTGTCAAATCCATTTTCATGGCATGTCATTGTTTCTGTGTATGCTACCTATCTTCTGTTAGGCATGATCATACGACCATATTACCATGGAATGTCATGAATGTGTCAAGTGCCAAATATCTGTTGCTGCTGTGGTGGTGGTGGTGATCTCTGGCATGTAGGGCTAATTTGGCCAATGGAAGATCAGAATGTGGCCCACCAATTGTTCCAAGGTCCCTGAAGAAAGGATTTCTCTATTATCTTAAGGGTAAGCCGAGATCCTTTGTATGCCTTTCTGCTTTCCACTCATAGCTAATGTGATTGTCATGCACACTGTGACTGATCCATTAAACTGAATGCAGTTCACCATCTCTGCTAGGGTGGTTTGTGGTCCTGGCTCAGCATTTGCACCTGGCATCATATAGTGACCTAGCATGGTCCATTGGGGCTTGGTTCACAAGCTTCTCTAGATATGGGCTTTTCTAACAGCAGTGGTCTCACTCGGGGGAAATATGCTGGTCCCCCCAGACCAAGCCCTTCCTGTCACATAAGTCTAGATCTGGGGACTGGAGGACCAAGCAAAGAAATGCATAATGCTCCCAGTCCTACAGAGAACATTTTAGCAGATGGGAAAAGCCTGCTGTAGCCACTGGAGAGCACTTTACTTCAATTACCTCCAGAATAGTCTGTTGCTTCTTAAAAACCCCTGTCACAGTCCCAGACAAATGCCCCAAACAGATTTATTAAGTCTCCAGTGGACTGCCAAACATGAGAGGTGGGCCAGGGGAATTCCATGTTGTGCAAACCTGCTGTGATTTTCATGACTAAGAGTACTATTTGTGCAATCTCCAAACCAGTTGCTGCAGCCTGTATTCACCCTGTGGGAAAATCTTGAACCACTGCTGTCCACTTTGCCATTTAGACCCAACTCTTGCATTGTGAAGTTGCAATTAATGTGCTCTTTGGTTGAACTTTTAGCCAGAGAACACGTCTTTGAGTGTTTGGAAACAGCTTCAAGCACGACTTATCAGTTGTCTCCTCTCACTAAAAAAAACCTGCTCTGAAATTGCCATAACATCTGCATCCATAGCATGGATGAATTTCTTTTTTGGACCACAACTTCCCAAATCTCCCCATCTTCCCAAATCTCCAGCCAGCGTGATTTTAGGAATAATATTTAAGAAGTAATTTGTCTTGTCAGACATCCGTCAACATGGCTTTCCTGTACCACAGAACTTCATGCTTTCTTGCCTCACAGAGGGGATTTGGATTTCCATTTAGAGATGTGTTTCTTAATTTGATTTGCTTAATTTAATTATAACTGCATTAATGAATGGACCAGGAGGGTCCAGAATCATGTGGCAAGTTGATGTCACAACTCTCATTCCCATTTCTATTTCCTTTATAACTTTTGTCTATCCCCATGACTAGTGGTGGTCACTTCTGGCCTTCCTGACGCTGTTGGCCTGCAACTCTGATAATCTCAGTAGCTATGCTAAAGCTGATGGGAATTATAGTCCAACAACACCTGAAGGACACTCATTTCCCATGCTGATCCATGATTTCACTTGTTTCCTAACCTGCTATGCCCTTATGTAAGCCTGGTATGACTCTTCCTATATGTGTTTGCATCCCACACAGTCATAGCAATCAACACACAAACTCATTTTGGCATGGCAATACCAGTATAATAATTAACCCTTGTTCTCTTGATGATGTGGTAAACCATTGTCTGACTGGCCCCTTCTCAGTGTACCTAAATCAGAGGTGGGCAACTTTTGGTGATCTGGCTCTTGTTGGATTACAGCTCTCGTTCTTCCTTGTCATTGACTATGTTGATTAGGCTTTTGGGAGTATCAGTTCAGCGACATCTGGAGATCTACAAGATGCCTGCCTCTGATTAGATCAGAATTTGGAAAAAGTAGTTTTTAGAACTGGAACTCCTAAGATCCACAATCCCCCAGTCAGGACAGCCAATGGCCATCTGGGAGTTGTAGTGCTTTTTCCAAGCTCTCATCTAGATCACCAGCCATCCTGTGAAATGGAAAGTTCAGAATTTTGATGTCTAAGCACATGGTAGTTTGACCATTATTGAAAGATCAGCAGCTATTATCAACCAGATGGTAGATTTGCCACATATAAAAATGAATGTGGATTTTTCTCAGCCTCAATTCTGCCCCATCAACCACCTACACATCACAGCAGCAAACATACAACTCATCTTAGTAATATTCTCTCTGAGATGACATTTGGTAACAACAGTCCCATAAAGAAGAAATTAAACACTGATATATGCGGATTGCTTTCCTTATCTATACTAACTACCAGGTCCAGGATTTAAATCTAACCACTTGGTCACCATCTAAGACAAAGTACAGAGACAACTAAAACTGAGCTAAATTGCAACATCAGGGGCAATGTGTATGTGTGTGTCCTAGAAACTACAAAGTATTCTCAACACTTTGGCCTCATATGTACAAAATGTGCAGTCACTGTCATGCTTGGGTATCACAATGAATGAAAACTTTGAATAAAAATAACAACATATAACAGAATAGTAAATGGAAGGAAAAAGTGGTTTTGTTTCAGCTATACAAAAGAACTTCATCAAGGACACTGGCACACCATGAGCACAAATACAGTAATGTTGTGACATGATTACTAGTAAAATAGAAAAAAAAGTGTTTTCTTTGTTTTAAAAAAATACAACCTATGACCAATCTCATTAAGTGCATAAATCACAATGCAGAATACTGGTGTGTACAGTGACAAGGATATTGAACATGAATATTATATTTATACCAACCAGTGCTTTACTTTAAAAGATAATGTGAAGAAAAATGATTCTCTCTTTTTAATGCCACAACAAAGACTAGCATTCCCTCCTCAGTGATAAACAATAGTGGCAAAGCAAACCTGAAATATATATCAGTATACTAATCCTTGCACCCCACTCATTGATTTCATGTTGCTTCCTGTACAGTGCTGAAAAAGGCTGCAGCAATTTTCTTTTTCAGCATGTCACTCATTTTTAAGGTAGCAATTAAACAGTGCAATAAAAATACAGATTGCATTTTATTAAAAAATGTCCTGTATGTGGTTAAAAAATCTTTGGAAGCATCTCTTTAGCTTTTATGTGTTACATACTGACACATTTCAAAGGTCCCTAAAGATTCCTTTAAAAAAATATCAAAGAGAATGTTTTCTGTTCTTTGTACACTACTCTTCAGTAGTCTCATTATATTTTAAAGATATGGGATGGCTCAGGAACATGTTCCCAGAAAGACCCATGAACTGCTGAGTAACTATGGTGTTGGGCAGTTCACTAATCCATTTCAGAGCCAGTTCCATCATTTACTGAAACATGAATATTTCCATGTCTTTTTTTTAAATAAAGGGGACCCTGCATTTTTCAAAAGTAATAAAAATTATGAAAAACTACTCACAATGGAACAGAACCCTAAAATAATCTGTGATGAAATAAAATTTCTCTCAATAATATTTGTCAAGAACTCCAGAATCAGACGTTTGACTTCCTAAATTATTGGGTTTGGTTTCTTGCATTCAGCAACAGATTGCACAGGGAAACAACATATACTGTAATACTATAAAGTCAACATGGAGGCAGAGCTACATGTTACAAGAAACCCAGGGCTCCTGCTGATAACTGCATTCATGTGCAAGTTTTAAGCTCCTTCTTTGCACATTTCATGGCTACTGTTTGCGGAGATGGGACAAAATACAACCTGATGACATCAGGACATATGGTTAAGATTTACTCCATATTGCAGAGAGAAAAGGGGAAAATGTGTCACAGGGATATCATTTTTAGATGATAGCTTTTTGTTTTTTGTAATTCATGCTCCCACCTTTATACTGAGATCTCAGAAGTGATCATGTTCAAATCCCTGACTCAACCAATGGGTACAACTAACAGGGTTTACTATATAATCCCCTGCCATGCACACACATTTGACTTGTAAACAAAACATTGGAATAGCATCTTCACTGCATCTCACAGGGAAAGAAAAAAAGAGCACCTTTAGCTTATAACATCTCCTTGTCTTCATTACAACATTATTGCGTTCTTAACATCTATCTCTAAGTGTAAAAGCCATACTATTTTTTTAACTAAATGGTGCACATTTTTTAATCAGTGAAAAAGCATAATTTGTGTGTACACAGAAATGAATCTTGCCTTGCGTTTCCTGTGGGCTCCATGTAAAGCACACTAGAAGCACAGCAAATAAGAGAGATATTATTAGAATACACTTTTTGTTTAAAAAAAAAATAAAAAGCTGAAATGCTTCATTATAATAGGAAAGTTGCTATGGAACTATGAGATGTTACTGCAGACTGTGTGTTGACCTGATCAAGCTCTTGTGTAAATTGGGATTTTGACTGTGCCGGTTTCTGCTGCGAACAGAAGAAAACATCGTGTTACAACCTGGAATTTTGCATTTGTGGAGCTGATGGAGATGCACAGTTTTGTAATGGGCCCTGAAAGTTCCTTTGTTACTGTAGCTTTTTTGGCATATGTCACACGTAATGGGCAAACTGGAAGGTAGATTTGATAAGTTTGGATCTGAGTTATCCATCAGAGAATAGTCTTGATAGAGTTCTTCATTTGGCATTAAACATGTACTCTCACAGCTTTCTGCACTGTCCTCAAAAGCTCTAGGATCGTCATCATTGCCTCCATCTGAATCCCAAGAAGAATGAATGCTGCTCTCTGACTTGATACTTGACATAGTGCTTAAATCCAGAACAGCTCCCTCATTCACTGGGCCATTCCCACAGCTCTTGGGGGAAGGCTGTCCCATCTTGCTCATTGGAGAAACCAGACTGCCAGTTCTGCTCATTCCTTTAAAGATGACAGATGTCTGCTGTCTGAGGTCTTCTTTCAATGAGTCATCTGCGCCAGCCTCTTTTGCCATGTTCTTCAAGAGGTATGTATCATTGAAACAGTTCTTCTTGGTTTCCAAGAGATCTTTGGTTAAAAGCTTATGGTGAAGGTTTAGATTGGAGCTGTGTCTAGAGAAATAAGAAATAAGATCAGGAATGTTGTGCAACCTCAATGCTGTTGTCACCTGAGATGAAGATGAATTATAAACAGCTGTGAGTAGTAGGGGTGTGTAGCTCCTGTCAAAAATGATTTATGACCCTCAAATTTGATTGATTTATGACCTGGCAGATTTGATTGATTTACGACCTGTCAAAAGTGATTGATTTATGACCTGTCAAAAATGACTTGACATCTATCAATCTCCCTCCCTCGGAAGTACTAGGGCGGGACATCCGGAATCGGCCTTGTCTCCTCCCCACCGACGTGGTCCAAGCCGTCCAATGGGGCGATTTCTAAATCGGGTTCTAATTGGGCCCCAGCGGAGTCACGTGACCCCCTCGGATCCACGTGGGCCAATCAGGGGCGATTTCCAATTCACGCTGCCATTGGCCCAGCGGGGTCGTGTGACCCCTCTAAGAGCCCGCCCCACCACCCTCGACCAATAGGGACGGATTTGGACCCCTCAGAATCACGTGTGTCAAACCAGCCAATTGGAAGACGCTCTTTGAGAGATATATCGTGGGAGAGAAGCGGCCATTTTTGCATGCCCAGACAAGTCCTGCGGAGACAACATGGAGGCACCAAGCACCCCTCAGAAATGCAGTATGGATGCAGATAAAGAGAATTGTCCACCAGAGGTTCTACAAGAGGAAGAGTCCCAAATGTGGCACACTATGTTAGACTCTCTCTCAGCAGAGAATGCTGTAGCGCAGGTAAAATCGGAAACATATCTGCAGAGTTTGGGGCTACCTTGAAACTAATAATCATTGTTCTCAATTTTCAGGAACCTGGAACAAGCGGTGGTGAGGTACAAGTTGC
>CAOKZL010002875.1:0-150181 GCA_948472985.1 Iguana delicatissima
AGTCCGAGTCCCAATGTGTCATTTTCCCTCACTCCTTTCATCTGTTCCTTTTATTTCATTCTACAGAAACAGCAGAAAAGTTCTCAAAGGCTATGACATAAAATAGCAACATATGATAGCTACCATATGGAAATAAATGAATCACGGGTCAAGCTGGAGCCCAAGAATAACATCTGGGAAAGCCATTTATCATTAGTCCAGTGCTGTGTGGACCTGATGAGTATGTAGCTGTCAAGACTATAGAAGGCACCCCTCCTTATCTCCATCAACACATGTATCATCTTTCCCACATTTCTAGCAATGAGACAACTTGTCTCTAAGATGAGGAGCTAGCAACTACAGGCAATCATTATCTAAACTATTTCTGCTGAGAATTACAACATCCCTACCAAATGCAATGGTAGTATTAGAAAAGATTAGTAAGCTTCCCTTTGTAACTGACAAATCCTTTCCTCTTCAGAATTGACTTGAAATAGGTTCCTATGCCATGATTGTTCAGTAGGAATAAGTAGAATTTGATGACTCTTCCTTTAAACACTGAAACCTAAAGAACACAATCAGCAGCTCCGTGTGACTGATCTGCAACTAAATGGTGACATTCCAAACTGCATTGTTTAAAAATGCTTTCTAATATTAGCCTGTTCCTCAAGCTGCATGAGGACAAATGTCAACTTACAGCAGAGCAACTAGTCAGTTATAAAATTCTGATCACTAATCTCTTTTTCCTATTTCCTAGTCAACATCCTCCTCACATTCTTCAGTTAAATATGGCCAACAGATGCCACAAAAGATCCATAGGAGAAAATGCAAAGAGGCTAAAAACAACTGAACTGCCTGACCTGTCCCTGTTTCTGTCTTGCGAGTATCTATGAGCAGCCTTTACATGCCACAGTTAGTGGGGAGGGGATAAATCGTCAGCGAAGGCTGAAATATTGTTGAATGAACAACTCCGATTTATATCCTGCCAAAAGTCCTATACTGCAGTTTCTTACTAGCATTGCATCCCCAAACATTGTTGCCTAACTTTATGATTTGCAAAGCATAGGATTAGACCAGTTTCTTTTTCAAATACCTACCTGCCATCTACAACAAATCGGCAGTACCTCCAGACATCAAGATAGAAAGGCTTTTCAATAGCAATAGCAATAGCAATAGCATTTATTTCTATACCGCCTATCAACTAGTGTTATCTAAGCGGTTTACAATGTATTTTAGCTAATTGCCCCCAACAAGCTGGGTACTCATTTTACCGACCTGCGAAAGGATGGAAGGCTGAGTCAACTTTGGAGCCTGGCAGGATCGAACTCACAATCTTGTGGTTGCAGTACTGGCATTTAACCATTGCGCCACCAGGGCTCCTGGTGGAAAGCAATTGGTTCTTTTCTCTTTCCAGCCAAGAACATACCGTAGAAGACAAAAACAAATACATGTGAGAAAGTAGATTATGAAACATTTTCGTGGGTTAGTAATTTTTGAGGACTTACCAGGCCATAAGGCCATAAGAAGACATCAGGAATAAAATTTAAAAATCACACAGTGAGGTATCTTACATAAAAGACAGGATGGAAAAACTTTCTAAACTATGCTGACATCTTTGCTCTTCATTAAGGGTTTTATTCTCTTCTAGTTTTGAGACTGAATGCTTGTAATTTAATGCTTTAAACAGTTTAGTAAAATAGCCCAAAGAAAAGCTTAGTAGAAAACATTAAATTTAAAACATTAAGAAGAGCATTAACTGTCCCCTTTAAAGGAATAATCAAACATATCATACACAGAGCTTCAGATTTCGCACATTATTCTCAACTGATTATTTTAACCAATGATCTATAGTATATAAAACACAGACAGAAGAGAGAAAAATGAGATACTTCTACATATGTCGTATGTATGAACATTCGCAGATTTATTTTTTTTCTGTAGAGACATGCATTGCCCAATGTATGCATGCCTTTTTATTTCTGGGCCCTCTCATAATTAATGCAGTATGATTTGGTTAGGAGCAGAGCTCTCTGGATGAGAACTCTAAATACCTCTCCATAAACAACTGCAAATCTCAAGATACCATAGGGTGCAGCCATGGCAGTTAGATTGGAATCATACTGCTATAATTGTGTCATGTGAAAAGATCTTTTGTCTCTTTCTCACACACACACACACACACACACACACACACATGCACACCCAAAGGTAGTCTATGTTGGGAACTGTTAAATCTACTGGATTCATTTGAAGGATTCTGTACATTGAAAGCTAGGTTTTGTAACTTACTTTCACGCAGAAGTATGTGCAGAAAAGGTGCCCATCACAGGTCTCACTACTTTTGCATGAGGAGTTGGGGTTTTCCAGGTGACTAATAGTGTAATCCTATATACGCCTGCTGAAAAGACCTATTTTGGTCAATGGAGTAACTCCCCGCTAAGGGGGTCTAAGGCTGCAGCCTCACTCTATTGTTCTACTCTAGTATGTGCTTATTTCTGTGCATATTTCTAGTATTACTACACCCCGTCCTTCCAACCTGAAATGCATTTTGCTCTAAGATATGGGAAAGGTGTGTTGTTGTTGTTGTTTAAAAAAGCTTCCCATGTCAATAAGCATTCTCTTTGCTCATCTGCATGGCAGTCCTTCTTAGTACTCTAACAGTATGGCATTGCTATAGCAACAATATTATTATTTGGAATTTCTTGCCAAGATTTTTAGAGTGCTGAAATTAACATCATTTGCCCCCAAACCATAATGCAATTTCTGGCTTCCATTTGCTCAGTTTTGTTACAATACTAATTTGGACAAGGCAAACAACACTAGAAGTCATGCGCTAGAAGACAGATAAAAATGGATGGGTTTGTAAATAGGAGAAGGGGGGGAACCCTGCATGTTAAATAAAACACAACAAATGAGCCTATCTGTACTTTCCTCTCCAACCTCTCTACCAAAAGAATAAGAGAGAGGTAAGAGCAGAAGTTGCATGGTTGTGTGCAAAAGATTCACAAATATAAACCAGAACAAAGATGGTGGTCACTTACTGCTAAGAAAAGACCAGGTATTATTTTTTTCACTTCCTGTTTCTCCAGAATTTGTTTCTAAAATTAATTTCATAATGAATGGAAGCACACTTTGACTCAGACTTGAGTTCCTATCCACTGTCTCCCATTCATCCAAGCTTAGACACAGTGATTGCATGCAAAAAGGAATCTTGCCACTACCACGTGATCACATTACAACTGTTTGGGGGGGCACTTCAATCAGTGTACACATGCACAAGTGCATACTGGGAGCTATAAGGAAAGACAACACTGTGAGCCAGAAGGTTTCAATAAAGTATGCAGCAATATGAATTGTATATGGAAATCAATTCTAGAAGAACCATAGGTTTAAACACAAGTGTACAGTTTCACAGACAAGACCACACAATTCAGAACTCCTGTAACTGGGGGTGAGAGGACTGATTACATTAACTCAATGGAACTGAGTTCACTAGAGCCAGGTTAGTGCAATGAGTAGCAACATGTTGTTTTTTTAAATCTGCTAGTAAATTCTTAACATCCTTGTCCTAAATAGCAAAGGCCCATGGCACAGAATGTGTCTCACACAAACACCTTTCCCACAATGTCAGCATTCTACTCCAATCTGAGTGAAGTGACTTTACAAAACATAATAAGCAAGCAGTTGAAAATCCTACCATAACAACATGAAACGTGAAACTGCAGGGAGTCCTTTTAGTTTATTGAATTTTGCTGTCAGTGTCAATATTGACAAAGTTGCTGACAGCTGAGAATTACCTTACCTATTTTACTAGACAGACTGAAAATTTGTAAACAAGTGAAAAGAACATAAGAAAAGCAGGGGTCAAAAATGAACTGAATCTAAGATTGTGGTGGTGATGGTGGTGGTGATGGTGGTGGTGACGATTATTTTTGAATTTTCTAAAATTATTAGTTATCTGCCTTGCACTAGTGTGAGCTGCAAAGTGTGGCAAACAGGGCCATGGAAAATTATGCAAGTCCTATTCCAGAGGTGCTAGTCCAAGTTATTTTAAACTGTTCTTCCTTCTCCCTTTGATCCCTTTCTTCACTGAACCAGGCAGCTATACTTTCCACATGTCCCAGAGCTGCTAGACACTCTACATTTATACAATTTGTTGAATATTATACATGGGATTTAAGATATCTTATTCAGACAGGCAATCAAGCCTGGTTTGCCCTTAAGACATCACCTCATTAGCAATGGAACAGAAGATCTAAAAATTAATGATCTCTATCTGAACTGACCTGTCAAAGTTTACTCAGTCAATTTTAGGTAGCATGGATCTAGACAAAGAATCTTGACTACTGGCAAATAGTCTCTTGGATTCCCAAAGCAGCCCCCGTAAGGCAAGGATGCTACATTCAAGGGCTGCATGTAGCAACAAAATGCTACCTCTCTGGCCCTCAAAACTATTAGAACTTCCCCTGAGTCTCTAGAACACATCCCATTTTTAAAAAGGTAACATAGGAGCCATTTGGACAAACAGTTGCAACCACAGCTGCTTGCTTTCTTCCATTCCCTCCTACTCTATCCAGAAAAACCTTGGAAGATGGCTGCTGGCCTACCTACTGTCTCTAAGACACATGAAATAGAACCACTTTCTATCAATCACATTTTTTGGAATTTTCATAATATTTTCTACACAATTAGAAAAAATTAACTCTTTTGGCAAAATTAGCACTAGAATATAGAACTCACATTCCTTTCTAACTTATGTTTTGCAATCCCTTCCCCGATTCTTCACCAGCATTTGTGTGAGCTTGGCTTTCTCTGTCCCTTACTCATTCCATCTACACTGAAAACATTTAAAAACAAGAAGATACTGGTATACAGACAGAGTATGTAATTTGTACTTTGAAAGGGATAAAGATAGCATTTAATTTAGAGTACAATTAAATAAAATTCTGGCTGGGGAATAATTCTTTTCATTCTCAGTGTACTATCTAACTACCGTTTTTCTTTCTTTCATTATGAGAATTATTCTTTTGCTGTTTGGGTAGACATTCATCTTATTTTCCGAATATTTAAAAACTTGCTGCTACTTTTGTTGTGTTTTTGTTTTTGAATTCTGACACTTTTATTCTGTACTTCTAATTTATGACATCATTTTCCCTGAATGCTGCTTTAATAAGTGGAAAGTTGGGGAAATAAATAATAAATGTATCAATCTGATATACAGCAAGGATACTAGAGCACGCCAGATATAAGATTTATTCCCTTCTAGTAAGTTTAACAAGTATTTTGTAAATTTTGTATAAATGTCTCTCACCTTTTCTTGTCAAATGTATATGTTTATATCTTAGCAGCACATTACTGTATATGAAGACCTCAGAATTAACAAATGCACATCCCACAGTAATGGGAACAAAAAATACCAATAATTCTCATAAATCTGTTAGTGCAGACGTAAATATTACTATGCAACAAAAGGACAAGGGATTGTGTGGTCCCTCCCCAGCCCACCTGTGTGGAAATTCCTGTACACCAGACTTAACCAGTTACAGCTTACATAGCACTCATCTCAGTGAGAGCTTCTAATAACTATGCTCTCAAAACAATACTAATATGTTCATTAGTAGTAAACTTGGATCTGTATTAACCAGGTTAGTGATACTGCAGGTTAATCCTTAAATCACAATTAAGGCCAATGATATGATCAAATTCATGCTCAAGGGAGGAAAGGAATTTGCCATCCAACCACATGTTCTGTGTCCTCCTGTGCTGTTGAATATTTTGTTTTGGTTCAATGCTGAAAGGCTCAAGTGACAAACAGGTATGAAATCAAGGTACAGAATGTTGATAAATAAGATAAAAAGGATGCAACAAAAGAAGGAAATGAAAGGCTGAATGTTTATTTAATTAAAAATAAGGAACACAGGGAAAAAAATCTCTCCACAGATGGTTGGGTTGCAGTTGTTGATTTTTTTTCTAAATTCTTGTTTCCCATACAGTTTGAAATGAATCATGACATACAGAAACAGACAATATAATTACACCAAAGATGATATTTTTTATTTTTTAAAAAAAATCCTGGGGTTTAAAATTTCAAAAGTGCTTCTTTGGAATCTAAACACCTCTATGCTTAAACCGGATGAAATTAAGGAAGAACTATTGTTTTAGATAATTCCCTCATAAATACATCCACTGTCAGCTTTTTCCAAAAGCACTGAGGTTTTCCTTTGTTACCAGTGAAGTCAGAGCTTCAAACCTCCTGTTTACTACACAGGAAGAAGCTTTACTTAATTTGCTTGCTGACAGATGTGCCCACCACACTAGAGTCATGGGTTTTCCGCCTTTCATTCCAATTACTGGAAGAGATAGGGAGGGAAATAATGGAATGATACTGATCTGGGATTCTAGTGAGTAGTTTTTAGATAGCTGCAATAAGCTTGAAAGTCTGAAAGTATAAAGTTTACAGGCAACTTGGGTAAGTGTCTGAAAAACAGTAAGTGATGAGACAAGGGCTCTTGGGAACAGAAGTGTTTGACAGAAACAATTTTCCAAAGAAGTGGCTGTGTCCATTTTTGTTGCAGCAAAAACAACGTAAGTTGTGTGGCACTTTAAAGATTAAGAAATTTATTATGACATTAAACTCTCATTTCCTAAAGTCCACTCTGTAAGTCACCTTTAGGACTAACATTTGTATTATAGTATAAATACAAATGTTGGTCCTAAAGGTGCCACAAGTCTCTTTGTTGTTTCTGATGCATTTCTTTCAGAAAACCACAGTTCAAAAAACTGAAAAACTCTAAAAAATATAATTGTTTCCTTGGATTGAACCAAAAATTCTACATTTATATCATGTAAGGCACTATGCATCCCAGACTCAATAATAACAATAACAATGGCAACAACAATACAAGCATATAGAATAGAGATACAGCCTATGCTAGATGGGGTTTCACTCCACCCGAAGATGCAGGTCCAGAGTTTGAGTATACTCCCATATTCAGCTTGAGCCTGGAGATCCAGGTTTCAGCAATGACCAGGAGTGCATTCTCACAGTTAAAGCTAGCACACCAGTTGTGGCTATTCCTGGAGAAGTCTGATCTGGCCATTTTAGCACACACCCTGGTTCCATCCTGTTTGGATTATTATAACGTGCTCTACATGGCCTGCCTTTGAAAAATGCTCAGCAACTTCAATTGGTCCCAAAAGCTGCAGTCAGACTGTTAATTGGGGCTGGGTACTAGAAAAGAGCACTACTGTGAATTGCAAATCTCTCCAAAGTTTGATTGACAGGGTTTATCAGTTCTGATTTCAACTGATGTCCATTCAGATGTAAACTGAAGGAGAAAAGTAGTCTGAAGTGTGTAAAATAATGAAGAAAGTTTGGAGGATTGTCTGAATGTTGCCACTGTGTCTCAATGATAAATTCTCATGGAACATCTCAAATTCAGGACAAAATGGTAAGGAAGATTACTATAACTTAGGAAATATGATTGTTATCATACTAATGAAACCTTATTTTGCAAATTAATTGACAAGATTTTAAATCTTGCATTATCCTCTCAAGCTTCTTTTTAAACCACTGATACATTTAGGGCTAGTACTTGGCACAGAAGCAGGAAAAAAACTGGCCTCTGGAGCTTTTTCTTTATGAAACGTCTAGTAAGAGTTCTTCCACAGGACAGTTTATACTTTGTAGATCTTTTGGGAGCTCTCTCAGCTGAATTCTTTAACAGTCAATATGACAGGGATGTCCATTACTGAAATAGACAGCACACTCTATTGATCAGTGGTCCACTTAGCTATCCCATTTATCATCCCATTGCTTATATCTTAATCTGCATAAAAACAAAAAAGAGGGGATTTACCAGTAAGGTCAATCCATGTTCAAGGTACTACTCACAAAACATGTATCTATGTTTTTACATTTTGTTTTTCTACATGTACATTTTAAAAACATGTTTCCACCTCAGCTAGATGAAACATTTAAACCAGCCAATCTTCAAACAGGGTTCAGTAGCTCCCCCGCTCCCAAGTACCTCATTATTCTATCATCACAGCACTGAACAATGCCTTGTTTTTCTTCAGTAAGTCAACATAGCAAGGAAAAAGCCAATGAAAACATGCATAAAAACAGAAGTGCCTAATCAGCCAGTAAATCACTTAGGGAAGACTAAATACGATTAATTTGGTTTGTCTCTTAAGACAGTAGAAGCCAACCATTTCAAACACAGGGTTTTTTTTTAAATACATTTTCTTCATAGAAAACCTAACTAGAAAAGCAAAACAGAAGAGTAATGCTGAGACATTTAAGAAACATTCACCAATATTAAATATAAGTTCTCATGTTAGGGAGCTGTAAGGATTTGTTATTCTCACATTGAATACAATGGAATAAATAAACTTATCTAAGACCTGAATTGTATATTCACCAAGTAATAGGCAATTAGTAGGCCATCTATCTCTGAGTAGTCACTAAGAAAACCCTATGAAATTCTTGGGGTTGCCATAAGTTGACAGGTGACTTGAAAGCACACTGGAGTATGAGCTTCACTTTACTCAGGATTTCGCTACCTATTTCCATTCAGTAAATCATCCAGATCCAGATTTCCCCCAAGAACATTTTTATGATGCAATAAAGATAGCCAGAGACAGCGGTACTGCAGCACCTGAGGTGCAGACGGAAATATCGAATGACATTTAATTGTCAGATGACACTGTGTAGCTGGACTTGAATTTTCATCTCAACTATTAGCAGTGCAATTGTGTAAAGATAAGGCTGTGATCACAGAATCAGATAAAACCAAACAGATCTTGGAACAACTAATGCTATGGACTGATTCTTCCTATAGTATGTTTTCAAGGTGCAGTAGCATAGGCATGGAAAACTTACTGCTATCATGTTTTTCTTTAGATCCAGACCTTAAACAAAGAACAGGTTCTGCCGACAGTGGTAATCTGAGAATTTGTTTACGCTTCAAGATCAATCTATTTAAGTCATTGTAGATAACAACAGTATTATTACAGACATTTAAGGAAAGTACTTCTCTCCTAAATGTTTAGTACAACAGTGAGAAGCAAAGAAAAATGCTATGTGCTATATTAAACACAAGATCCAGCCTAGTGTGGTGTTTTGAGTGCTGGACTACAACCTTGGAGACCAGTGTTTGATTCCTCGCTTTGCCATGGAAACCCAATAGGTGACCTCAGCTGCTTCACACACTCTCAGCCCCAGAAAACCATGTGATAGGTTTGCCTTAGGGTTGCCATAAGTTGAAAATGACTGGAAGGCACACACAACAATAATATTAGACACATATATTCTTGAATACTAGTAGAAGTTGCTGTGGAAGATCTGTCAGTGATTTAAATAAAGTAGGGAACTCACTGGGTAATAAGATGTAGAAGAAATTATTAAGTAAAACAGAAGATTAATCATTCCACAAAGATCATCCCATTGTCATATTTCATGCAGTTATACCTAGTAACCTATTCTCATGGATCCCTTCAAGTGGTCAATCAATACAAGCTCACCCTGTTCCCAACCTGAACCTAATATATAAGCCAGTTATGGACACACTGCTATCTCTAATCTTCTAGTGTATGTAGTGAACATGGTCTACCATGACTTGCCTTAGGCACTGTCACTCACTTACCCTTGCTAGTTACAGAACACTATGAGTTTTCAGGTACCTTATTTCAATTTGGTTTTAGCTGACAATGTATATATCATTATTTGCTTACTACCATCCCAATAATTATCTGTATTTCTACATACAGATATAGAGACATACACATAGATACATGTATATACATACATGTATAGATAGATATAAGTATATAGATATAGTTATATCTTCTTACTTTCTTATTACTCTTCTGAGTTTTTACCTGAATCTAGGTATAATGTAAAAGATGAAACTTCCATTTTTGTTTTGTTGCTATCAATAGCGCTTCATCCATGGAAAAGCTTTGAATTCAAAACACAATTCTGACACATTTTGAAATCCATGATTTAACTTGAGTCACTCCAACCGCTTAATTCAAGGACTAAACTATGTTATTTGGCCTTTCATACTTAAGCACTCATCAGCTTCCTTTTAGTTAGAGGATGTTTTGCTCCAATCCTATTCAAGATGGTTAGGAAATTCTGTGTCCTCAACCAGATGGCTTAACCTGATATGCTGAAGGAAAGCAGTGAAACGAAGGACACAAAGTAACCTCAGAAAATGTGAAAGGAGAAGGCTGAAAGACAGCATAAGTGTTCTTGAGGTTGCTCCCTGTACTGGCACAGGCACATCATATGCACAGAATTGTATTTTTAAAATGAATAAGCTTTTCCTTTAAGTTAAATCCCTTTTGGATACAGAAATTCATTTAAAGATTCTGACAGTAATTCTTTTCAAGCTGCAAGTCTGCATTCATGATATTTTTAAAATGAAAGAAGGGAGTTGCATTTATTGTTTGCTCAGCAAGAGCATTTCCACGCTACAAGCTTCCCAACCATTTTTAAAACCATTTTCTTGCCTCTAAAATACAAGTTACAGAGAAAGTTATATTGAGGAAAATTTCAATAACATAAATTATGTTTCTGTATTTTCAATGAGGAAATTTCTTTCACCGTGTTCTTATTGACTTTCTCCGTGATTATTTACACAGTTCAGGCATAATGGAAAAGGCAGGAAGAACAGTCTTGAGATGCTTGTACGTGCAATGTTAATGCATTAATGCAAGTTCTTTAATTTCTCCCATTCTTCCATAGGGATATTTTGGATGCAGTACCAAAGTATGCTTGTGAGCCTTATTTATTTATTAGCATTTATTTATTTATTTCTATAGGTTTTAGCAAACCACCTCCTATCACTATGCCCAAACTTGCCAACTATAAGGTAGCTGAATGCTGAAAGCTAGAACTGGGCAAACCACAATATTTTTCACTAAACCAAATGTCATGGGGTTGATGCAGAAACTGGGAACACTTTGTTGGGGGGATATTCTGAGATCTTGTGAGTTCCACTCTTGTGGAGTAGAAATGCTCAGCCACTAAAGTAAAACAAAACAGGACAGTTATCACTTACCAATGACATCAAGAGCACTATCTAACATGCAAGCCATGCTAATGGAATAATATTACACACAGCACACACTGATTGAAAGCTCTTGGCAAATTACACAAGTATAACTTGGAGTTGTAGGCACTGCACAAAAAGGGTAGTAGGGTGCAGCTTTCCCTCCTGACACAAGCCCCTAAATCAGTGGCTCTCAACCTGTGGGTCCCCAGATGTTTTTGGACTTCAGCTCCCAGAAGCCCTGAGCATTGACCATAGTGGCTGGGGCTTCTGGGAGCTGAAGTCCACAAACATCTGGGGACCCACAGGTTGAGAACCACTGCCCTAAACGGTCAGAGAGTGAAATCAAGAGAGCAATCTTGTGCTGTTACTCAACTGATAGCTGTCCTCCTCCCAGATATCTTGGGCAGATATGTCAATAGAGATATGCTCTCTGCCAGTATCAGTTGGGATGCAGCTCTAATTTGTTGTGGTGTACCTTCAGTTCATTTAGGACTTATAGCAACCCTAAGTTAAACTTATCACAGTTGGGGGGGCTGAGAGTGTGATGCACCCAGGGTAATGAAGTGGATTTCCATGGCTGAGCAACGAATCGAACCCTCGCTTCCAGGGTCATAGTTCATCACTCAAACTACTATACCGCGCCAGCTCCAACTACTCAGCCATAATTAGTCTAGATGTTACAGCTAGGCAACCCAGGAGTTGAAGAGAAAGAAAAGAAAAATAAATCTTTTCCCAGGACGAAAACATATATTGATGGTATGTCCTGCAATAAAAGGATTACTACAAAATTGGCTGAGAAAAACATTTGAGTCCCTCAACACCTTTAGTAAAAAATGAATTAAAAAAAGAAAGAAAGAAAAGAAAGGTAGTCCTGTTAGTCCATTCCAGTAAAACAAGAAAATCTAACCATACTAAACAACATTACTTATTTGGCGTAAGTTTTCATGAATTGCAACTCACTTCATCAGAGGCATGGACTGTTGCCTAAGTTGACAGATATTTATACACAGTGTTGGTAGGAAGAGCATGCAAAGAAATGGAAATGCTGCAAATATTAATAATTATCATGACAGTGGAATTAACAAATGGTAGTTGGGAAAAGCACGAATATCCTATAAGGTGTAAATTGGCTTTTTTGACAACATTGTTCTTTAAAACAAACTCATTCTACTTAAAACCACTCCATAGTTCCAGAGAATGTGCATATTATATTGCACTGAATTTTAAAGAATATCTGTGCAAATATAGTTATGCAAAAGAAGTTTTATAGTAGGCTGTTTTCTCTTATTATGTGTCTTGCCAAATTGTATTTTTCTGTTTGTGTTTTACCCAAGATCATACAGATAGCAGGAAAAGAAAGAAAGCAAGGGGTCATAAAAATTTTTGAGCAAAGCAAAGAGAAGAAATATCAAACTTTTTTTTCATGTTTGCCTATTGGTTTGATGTGTTCGTGCTGTTCCAAATAAAGGGAGTTTTCATGTCAGAGATAAGATACACATTCCTGGACTCTTTTGAATGAAGAAGAGAATGATGAATTCTAGTCTTAGTGAGAGGTTTGCCTGCTGTGTTGCTTGTCCCACCCACTGTTGAGAGAGAAACTGGAATGTCTTCTGCCAGAAATCAACAATGACATGTGTGCAGACAATGCAACAGCCAAAAGACAACTATATCTATATTGTAAAATCAAGAAAATCTGGGAATACAGGTACAAAATTGCTTACTCACTGCATACTATATAAACTTGGTTTTTAATTATCTGGCTAATAAATATGGCTTAATTACATATGTTGGCTTTGGACACTGATAAGCAGAACTCAGACAAGGCTCAGGATATCATGATCACCAGGATATGACGACAAAGGGAAAAGTGATCAAAGAGTATGAAGGGAATCCCTGAATAGGCGATTTCATACCCTTCTCAAATGTAGATTTGCTGTTCAGTATGCAATGCAAATGGTGACTGCAGTAGTCAGGAAACTTTCCACCAATTCCATTTCATGAGAACTATGTACGTTTTGTACAAGGTGATTACTGTTACTTCTTTCATAATCCAATAGCCAGACTACTGCAACGTGTAGCAGGAAGTTGCTACTTTGAAAATCTGAAACACTTACCAGTTTAAACCAGTATACTGAACACCCTGTCCCACTAGTTTTACTACTACCTGTGAACCACATTCAGGGCCAGTACAAAGTATTATACTGTGCCATTCACTTCATTGCCTCATACAAAATGTTTATTCCTCAAATCCTAACAGGCATAATTAGAATCATTATAGCTGATCATAGCGTGAATTTCTAAAGCTGCATATCTTAGGCTGTATTACTGTTGTTGCTGCTGCTGCTGTTATTCTTATCGTTGTTGGTATTATTGTTGTTATTATTATTATGCTTCAGTTGCACAACGGGAACTGTGGGAAGAGAAGAGAGAACTCTTTTCTGCTATCCTTATTTATCATGCTGTCATGTGTTGAGATCTGTTCTTAACTGATTAACTATAGACTTATATGACTTCTTTGCCAGCGGGTGCTCTCAGCCACGCTTACTCACACGTACACTTCCTAGTAACACAAATATAAATACTGTTAAGACACAGTGGAAAAAATATTATGTAATTCAGCTTGAGGTGGCTATTCAACTGGTGCAAGGAATATGATGCACAAAGTCCAGTCCAGCAAATCATAATAGCCTATTAATTGTCATGACTATGTTTCCTAACACCAGTTACCTGCCAGAGTTTTCACTCCAGTTGCTATCTGCCTTTCTCTCCTCCCTCTACCCTACAAATCACATGCTGAAAGCAGTATAAAAGCCAGTGGCAGGCAAGTAGAGAGACATGGAAGAGGATGAGGAGAATAAACGGCTATGATAAACATTTCCTGACCCCAGCCTCCTTTCTCAGCTGACCCACTTGATTTCTTCTGCTGCCTAAAATCTTCTAAGAAGAGAACTGGGGTACAAGTGATATGGAACAATCAAGGTGCTGACAACCACCCTGCTTGCAAAGAAAATGGAGGATGCAAATACATTTCGATGTGCCTCTCCCTCTCCATGCCCCATCCCATTAGCCGAACAAATGCTAGGAAGGCATTTGATAAATAAAGTGACAAACATGAGAGAGCAAGCATGGGGAGGGCAGCAGACTTACGTAGTCACAGAATGTGCCGATACCCCTAATTTCAATTATAGAAATGAGAGTTGCATTCCAGCTTCAAATCAAACCAGCTCTAGGGACAGGGAAGGGATGCATAAGGGGGAAATGTAGTTTCCATCTCACTTTCTTGAAAAGAACATGGAGATTACCTCCACATCCAATATTTCAGAGAAAGAAACTGCACTTCTTCTTCCTGTTAATAGAGGAGGAAGACCCAGATCACCCTGAATTCTTGCAGCCAACACCCCACACCTCTGAAAAGCCATCCCTCCTATCTGCCCCATGTTTTACAAGGCACAAGGATCTTCCTTTTTCAGCCATGGTTTGCAGAAGATTGCAATTCCTATAAAAGTTTCCTGGGAGTAAGTGCCAAGGAATTCTATAGAACTTACTTGTGAGTAGAGCTCCACAAAACTCAACTGCACAGTGATACAACAGGAAAAGAACCTTACTCATTTACAGGAATGGAAGTTGCATTTTCTGTGACAGCCTGACTCTGCAGTGCAATATTCCACTTTTATTAAAGACTTCTGGAGATGGATTATATGGATTTGAGAGAAAATTTTTATAAAATAATGTATAAATGGTAACTTACCCCTGACAAATTAGCTAAAATGTATAGGAACCTCAAAAATCAATGCTGGAAATGTAGAAAACAGATGGGAGCTTTTTACTATGTATGGTAGCAATGTAAAAAAGGCAAAAAGTATTGGTTAAAGGTAGGAGAGTCTATGCAAAAGATATTAAAAGTTAAAATAGCATTAAGACCACAGTTATGTCTATTAAGTATGATAAATAAAAATTACAGGGGGGAAAGAAAGCATAATAATATGATAAGATACATGATAACAGCAGCAAGAATTACATATGCAAAATATTGGAAGAATAATAAGATACCAAAACTAAGTTAATGGATTAATAAACTTATAGAATTTGCAGATATGGATAAGCTTGCAACTTTATTGAAAGGGAAAGCAATAGACTTATATTTGAAAACTTGGAAACTTTTCACAGATCACTAAGGAGTAAAAATTGAGACTTAGCAATTATCGGATTTGATATGTAAAATAGGATAGGTTTATTTTGGGTAGAGAACAGAATAAAACGGAAGATATATGGACGGAGATAATGGAATACAATTAACATCGGAACTTACAGAAGAAAAAGAACTTGAAGTCATTTTAATATATCTGTATGAGTATTTATGTAGTCTATTTATGTAGGTTCGCATAACAGGCGGGTGGGGGGTGGAGGGTTTAGTAATATTTCTTTTTCCTTATGTCTTTGTAACCTTTTCATCTATTCAGTGGTGTTTCTTATTGTTTGCATTATATATTGAATCTATGTATTTTGTTGTTACTTTGTGTATATTCTTTTTTTGTTCTTCAAATTTTTTGGTGATTCTTTTGTTTTATTGTGTGTTGGTTTTTAAATTACTAAATTAACAAAGATTATACTGAAAAAAAAACTCGCAATGACACAAGTCCAGTTTTCACTGCTCATGAAAAAAAAAATCAAAACAGCTTGACAGTACACTAAATTTAATTAATTAATTAATTAAAAATAACAAGCCTTCACAAGAGTTAAGAAGTATTAATTCTTCATAAATCATACATGCTTTGACAAGTGTTTCTATTTCAACACAAACTGATTGATTACAATCAGCAGCTTCTGCCCAGACAAGCTGAGGTGTCTCAGATTAGATCCTGAATGTATGGACAGACATCACTGAGGAAATATGTTGAAAGCCTGCTGTTAATATGTTTCATTCACAAATGTGCTTGCAGGCTCTGACTTTCATCAGCATTAAATTAAGCCACATGTTCAAAGCTTTAAAAGAGAGTTAAAAACAGCAGGCCTCCATCATAACACAGGTGTCAAAAATAAAGCAAAACAAAAGATTACAAATGATAAAGAGTTGTTAAAAGAATTCAAAGTGACAGCGCTGTTCACATCCTGTACAAAAAAAAACCCTGCACAATTTCTTCTTCTAGATGCTCCTGCAGAACGAAATCAGTTACATATAAATATTCTCCGATGTATTAAAATATCTGAATATGTAATGTTTTTATTTTCATCGTCTATAAGGCAATTCTTTTTTCATTATATTTCAAAAAGAGTGTCAGAAACTGGGAAATCAGTCAAAGCTTTTCAGGAGAAGCTGAACAATGAAGTCGTATGTAGTGTAGAACTGGCAAAAATTAAGTCAAAATGGTAGCAAGCAGTGAAAGCAAATTTCAGTCATATTCTGAAATGGATGTCTTAGGAGGAGAACAGAGGCTCAGATGTTCCTTACAGTTCAGGAATCATAGCTCAGTTTGTAAGGAAAAAACATATAAATAGTAATCTCAGGTCCTTTCCGCATTGGGGTATTAAAACGGTGCAGAGCGACCTCCAACAGAGGTCGTCTGCACCGTGGAGTGGATTGGGGTGGACTACTTTTTGTAGTTCTGCACCTCAATCCACTCCAAAGTGACTGGAACTGGTGGCGCGGCATGTTTTTTAAAAACATCTTTTCAGAGGTTTTTAAAAAGCACGGAGTGCGCAGCCCCGTGAAGCTCCATCGCCACACTCCGGTGCAGATTTGCAGGCGTGCACTAGTGCGTGCCTGCAGATCTGCCAGGGGTGGGCTTCCGGCTGGCGAGCTTCTCCAGTTGGTGGAGAGCCTCCGCCAGTTGGAAGCTGCTATTTTGGATGCCGAAGCTGCCATTTTGGACGTCAGAGGACTGCGGAACAGCGTCCGCATGGCGACGGACTTACCCAGCTGCCGGTAAGCTCCGTTTTAGCACGTTTTCCCCGTTTCCCCCTCCACATGCGGAAAGGGCCTCAGTCTGTACTTTAAGTATATAGAGATAGCTACATGTCAAACCATAAAAACACATACAAGATATGTAAAAATTATACACACATTAAAAAGATACTTTCAATTTGTAATGCTAATATTGCATTTTTCTGATCATTAAAAACCCCACAAAATCTGGAAATGAAATTGGTTCCTTCTTATGGCTTCAAAATTTCTGAAAATTTTGCACCGAATTCTACATTGCTGAAACCAGCATGCAGGGATACAGCTATGCAGATAAAAATTGTTCCCCTCTCCCACCTCTGGAAGTAAATCCCAGTGTGTTCAATAGAATTCACCATCATAAAGGAAACTGCAATTATTGAATTAATCAAGCTCAAAAATGTTACTACTACCACCTTCTGTGACAGAGTACATTTAGAGTGCTAGCAGGCCATTTCCACTAAAATATTGTAAAGCAAGCAAAGATGCAGGGAAAGGCAACCAGAGGCTGGAGAACTTTCCTTATTACGAGAGACTAACATCAAAATACTCTTCCTAAGTAACAACTGAATTCAGATCACCCAACGAAATGGGCAGTCAATAGATTCAATGCTCAGACCAATACACCATGCTGGCTCTCACATAATGTCCAGGTTTAGACAGCATATGCTTATGTACAGCAATTACTGGAGGGAAAACAGGGGATGGTTATCATGTTCATGCTATGCTTGTAAGCAACCTAGAAACATCTGGCTGGGCACCACTGAACACAGGGCTAGAGAGGTCCACTGGTTTGCTCCAGCAAGGCTTTTCTTGCATAGCGGAGAAACCATCACTAAATGAACACAGAACCAGCTCCAAACGCAAAAGATCGTTATAATAACATCCCATTTAATTACAGAAAAATATTTTCAAAGAAGAATATAACAAAAGATGACACCATTGATCTGTGCCAAAAACAGCCGGAGCCAGAAACTTGTAGTTATCAATCTGCATGTTGGAATTCGGTAGAACAAGAATTCACAGGGAGGCCTATGACTCTGCGAAGAGGAAACGGCAGTTCAGTGTTGGCAAGAGGAAAGGGAGTACACAGAAAAGGAGAAGCCATGGAATGCACTCGTTATGTCTATGTAATACAGGCGTTCCAACACATCTGCCAATTTGGCTGGGATTTCCTGGCAACACTTACTTCACAATATCATTATGCTGAACCAGAGGAGAGCATGACAAAGAACTAAGTGTTCATTTCCAGCATCAGATCTTTCAGCCACAGCACCTTATTCTCACTGACCTTCAAAGAGTTTGGTTAAAAGAATTTGCACAACCAGTGAAAAGATCGCAACATGCTGATACTTGTTCCAGAATTCGCAGATAACTATTAACTGATGTAAAAAAAGTGAAGCACGGAAGGCATATTACATGAAATACAAGCGTAACTCAAAACTTTACTGTTCAGAGCCAAGTAAAGATCTGTGTTCACTTGAACTTGATTCCCCATGCAGGAACTGAAAGTAGTTTTTTAAGCAAGCACTTATACAAAGTTTTTAAAAAATCAAGAAATAAATTAATTCTAATCAGATAACCCGATACCCCACACTGAAGCAGACCATCAACATGGTACAAATTACCAATCTGCATACATGGCCAACAGGTAATAAAGTATTTTGTGCCCCACCAAAAAAAAAAAAATCAAACAGAAAACCCTGCAGAAATCAAGATACAAACACAGTAATTTATGGCAGTATCTGTTTTTGCCCCCTGAATATCTAGTAATATATAGAAATAATTATTTATAATTTGAAAGTTTGTTTCCTAGCATTCTAAAACAAGAATTGGTCTAGATATAAATTCTGCCTCACTTGTGTTGCATTTCATGTGAAATTGGTATGCTCTATTTTTAAACTAAATAATAGTGTATTTATAATCAGTAATTATATACCACTTATTTCAGTGATAGCAGGGTAATTTAGTTAATGTTGTCACTTTTCAGGAACCCATTGCTTTTATATATTATCTCTTGGGAACCTTATTGTTTCATAACCTCTCACAACTACCAATTAAGTCAGTAGGAACTAGAGGCTCTTATTGCCACTGAAAGGTAGTCCCTTGAATTACTATACAAAAAGTGCTTTGCTCTTCAGCCTGTTAAGATGAGAAACTCAAATGTGGGTAATGAAAAACAGAGGTTACTGTCTAAATTCTGTGCCAGGTCTGGCTATTAAGCCCACACAGAAGCAATACTGCTGTACACAGTATTCATTGAAAATATAGAAAGACACCTCCTTTTATGCCAGCTTTAAAAACAAATGCTTCTGCTTCTAAAGCATGTTGCTTACTAGAAAGGAAGAGGAGAAGAGAACTAACTAGTATTCAATCAACACAGTTCAACAAAACAGAGGAAGTCTAGAATTTGCTGAAGAAAAAACAAAAGGAGTTGAGTGCTTTTACTTAAGAGAAGTCTTTTTGTTCAGTATGAGAACTACATTCAGGAGAGCAGAGCACTTGAAACATCCATGGGAACCTTTAAACACCTGACAGCCAGTCTGAACAAGGAGAATATCCCTGAGTTCTAATCACAGCTTACATGCTGAGAGACAAGCCACTTGCCCGAAAGGCAAACAAGTGTACCTGTTGGGAAGAAAAAATGTTTGTATGTAAACATTTTGAAACTATGTCTTAATCTTCAAAGACATGGACAAAATAAGATTTTTTAAAAACAACAACGAGATTGCAGCACTTCCTGTTACCAACATAAAAATAATTGAGTAAATACAGGCTAAGAGAACTCATTGTCACACATGTATTATACTTATCCCCAACATGGTTTACAAGCTAAGAAGCAACCTGTGTTTTGCACATTAAAAAGATAGTGATCAAGTCACAGGAGCAAACAACACTTGGAATAATGCTTAAAGCTTACATTTTCAAGACATATTTATTACCCTTACCTTTGATTTCCAATAATTTCATGTTTATCTGTAACTATTCTATTCTATTCTTCACAGAATCGTGTCTTTAGAAATTACAATGCCACATTGAAATTCCTGCAGGTAGGCAATGTACTTGAATGACAAGCTTGGGACACACCTTTTTTGTCTACTGAAGTTTTATTTTCAGTCTACAGTAAACAAGGTAATAAAAGCTACACACTGCTCTATCTAATCCACATCTTTCATGAGCATTACAAGTATGTCAAGATAGCAGGTCTTGCCATGAGGAGTGAGGTTATGTTTATTTGTGATCTTGATGTAAGCCATACATGC
Source organism: Iguana delicatissima (assembly GCA_948472985.1). NCBI lineage: Eukaryota > Metazoa > Chordata > Lepidosauria > Squamata > Iguanidae > Iguana > Iguana delicatissima. Next base: position 20,244 of record CAOKZL010002875.1, read on the forward strand.
TTAAAATCCATCAACTGCAATCTCAGAAGGCTTGAAGCTGTACAGTTCCAAATTGCAGATATGAAATGTTAATTGTTTTGACTCTTAGTAACAATTGGGAGGGGAGGGTTATAGTACAGAAAACACCATTCACAGAGTAAACATGCCATGTCCCAATCTCAATGAAGCCTTTTAAATCACTATAAGAATTCCAGCTCCAAAAGCCTATGCTTTTTTTTAGTAAATTCACTTATTTTTGCAACACAAGATGGTGACTTGTCCTGACGACTCTCCAACGCATGACCTGAAAGGATTAAACGCTTTCAGCCTACTATCTGAATAGTGCATGGATATAATCAGCATTAGATGTTCAAACTATATGTGACACTGACACTTGACACTGTCATATAAATCATGCCTAGTTATTTTCAGTGGAATCCTATATATGTCTATCAAGAGTCAATTTTTAATTTTATGTCTATGTATCAGAATTTTGAAAAGTTAATGGGTTTTTTTAATTAAAATTCCCAGACTCCTAAACCCTCCATTGGGGATTCTGGATTTCACAGTACAAAAAGTAATTTCCAAGATAATCTCTGTATTCATGATTAAGCATAGTGGATGGGCAACATTCCCAACATTTTAAAATGAAAAATTAAATTAAATTTTAAAGGAATTTTTAAAAGAAAAAAATCCTTTATAATGGAAATGTACTGTGTCATTACTGCATCATTCAAACACTGCTAAAGTGTGCTAAGCAAAGAGAACCTGTGGGGTTCCTCACACAAGCACACATGCATGCACACACACTTACTTTTTCTTATTTTCCCAAGTTGTATAGGGTATTATTGCCCTCTCTTGTTCCTGTTGTGTGCCTTCAAGTAATTTCCAGCTTAAGGATACCCTAAGGGGAAGGTATCATGGGGTTTTCTGGGAGTTGAGAGTATCTGATATGCCCTAAGTCACCCAATGGGTTTCCAAGGTCAAGCAGGGAACTAAACCTTGGTCTCCAAGGTCATAGTCCAATGCTCAAACCGCTACACTATGCTGGCTCTCACTGCTTTATATTCCACCAGTTAAAATGGGAGGAAAAATTTATAGACCACATCCAGGTTTGCAGAAGCGATGAGCGATGAGCCAGGAGATTTGATCTGATGAGTCCAAAACTGCCTGGGCATTGCATCCAGAATGCCTCACTACACATAAGACTTCTCATGGACAAGAATACAATCAATGGAATGGCTATACCAGTGCAGCTGAAACATCTGCACTGGATGAGCCCACTACTTAATGCTGAATCTTCCAAAAGTGATTACTTGTCTAGGGTTCTTCTGTAACATTTCATCCACTTTCTCTGACCTCCCTTTATTCATCTCATCTATAGAGACAGACAATTTAAAAATACTTTCCAAGGTATGAGTGTTGCAATTGCAAATATCTCTTAAAAGGCTGACACTTGTGGCCTTTCAAGTGACATACAGAATTAAATGCTACTTTCTGCATACCTGCCGAAAAGGTTACAAACTAAAAGGGCTCACTCATGAAATAGTCCTTCGCCACTTTTCCCCCTGTTGTAGAACCTACGCGCCTGAAAGCCCCCATATTCCTCACTTATGCTGATCTTAGAAAAAAAACTTAACAGAAAGCAGTCATTAAAAGGATGTGGGGGGGGCAAGAGAAAAGATGCAGGATAATAGAGTTTGGTATGGCCATCTCTCCTCCTACCCCTGGTGAATGGTGTTGCATTTATTTCTAGTGATCAATTTGACCATCTCTAGTACATCTGCTTAGGAGCTGAATAACAGCAATTGCCCTCCCTGAATTCATAAATAATGTGCAAGCTGACAAACAACTACAAGGAGAAAATATATGTGCCTTTCACAAGCAAGACAAATCACTTGTTCCTACTGAACGCTTCCACAGCAAGAGCTCACTAATTCGGTATATATTTGCAGAACATATGCATTGTGTCCAAAGCAGCACATTAAGAAAGATCCAAGCCACCTGGCTGCTTTGATTAGGTTATTCAACCCAGAGTTACCTCAGACTGGGAAATACATTCTGAAATAAGGATCTGTTTGTATGGAGAACAGCTTATCAATAGTAATTACGATTTATTGGTGGCTTCTTGCTTTGACCAAGTCTTTCAAACTGAAAACATAGCTCAAGCTATAAAACAAAACAAAATGATCATGTGACTTATTTCCACTCTAGCCTCTATTTAAATTAAATTAAATAACATTTCTAAAAAATATTTCAAAAATTATTTTTCATTTGGGGATTTGGTCATAAGATTCTCTCTTAGACCAAGAGCTGCTTAAACCGTAATTTTAAGAGTTCAATTATAAGCCTCTTTAAGCATGCTTGGTAGCAAAGAATTATGAACCCAAGGCCTAAAGAAATGTGTAGCAATAGTTGCATTCTACATGTGATGCTCCAGGTAATGACGAACAAGGAGAGTCTGACATGAACAAGTTGAGAGTTCAAATGAAAAATGGAACATCTTCAGCTATTATTAGTCAGTGATATGGATACCAAGTGATGAAGCAATAACAAATATCTCTCCACATAATATGCAAATTTTACACTTCTCCAAGAACCATCATAACAACACAAGAATGTCCAGTGAAGGGCTTTAGTGGATAAAAAGGATGCAGTTCCAAAACAATCAATGTTTGAGATTTTCTGCTAAAACCAGAGATGCCTCAGTCATCAGAAATATCCTATACGGATTCCTTGTAATGTACTTCTAAGTAGGATGAAGGATCATACTCATTTATATTTTACATTAGTCTGACTCAAATCTTCATACTACCCTTACTTATCTTTCCTCAGAATTCATGAGGGCTAAAACTAGGAGTGACATACTGGCCAAGACCCCTATGTAAACCATAAGATAACCAACACTGCTATTTTAAGTGGCATGTTCTCCAAGGAATTCACATTTTTTATTTGCTGAATGTACAAAGAACCCACAGCATGCTTAGAGATCCTGATAAAGCAGGATCACTACTGGGCTCCAAGTTCTGGTCACATAAACACCACATTATTAATGCTGTACTCCAGCCCATATCACTTACAATGGAAAAGTCAGAGATGCCAGTGGCTTGGGACATCCATATGAAAGTCCTCATAGGATGCTCATAAGTGGTCTTTAAAAAACACAATCTGCTGGTAAGGTTCTTCTGGGAAAAAGTACAGAGACACTGTGTATAGTTTTGGCTGAATCCTTAGAAGTCCCTTTCTTCACCACCATGTCTCTACCATTCACGTTTTCTTCTTGATCCTGTTTTACTTTTTCTAGTCAAATACCAGTTTCCTGAAACGAACTCAACCAAATGCAATCTGGTGCTTCTTTGTACCTTACACAATCTCGTCTATCACAGCTCTGTGAAGTTTCTTTGTAGCTTGCCCCTGATTAATCCTTTCCTAATTCCTTGTCTCCTCTGCCCTCTTCTTTTTCCTCACCACTTTCATTCAAACTTCCTTTTTGACTCCAATGTCCATTTTGTGCCCTTCATTTAGCCTTCATGCCCATGGTCTCTGCTTCCCCTAGATTCCCTATGCTTGTGAATCTCTTCTCAGTAATCTCTCATGTGAGACTGGTATGTGTGTCTGTGCGTGCGCAAGTGGATGTGTATGCCTTAAAGTTGCCTGCCAACTTAATAGCAATCTCATGAATATTTTTAGGAATATTTTAAGATGGTTTTGCCAGTTCCTTCCTCTGAAACACAGCCTACAGCAACTGGTATTTATTCAAGTACATTCAAGTACAAACCACGCTGCTTAGCTTCCCACATCAGACAGGATCTGGTGCTTTAGGGTATTTACGCCAGACATGAGATTTTAATCCTAGCTAATTGACCATTTTCCCATCTCTCACACAAGCCAGAGTGAAAACCATTTTGCACTTTGAAAAATTAAAGAATCCTAATCAACAGTGCTTGGATACTTCAAATACAATGAATGGCAAACTTTTCCACAAATAAGCCAAACATCATCAACCCTATCCCTTACTCCTTTACTACAAGTACATGGCTAAAACACTGTATTTTCTCCTGAGATGTTGGAGTTTTATCACAGACTGTTGAGAGTAATATTCTTCATTTTGGATTCCTCATCTATAAAGTAGGAGTCAGCCCCTTAGGTCTGTAGGAAAGATGATCTGAATAGGGACTGTCATATAGCTCAGGTATTTTGCAATTCATTATTAACAAGTATGTAAAATACAGATTTTTCTATAAGACTCCTTCCATCCTTAACTAAGCCACCACTGTTACTTATCTTGACATTCTGAAATGTGTTAAATGGTGGAACTCATACAGATTCCTTAAGTCATTATTCACTCTGTTAACCACTAATATCTTTTGTAAAGCAATGTCCAGAACCTTTTCTAACAGAACTAAAGATTCAAGAATAGAAAATATATTAGCCAAGTTTACAAAGGGTACAAAGAATATAATTGTGTCCTTAGCCATACATCATTTTCCAAGGCCAATTTCCTTCATGTGGAAACACTCCACAGTACAAAATGTATCCATGTTGTAAAAAGTATGCATTCCTAGGTGCTGAAAAACCTATAAACCTGTATTTCATCTGTTAAACTATTCAGTGTACTTCCCAAAATCTGTACTTGTTGCAAGATAAATCACTTCTTCCTAGATTACAGTGCAGACAGTTTTTCCACAGATCTCCTCTCAATGTAGTAAAACATGTGAAGCAACTTGAGATGAAAGATACTTTAAAAAAACCTTTATTTTCAAATGCTTGGAGAAAGGCAGGATATAAATAAAATTCATACATACCTTAGCTGCACAATTAAGCCTTATATCAGACAAAATCCACACTGACTGTAGAAGAAAACAACATATAAACTGTGGCTAAAATGAACATTTGCTCAGCTGCTCAGAAACTTGTCATAATTCTTAACTTAAGCAGGCATGCAAAGTTCCTGGAAATACTGATGATTCTGAAAAATTCTTTTCCTGGGTTTGGGAGAAGGAGAAAGCGAGCAAAGGAAGCTAAAATTCACAGAAAGTGGAAATAGGCACAATATTTACTGTCTTGTCAACTAAACTTACTGTACCATTTTAACAGCTTATGCGAACAAGTTGCGCTCTTTATTTCTACTTACTACAGTTCCCTATCAATACAGACATTGTTAAGTCTGGGGTATGTTCCTGTATTTTTGAACTGGAGGATATTTTTCTTAGAATCATAGCGCATCCGTATGTGAGCAAGACAGCATTTCAGTACAAAGCTGCTATTTCTCCATTTCACTGAGGCGCCATGATGCTGTAACTCTAAAAACAATTTTAGAAAAGAAAAAGAGAAGGACGAGAAAAGGATGAAAGAATTACCTTTTCTTTAACAGCAACTGGTTGTGAACATGCTCCATTAATTTTCTGAGGTAAGCATAAAATCTTTTTCATAAAAGGCTGCTAACCCCATTGAAAGTTGCAACTCAGAAACTGTAAAACCTTTGGAGGATGCTGACACCAGCTGTTTAGAAAGGCAATACACTCATATATGACATATGGATCTGATAACTACTATACAATATAGAATCTCCTCTGAGAATAGCAAACACAGTATTCCGTCCATTTTTTTGTCCTTCATTAGCAAATAACCATTCCTCTTTTCCTTAGAGCTGTGCTACTCAAAACAATTTTAGCCAATGGGCATAAATCTGACATCAATTCCTAGCAAACTGAGGAAAAACTTGCTAGTCCCCCACATTAAATAGCTTCAGAAGTATTGCTTTGAGGTATTTTATATCTTCTAAAGTTGGCAGAAAAAGAAAATAAAAATCGGTTAGAAAACCAGAACAAAAAAGGGAGGTTTCTGCTTTGACTTTCTTATTCTAAAACAGAGCTTAACTGACTAGGACTTTACACTGCCTCTATGAGCACGTGCATGCACATACATGTGAACACACGACACACAAAATAAAGTAATAACACAAAAGTAATTACACAAAGTAATCATGCAAAATCTTTTAATCTGCCTGCGCGGCCTGCTGCAGTTCTGGATTTGGTGACACGTTTCAGGCAATGAAGAGCACTTAAACCTGTTACCAGCACCCACCTCTGTTCCTTTACCTGTTACCCAGCACCTTGCTTCCACTCTACATACACGTAGCTGAGAAGAGGGGAAAAATATTCCTTCATAACAAGATACATGTTCTATCATAAAGAAACCCAGTAATGTAAGTCTCAACACACAGTTCAGGACCTTTCTAAATCATGTCATTTGCTGCCAACTAGGTTTAGATCTCTACAATACAACCTGTAAGTGTTCCTTTATGTTTTACTTTTAGAATAGGAGAAAATAAATCCAACAAACTTTTGCTCTTCAAAATGACAATGTGTTCAAGATTTTAAGAACTAAACCTCACATACCTTATTCCTAATTTTACATAGCTTTGATCAGAAAGACTTGTCTCACAACATGCTCCTCAAATTGTCTGAGATCCTTCATATCTGCCATGTCAGAACATCCAAGATACTTTTAAAATCTTCCCTGAATTTATAAAGCAGTTGGGACTCATGAGCAACCAGTGTGTCTTGCAGCTTAAGGAAGAGGTAATAGTTTCCTTCAAAACTTTTCTTGTATTGAACTATATAATTTGAAACTCAAAAGCCTTACCATGCAGATTTTCTGTGTGGCGCTAAGGAGATGCAAGCACTTTTAAGAGAATAGTGCCAGAATGCCAATTCATATGTTAAGCAGACATATGGTGCAAAATCCATAGTAAAAAAAATAATTGGAAATGAGTTCAATTTCATACATTGTAAAACGAGAACTCTTGATGGTAGGTATAATGCACGAAGAAGCCAACCACTTGTCAATATCTTAAGGAGAATCTTTTCACTAGCGACAAAGACATCTGACAACTGCTTGGACAGCTTTGTATACATAGTGAGTGACTTGAATCAACCTGTAGTATTTATCACAGGATTTATGCCTGGGAAAGAACCAAAGAACTATGAGCCTGTATCCAAATCAGAATTGCTATATGCAATAAATGAACTATAACGAGCAAAATGTCAGAGATGGCAATATAATTAAACAACAGAAAAGGTTGAACAAGCCACTGATTTATTCGTCAACACACTGGTTCATGAATGACTAGAATTCTCAAAACTGATTCTCTATCAGAGGTCATTTCACTGTTTTTTCTAGTAACGTCTTAACACAAATTCTCCCATCTCAGATATCCCTATGAAAAAATCTGAAATCACTGATGTATCTGCCATTAGTTTTCATCTGTTTCTCCTCCCTCATGCTATACTTGATTAGAAGGAGTAGTTGGAGCAACAACAGGACAACAAGCAGCCTCAGAGAAGCATGACAAATGTCATTAATCTTGCAATTTTGATACGAAATTTTTGTTCAAAGTGAGTCTGAATTATGTCTGTTATTTTTGCACATACAATAATATTTTATGGAAACTGGTTATAACCTCTGTTTAGCTGACTTTTTCATAAAAGAATATTTTCATAAAGCAGTGAGCACCTTAAACCATCCAGATTCCCCATCAAGGGTAATGACAATTTTAGTAGTAATTACTGCTAAATGCCTCACCATTTGGTGAGAATAAAGTGGTTTTAAAAACAAAAACACAACTCATGTTAAACCACTGCTCATATATATCTACCCAGACAAGATTTTTATAAAATTATGATTCTTGCAGACCATTTAGAAAGTGGTATCACTTAGATGAAAAGACCATATTTTTCACACTCTTTCAGCATCAAAGTATTCTCTTTATATAATGGTTTCTGCCAAAATTTAACTATCAGTTAAACTTAAGACCTACTTGGGACTGTCAAGCCACCCTAAGTGCTAGATGAGTGACCAGCTACTTCTTTTTTTTGCTATAGTGCTAACCAGCTGTTTAACTGCGAAATGGCTTTTGAATTGTGCTGACTGCAACCAGCACTCTTCAAGCATGCACCACAGAGAAAACAGTGTGAGAGGAAGCATACTCAGTTAACAATTCTTTGCATTCAGTAACTAAATTCAGGTTCTTAAGCATATAGTGCTATGGATGCCTAATGAAATCTCATAGCAGCAGAAATACTTTAACTTCCAGTAAAGCACTGAACAAACACCAAAGTATATATAGTCCATCCTACTAAAGATATGCAAACCAGGCACCAATACTTAAGCTTTTCAAAAGCTCATTAATGTATTTGGGATAGAAATATAGTATCACAGATTTATGGGAAATTATTTACTACAAGTTATGGACCCTTTAAATATTTTAAGCAATTTAAACAGTGAGTACAACAAAGTAGCAAGGAGTGATAACAGGACCATCTCTTCAATAATTTCAATGTGTCATGCACAGCCAGGATGTCATCATTTGCTAAGAATAATGCTGAATGCAAAGACGTGTAATTTTGAATGAGATACGGGCAAAAATAATACTGAAACATTTATATTCTACCATTTGTGACAAGAAATTACATACACATGTACATAGATGTGTGTACTCTCTCTTTCTCTGTCTCACTCTCACATACACTCCCTGTACCATCCATTTTTAAAACTATTATATTACAACACTGTACAAAAATAAGTAAGCAGGTGTGAATACCACTAATGCCTTTTTATTACAGCCTCATTATCCCTGGTAAATTCATACACTGTACCTGTTTCTGAGGCCTGAGATACTGTTTGCCCTCACCAGTTACGTCTTAGCTGTTCTGTTCTTCTGCATTGAAAAATAAAATTTCTTTTGAAATGAAGCCAGAATTTTATTTGTTAAATACGTTAGGGCAACAAAGAGAAACAAGATCTCATCAGAAGACATTGTTATATGTAATAACTGCTGCAAGATTGACATATGCTCAATATTGGAAAGAAAGAAATTATATTGATATAAAAGAATGAAAATTAAAAGTCCTGGATATGGTAGAGACAGAAAAGTTAACTTTTTCACTTAGAAATATGCCAATCCAGAACTTTGAAAGAGAATGCCAAGAAGTGATGAATTGGATAAAAGAATAAGAAAAGGAAGGAATAAAGAAAGATTGATGAAAAGTAGACAATGTAAACTAATGATGTAATAGATAAAGCATAAGCTGCAATGTAATAATGTTAAAAGTAAAAGTGTAAGATTGTTAAACAGAAACAATGTATGTATAAGGAACGTAAACACAGACTCAACTGGAAAAAAGATGCTTGGAAGCGGGGAAGATTTTTTAATTTTTTTAATCAAAATTATAATAAAAATACATACCAAAAAAAAAGAAAAAGAAAATTTCAAAAGGATTTTAGCATAAGCATTTTATAGCTAACAACAAGGTAGGACAGACAGAGAGGTCAAGGCTTTCAAATTTTTTCCCACATAAAAAATTAGCAGCTTCAGTATGCCAGATGTCTGTACAAACAGAAAGTTATCATGAATACTGGCATTGTTCCTTATTCCTCAAACATAATTTATCATTATTATTTTTTCAAGGACAGAAGTGTTGATTTGGATTTCATATTGACAGAAGCATACATTTCAAAACTCTTTCAACACAAAGGTTTTGGCAATAAAAGTACAGTCAGGAAAAATATAATAGCACAGCTAAAAACATAAATTAATCTACCTGACCCCTATACATTCCCAAGCCCTCTTTCTCATCCTCCATCTCCAGTAATACAGCATATAATACAAACAACAATAACGTGGAAAGAATTAGAGATGTTTACATAGTAAACCATTATGCATCTTGATGTATAACATTATCTATAAAGATTAATACTATATCTGAATTGCTTTATAAAGAAAAATATTCCTACATTAACACACATATTTTTAAAAAACTTTGTGATCAATTTTAGAAATTGCCACTTAGTTGCAATAAAGAAAATTCAACTTTGCAAAACAGAAACAGTCAATATAAAGTAAGAAGAACCTTCTTACATAAACCAAGTATCTATGAAGATGTAAAACTGTGACAGCTAAATCTCTTTTTCAATGTTTGCATGACCAAAGATCTGTGTAGATCACTGTAGAGCCTTCTATCTGTTCCCCAGTTCCTCCTCCCTAGTCCTCCTGTGGATATCAGGTTATAAATATGATAGGGACAAAGAAATGTGAGCTAGCCATTTGTTTAACATGGCTAACCTCAAGCTGTTTCTGCTTTTACAAGCTGTTAAGCTCCATCATTATATTAGAGTCTCCAAGTGCCCAAACAGAGGAGGGTCACATATTTAAGAAACTGTATACTCCTTGCTTTATGGTATACCCTCTTGAGTTGGTTGCAGTACGACCTTTGACACGACTTGGGGCTTAAGGTTATAAAGCAAAGCTGTTCCAGTAGATTTTAAGTCCAGCTACAGCATAGCCATAGCCCCAAGACACAGTTACCAAACAAGTCCATACAGGAAATCATTGAAACAGCTCAGGAAGCAGGATTCAAAGCTTTAACATGTACACCTCAAAAGAAATGTATTTGTAGTTTTGGCAAGCAATAAAACCAGACTGGGGAATAACAGTAATAAGAAGAACTAAAACAACAAATAGGAGTAGGTGCGCTTTAGTTTGAAACAGGATACATTAAGCAACAGATCAAATGTTCATATGTAATTGCCAGCATAATTTCAGTACTCAGCACAGCACAGCAGCACTTGTGGAAGTCTACTGCCTCCATAACAGAAGGATTGTCCAACATGAAAGGAGAAAGAGATGCCTCAGTGGTAGCTGACAAAACAAGAGGTATAGGATAGCAACAGTCGATTGTTCCATTTTCAAATCGTTGTGTTGTCCTTCACAACAAAAACCAGCATGGCTCCAAAATACAAATTGTGTCAAATATATATAAGAACATGAACACACATAAACCACTGTGTATGTAAGTGCCTTCAAGCTGCCTGTCACTTATGGCAACTCCATAAATTTCATAGGGTTTTCTTTGCAAGGAATACTTTGAGGTGCTTTTGCCAGTCCTTTCCTCTGAAATAAAGCATACAGCATCTGGTATTCTTCGGTGCTCTCTCACTGAAGTACTAACCAGGGCTAACCTTGCTTCCAAGATAAGACATGAAATGACGCCTTTAGGGTATTCAGGCTACCAAAATATTAATTCCACTATATGAGATATTTAAACACAGTTACCAGTTTCCAGGTATATATTGTGCTCTATTATTCATAAATATACAGTGTTTAAAAATTACCTTTTCCTCATCAACAAAATGCAATTTATTTTCTTTAGGTAATATTACTTTGGGCCTGTTAAAATTGAACCTGTGTGACAGGAAAACTTAATTTTGAATCACTCGAGCCAGTAAGACATAGAAACTTCATATACTTTCCTAACAATTGTTTATCTTATTTCATCTCCACCTACACTATATACACACTCACCAAAGTTACTAGACAAAGAAATGGGGCTGAAAGTTTGCAGTATGAAAACATATATGGTAAGCACCATCAACATAAAGCAAAGAATGTTATAGCCAACTAGAGTTTGTTTTGTTTGTGCTTTAGCTAAATCATGGCTTTTTTTAAAAGCACTGAAAAAAGAATAAATGACAGGAAATGCATTAAGGGTAAGTGTAAAAAGAGAAGAAAAAGAAAGAAATCTGAAGTACTTACTGCAAAGTACACACAGCTTATTTTTAGAAACTTTCAAGTGCAAATGGATAAGGAGAAGAAAAGGTTAATTATAAGTGACACTATATAATTTCTATTGAAGAGAATCCTGAGGCATGTAAAAAGAAAGGTTACCCCGAAGTCTAATAAAACATTACCCTAGAATGCCTCTTTCTTATATACAGAAGGAAGCTGCTATTGTTTTCTGGTTGGGTAGGCAGCTGGCACTACACTTTGACCTCCAACCCTGACTCAGCAAGGAGCTCATTTATGACCTCAGGAGAATCAATCAATTAAATGAGATCATTCAGGAGAAAATCTCACAGACTGTCTTCCATCCACAGCTATCCTCTCATTCCCAGACACATGGTGGCATGCAAGTTCAGTCAAGCTTCACAATTCTATTTCCTCCATAAATTCTCCATTTTTCATGTGTGTGTGATAGGTTCTTTCCTTCTAATTCAAAGCTGCTTTCACAGTCATGTAAGTGGGTGAGAGCCTTCTATTCTTGCTTTAGGGTTGGTTATTTATGGCATTCATACCATCTATTTCTATTCAGACAATGGAAATAGACTGGTTTAAACTCAATCTACAAGTAATTTATGCCAGAAACATTCACATCTAAAGTTTCTAACAGAAAAAATGGAAATTGGAGAGTGATAATAATTAATATTAAATATATCCAATAAATCTACAAAGAAAATCAGTTCTATTACCATATGGAACATTTTTTAAAAAAAAATACATTAGTACCATCAAAGCCTTTACCTTTGCCTTATACATGGACACAGAGGAAGATTTTAATCATGACTTCTCAGCATGCCATGTAATTCCACACCACACAGTGTGGTCACAGTTTATTTATGAAAGTGGCCAGACCTAGACAAGGAAAAATATTCTCACCAATTATCTCCAGTAAAGTCCTTCACAGGCTGTTTGAGGATGCTATTGTGCCACATGGCATAAGAAGATCTTGCAGCCAAGCCAAGGATCATAGCTCTTTGTGTTTGCTGTGATCTAATCGCTTTTACTATTTAATGCAAATGACATGCCAATGCAGGGCGTGTGTATATATGTGCATGTATTTCATAGGGTTTTCTTAGGCAGGGAATACTCAGAGGTGGTTTTGCCAGCCTATAGCACATGGTATTAGTTGGCAGACTCCCATGCAAATACTAGCCAGGCCTGATCCTGCTTAATTTCCAGGATCAGGCAGAATCTGGTGCCTTTAGGCAGTTTAGGCAACAACAATGCAGGGAAGGGAAAGCAATTGACTTCCCCATTATTATAGTACTCAGAATAAGACACTACTGGATGTGTGTAGGTGTGCTTACCTGCATTTCCCCCCAATATTCTGTTTAAAAAATTATCATGCATAACCTTCACAAAAAAAGGCAGACAATTTATAGTGATTTTTTTAAAAAAGAGTAAACTGTAGAAAAAGCTGTGGCAGTCACTGAAATTCCCATGTCCTTCCCTGCTTATAATTTTTGCTCTATAAATCAGAAATATTTAATTAATTATTACTTCTCAGTAAATCTTCTATCTGACTATGGAAGACAGTCGTGAGAAGTTATCCCTAACAAACCAAGACAGACAATGTGTTGAAGTGGTCTGAGCACTGGAGTACAACTCTGGAGACCAGGATTCAAATTCCCACTCAGGTATGGGAATCCCCTGGGGGATCTTGGGCAACTTATATTCTCTTAGGGGAAAGTAAAGGCAAAAACCTCTCTGTAAAATCTTGCCAAGAAAACCCTGTGATAGGTTCACCATAAATCAGAAGCAACTTGAAGGCACACAACAAAAAAATCAGGATAACAAGAACTGTAAGATTATCTGCAATAATCTTGTCTTGGGAATTACTCCTTTATCAATATAGATTAATACTAGCAAAGAACACATTGCCATGCAATTTTTCAATCTATGAAACTTATTGCCTAATGTTCATGAGTGTACATGTATACAAAATTAGTTTTTTTAATCTAATAATCATTTCAGAAGTTTTTTAAAGCACAAATCTTTAGACTTGTGTCTACAATATATGTAAAGATCACTGAAGGATGCTTCATGAGTTTATTTTATATTTAAAAATATGTCATATAATCCATCATCATATATGAAAATACTAGACTGACACAACCTAGATTTGAAAAACAGACTGCTTTTGGCTTCACAACTATTTATTTTTATTTACTTGCAGGTGGTATGCAATTCTTAATTTTACTACAGCAGCAGCTAAGTTATATGATGCATTTTAAAATGCTAATGTGATAGACTGACATCATGATAAGTAATGAAATCGGTTATTTTATTAAATATAATGATTTTAGAATTTGTATGAGTTCTCAAATTATTCACAATTGATTTTATTTGTTTTCTTTTTCCTGCTCTTGTCATGACCTTTGCCTTTGACAATGGAATCTAATTTGCATTTACTAACTGACAGTTCAACAGAATATGTTCTTCTATACATAATGTCATTTACTAAGGTATTTCCAATGGGCATAGAGTAGGGTTCCAAAGTACAAATATACATCATCAATAAGAGCTTACTGTACACTTAAATCTTTACTGTTTTAAATTACTGAGAAGGTGGAGAACAAGCAAAGCCATCACCTTGTCATGCTTTATACAAAAAAAGAAACTTTGATTTTCTACACAAAGTGTAGGAAGTGTAGGAGCTCTCTCATATTTTGTAAAACTGTCTGCTTCCCACGTCAGGATGCTTAAAAGGCTGTCCATTTATAAGATGTTACACAAATTTATTTTATTAAATTATTTGGTTTAAGGCCAGATTGAAGATTTTTTTTCTAAAAAAGCCTGTTCATCTAAGTGCAATACACAGACTATACCTCTTCAAATGTGAACACATTTAAATAACAGATAAAAATCTGCTGGCGTCCAGAGAGCTCCAAAGTCTATCAGCTCCAGCCAGTGGTATAGATAGTATTCAGGGGAGATGGGAAAAGGAGTCCATAACAGAAGGTCAACAAGTTTCCCAGACCTGCTTTCAACCATTTGAATAAAACTGACACTAGCCTAAGCTAAAATAGTCACAGAAGTACCATTTAGCCAAGAGTAGGCAAAATTTTGGGGTGAAATGTTCTCTCACAGAAAAAGGACTGTGCAGGGTCACAGTCTTGGAGCCCAAGACAAGAGCGTGAGGGCTCTTCTCTGTCTCTGTCTCTCTCTCTGCTCACATTCATTTATTTGTCCATATACTACATATTTATTCTCTGTTCTCCTCTCCCAAACAAACATACCCAAGCACACTTCTATACGCACACACGCATACGCAGAGAGAGACTTCTATTCACAGAAACATTCACTATGGTTCCCTCTCTCACCATCCTATTGCTGTCATTGATTATTTTATTTTATTATTTTAATTGGCATGGGATACTAACAGACCCAATGTCACTATAAACACATAGGTTTGGAATAGTTTTGCTGTTCCAATTTGATACATCAAAACAAAATTATACACAAAACCAAAACGTAATCAAAGAATTCCTAAGTACTAAATTGAATTGGCACTAACAAGCAAAAGATGTAATAAAGAATGAACAAAACTGTTTTGATATGGAGGAATGATGTCTATGATCATGTAATTACTAGTAATTATATCAGTCAATAAATGCATAAAGAAGTATGCTCTTCATTGGCCCTGGACTTGTTTTATAATCATTGCTTATAATTAGTCTTGATTAATATTTCACGTTGCATATGAATGACAATACTGAACCAAAATTATATACACTGATCTACACAGATAATACTTATGGCCTGATTTGTGTTTCTGTTTTAAACCCATGTAAATGAATGGATGGACAGATGAGCAGGTTTAGATAAATTCTGCCATCCTAGTTTATTAATATAGAAAATGTAGTGTCTTCAACACAGTCATATTAACCTCTAGTACTACCTCACTGGTACTAAAATAATTGGCAATACTGCAAAAAGAAAAGTTTTACTTGTTTCAGATCCATAAAAAGCTGACTCAGGCCTGTGCTAAATAGAGTCAATGTGGTAAATGGGCCAATGAATTTTTTTTCAAATGTATTTTATTATTTCTTATCCTGTGTTGTTTTTTAAAAAAAACACCAATCATCCAAAGTGATTCACGGTATAATTTAAAGGAAAAAAACAAACATTTAAAACACTAAGTTCAACCTAAAAAAAAAATATGACAGGCTACATATTGAACTACTTTTCCTCAGTCTGTGGTTGAGACCCCGCTGCAATTGCAGCTTCTGTTGGAGGCAGCGGGGGAAGTAATTTTACTTTCTTCCTGTAGCCCTAAGTGCCACATCATAACCTATGCTATTGCAATGGTCCCCTACACTCCCTGGAACAGATTTGATGGAAGTCAATAGGGTGTACAAACAAGGAAAATATAAATTTAAAAAATCCCTTCCCCTAATTCTGCCAACAAAAACACATAATGAGCAGAACTCTGCTAAGGGAATAACCTTGATGGAATAACAACGCTGCATCATCAATTGCAAAAGTAGCAGAATTTTTAAAACTACATGAGCTGTAACCTAATTAAGTTAGGTTAGTAGGCTATAAGCTGTATCAATTAAGAGGTTTAAGTATAACACAGCAACTGAGATTCCATATAAGTTACTCAAAGATGTGTCTTAAAGATTGGATCAAAGAAGTGCATATGTATTTCCTTCTAGGATTTCTGAAGTCATCAAGGAAGGGAAATGGAAAACACAGTAGCAATCCTTATTAAGGACTATCCCCATGCAGAGCTAAGGTGATTTGTTCATGAAGTTTCATCAAAACCTCTACAGTATGTGGAGTTGCTTCTGTATACATCAGCAAGAGTGGGAAATTCTCCAGCATTCTATTTGTGCATAATCCAGGAAGGGAGCAGAGTGCAAGGAACTCACTGGGTCAGGCTTTCAAGCCAAGGTTCTTGGAGATAAACCACACTGTGATTACAAGCTCTGATCACATAACCAGTGAACTTCCACTGTGCTGATAACTTGCTGCCTTAACAAACCAAAATATTTTCTACTACACCCATCTGTGTGTGAGTGCAGGGGCGGTGAGGGGGAAGAATAGAGTACATGGAATGAAAGAAGTCTTTGTTTAGGTAGCGAGTAATGACTTATTTAACCTTACAAGACAACAAACAACACATAAACCAGACAGTATCCTTTAGGCTACAAAAATAAGCTTGAGCAATGGAACTTTCCTGCTCAAACTGCTAACACCTTTTTGCTAACACCTTTTTGTAACCTCACATCCACAGGGAGACAACGTGAAGCACCAGCATTGACAAAAGGACTTGGAGCATTCCTCCTATGTAGTGAGAGGTTTGCCTTATTCTCAAGAGATGAAAGATCTGACATTCTTTCAAAACTACATAATGTAACAGATACGCTCCCATCTGGTAACTTGTTCTGGATCCCTGAAGAATTTCCTCCTCTCTTTTTGCCTGTCTTTGAACCATTCAGCCAGGGAGGGGGAGCCTCTCTGTGAGAGGCTGCAACCAGAACATTCCACTGCAAAATATTTTGAAAGGCATCACTGACTGGTGTTGCAAAGGCTGTACTCTCACTGATGCACAGCCACAGTTATCAAGCAACATGGTTATACCTGCCCCTCCCTTTTTTTTTTTGGAGGTGGAAAGTGTAGCTGAAAATGTTTTACTAAGAACTGTTTGATCTAACAAAAAGGACAGGAGAATACAAATTGACTGCAGGATGCTTATTGGGGGTGGGGGCGGTTTGGTAGCATTACATTGCTACTCTATTTGACTTTAACTGGCAACGGCACCCCCTGCTGGCTCGTACTCTGAACTTCCTTACTCTAATTTCTGGTCTACAAAGATTATACACACCAAGCTGAAACTAAACTATTGTGTCACAAATTTGCTTTACTTCACACCTTTATCAGCAGCTATTTCACACTAAACTAGTTTCCCAGATCTCGCAACAATGGTGTGCACTCAACATCATATGACAAACACCACCAGATCTATTTTTGCCCAAGGCTGTAGAAAATCCACTCTATCAAATGGTCCTTTCCACAGAAATTGAAACGTGCGCTCACTATATATCACAGGGTACAGTCCAGACTGAACTTCATACAAAGTAGTAATAAGTATTCTGCAGGTTAATAGAAAACACCCCACCCCCACCAACACACACGGAGAGAAAACACATTCAGAGAACTATAATAGAAATCAAAGAATTAACCTGACCATTCTTCTTTGTTTAACTGGCACAGGTAGCAAGGAATAGTAACAGATGTAGCAAGTGCTGCTTCTCACATTAGTTTTGCATGATTGGCCTGAAACCTGTGTACAAAAGCATTAAAAAAGAGTGAACTGATTAGAAGCACACTTTCTCTGCAAAATATACAGGGCATGATCCTTTGTTTCTGCTTCTGAACATTCCAAAGAGAAAACAAAACGCACCCTTCAAAACTGATTCACTATTGCTGTATTCTAGAGGGCAAACCACGGTCACCAGATAGCCTCTGAGGGATGCTGAAGAGACAGGCGATTCTTAATTTTGAAATAAACATTGAGAATTCCCCAGTGCAGCACTATGACAAATGCTAGAAATAAAATCTTAGGGATACTTAAGCCAATTGAAATAAATGTGATTCGCTTCTAAGGATGCATGTTTAGGATCAGACTATCAAGTTTTGGGAGAAAATGACTATTTTATATAGATGTTAGCAACCTTGTTTCCATTTCCACTGGAAAAAACCGCTATTTCACAAAAACATATTGATATTACATAGCAACAGCTTTCTACCCTACCATGGCATCTCCCCTTTCATCACTGCTGTAGTATCTCAGAGGTCTGACAGAAAATCCTGTGTAACACAAGCAGCGAGATTGTCTAAAAGCACATTCCCACCATCATCAATTGGAAACGCTTACTTAAGGAAAACTGCTGCTAATATGTTCCAGACAGCTATGTCCCTAAAATGACAAAGCCCCAGTGTACAAAATATGCATCACTTAACCTGACGGCAGGAGCTTTGATCGTCTTTCAGGACCGTTCTTTTTTCCTTCTTGTCTGATACACCATCCCATAGTTTCCTGAGCAAACTTGCTGCCTGTTAGTCACACTGCAACAAACCATTTAGCTTAAGCTGTACAAACTTCCCTAAAATGTCATCTGTTTCCATCCAACGCAGCCATGTATTTTATATTGAAAGAAAGTTCTAGAAACACACAGAAAGTTAAGCAGAATATAAAGATAAGGATTCTCCTCCCTGTTCTTAGTATTCTTTCTACATTCTCCTGATCTGGTAGGAAAAAAAAGAAAAACCTTAATCTCTGCTGCATGCCAAAGAATGATTTTCAAAGGTTAAAGATGATTAGGATATCACAGTCTAGAACATCGACGGGCAACATCTTCCAGATGCTGTTGGACTGTAGCCCCCATGATACTTTACCACTGGCTATCTTAGCTAGGACTGATGGGAACTGCAGTCCAGAAATAACTGGAAGGTTGCAAGTTGTTCATCCCTGTCCTAAAATATCATTTTCATTAATGACTGAATAATGAAAGAAAGAGCTTCTAACAATGATTAAGCGATGCCTTATTTTTATAAAACATTCTAAGTATACCATCTGACTCATTTTGTTTAGCCACTAAAACAATTTTAATGACCAGCTCAGGAGGCATATCAAAGTGCCAACTAGCATCATGTTTTTTATCTTATCAACTACATGAGCAGAACACCTAATATATTCAGAAAGTTAACCCTTTCCCTTCATCTTCCCAATAAGTACTAAGGATAAGAGGATAAAATTAGCTGAAACAAAAAGGTCATATTAAATCAACTGGATTGCTTAAGGTTCTACAAAGCCTAATTTCCTCAGTGCTCCCATATTTAATACTGGCACCCTTCCAGCACTCTGCAGTGTCAAGATTATACACATCACAAACCATTTCATTGCATGGAATAGTTGTCTAAAGCTTCAAGTTAATTAGCTACAAGAGTCACTTGGAAAAATCCAGTATAATGTCACTTCTAATCTACAGGATTTTAAAACAAGAAAAATTGTTTTCCAAACAAACCACAAACATATCTCATCAGTCAATATTGTCTACTTTTGTACAAAAAGCAAAATAAGGGTGATAAATGAAAACCACCTTCCTTGTGTTTAAACTAATACGCCATTAATATGAAAAGAATTTGACAGTTTACATAAGGGATGTGACCTGGTGCCAACAACCTCTGGCTTCTCCATTTTCCAGATGGAAGGAGATTAGTCTAAAGCCTTTATTCTCATAAGAAGATTTCCCCCCCATGGAAAAACTATAAAGGACAATTCTGTTCCAAACTTCAAGTCTCCTTCACAAACGTCTACTCAATTCTGGTCCCTTACTAATGCCTATTAAAAGAAGCCCCTAGGCCTGAAGCTGTTGGGAAAAGAAGACTAATGCAAACTCCACTTTAATGCCTGCCTTTAAAAGATCTATTGACAAAAGCAGTGGGGATATTCTGGACCAATGTTAACTTAAAGAAAAAGATTGGTGAGTTTCAATTGTGGATGTGAACGCCTGCTTGAGTTTGATCTTGACGAGTTTAAGGCCGGGGAAAGTTAAGCCTACTTGCATGTTAAAAATGCATTAATTTTAAATTCAGTATGTACTACTTCTCTCACTTTGATTTATAAGCATCACCGAAAAAGACTTTGAAGGACATCCCTGTTTAAAATGGTAAAGAGACGCTGAACAGGACACTGTCGCTTCTTTGAAAATGTTAATACAAAAAACTGTTTATTGACAAAGCATGACAATATTGCCCATTAATCCTTAAATACAGCAAAATTGAAAAGCGGATGTTTTCAGTGCTGCTCAATAGAAGACACTGATAGTTGATTAAAGTGAGAACACCTCTCAAACAACTTATCTCAAGCACAGAGAATTTCTTGATACATCTAACTGGTCAGATAAAAAAACACACTGCAAATTTATCACTCAACTGGAATGGAAGTTGGCCCAACAGGTTTATACCAGCCTCAGTTGTAAACAAAAAGTCCACCATACCTCAGACTCCTTTTTGACACTGATCTTTTGCTATTTCTCTGAAATGCATCAAGAAGTTGGATGTAGTAAGAGCAAGCCTACATGCTTTCATCTCCCTGTTAGAGATGAGAAGATCAGGTGGGGTGGAGAGAATCCTAAAATAAGAAGGGGCTGCATGTGGGCGGGGCCTACCATATTTGCCCCACATATATTTTCTGTTTTTCAATGCAAAAAACAAAAACAAACAGAATCTTGAGGGAATGTGGTAGAGGGAAATGTCATATTCCTTTTAAAATAAGACTGCGATCACTCATAGTATCAGCTCCTGCACAGGAAGTGCACAGTACAAAAATATGAATGCGAGACAAGCCACAGACTAGTTTGGTGCATACTGTAAATGTATACAATAATCAGATCTAAGAAACATTTATCCATCTAGCAGGTATTGTCAATTCATGAAAGCCTTGAGCTTTCTGCACCCCAAGATGAAAATGAAGACCAGATTCAGAAGTTAATCTTCCAAAAACTGATGGAAAACGTGTTAATGCTAGTGTTCAAGGCTCTCATTACTGTTTATGTGTGAGTACTATTTCCACAATTCTCAATGTTCATTTTAACCATGCTCATTTAATATGATCCTATCTTATTGCACATTGTGATTGCATGGGATTCCATCTAAAATATATACTTTATTTTATTTATTAATAAATTTGTTTCTATTTTCATGTTTTCCCTACTTTCCAAATGGCCAAAATTACAATACATATGCTTAGGCAGCACAGGGTGCAGTGGTTTGCACCTCTCTCTTTAGTATAGAGTACACTCACAATTTTGCTTATATAAAAGCAACATGCTTTTATTTTTAAATTTCATAAACATGCCTAACAGTACAATTGTATCAGCTTAGCCATCAAAACAGCATTTTATATTGCTAAAACAAAACATATTTAGATTTGATATGAAGTATAGCATATATTTGAATTATCTCCAGAATTTCTGTTTGATTCCCCATAATGGTTTCCAATTCTCCTAAAATTTCACAATGCTACTCTCTCTTCCGATTCTGGAGCTCAAAATGGGATATGAAGGCTGGAAGGTTATATGGCTGGCAGGTTGTATGGCTGGAAGGCTAGATGCTTGTATTGCTCAGCAACTTCAAGGTATCAGGTGAACCTTAATGCTAGAAAGGAGCACAGTTTACCTCTCCACTTTAACACAAGATTTGGAGAAAACCCCACACTCAATCATTCAACCTGTGAAGGGAGCAAACAAGATTATCAAACCCTTTTCAACACAGGAGCCTGCAACCTAAGTTTTCAGGACAACCTTCTATTGGAATAATCTGTCCAAGGACACGTGTTAATGATGCATGGGCCAGAGCCAAAATGGGGTAAATCCACTCCTTTTTCATTACCTTCCTCACCTTACCCTTTGTTACCCGCAGCTTCTAGCCAGACTTGGGGGGGGGCACCAGATATCATTTTGATATCAGTAATTTGGCCTTCCTTACCACGTGGTTGCGAGGCCCCCAGACAAGCACACAAACAGGCTCAGTCGCTAATTGCTGGAATATTCACAACAATACAGGCTGGCCAGAAATAGCCAAACAGCCGCTTCAGGAGACCTCACGGCAAGTACCCTGATTATGTATGCACACTACTTACAGAGAACTCCCTGCCCCGAGCAGGCAGCTTGATGAGCTGAATACTCAACTGTCAAGCACTCTGCATTTGCATACTGGCTACACTACTGACAATTCAGACTTAATTCAATCGTGCTAAATTCTGACCTTTCGGAGGCTTTGTCTCCAGCCCAAAACTCATTGTTTTCCCCAAGTACGGACTAGCCTGTGGCTGCAATTTCCCCTATAAGAACCCCTGACTTTGAGACTTCTTCGGATCGCTCCCGACTTCCATACCTCTTTGCTGCCGCTTGGTTTGGCGAGCCTTCCCCTTAGTCCCACATACTGAGAACCTCCACATCCACGAACTCTATCTTCAGACAACCCGGGCTTCAGGACAGGTGCAGTATTTCCCATACCAAAAACCTCCTCTAAAAATCCTTCTATCCAACTCCAACCTTTATTTCTATAGTTATCTGCGTGAGTGTGTTGCATACATGTGTTTGGCTGTATTTTTAATAAAACACTAATTATTATTTCACTTCTGTTTGCTCCTTGACTTGGCCTGACCCCGTAGACGCTGGGTAAAAGATCTCGCTCCGTTGCCCTGCCTCTCTCATTGCTAGCTTGTGCTCTTTGACTAATTTCCCCAACTTATAAATTGAAGAACATTTAGGTGTCCCTCACGGGACCCTCAGAAATCAGGGTAACATCTTGTATTTTATTCACTCCCACAAGCTCCTCCCCACTTAGTGAGCTATTAGGAAAGGACAGAGTGTTCCTGCTGAGACCCAAGCCAACTGCTCTTAGAAGGCTTTTGAAACAGGGGCAAGAAGCACATGAGTTCAGCTTAAGAACTACACATGGCACTAGGACTACAGGTTGCCCATCTGTTCTAAATGGATTATATTATCATTCTTGTGAAGATGCATAATAATTTGTCCCTTCTACTTGGAAAAATCAATTAAATCAATTGAAGTACTTATGAACAGACCCAAGCATGTTCGAAGGTGCCTCGTGCAGAATACTGTATTTGTCTGCATATAAGATGGACCCGTGTATAAGACACACCCCATTTATACACTGAAAAATACTATTTGGATGTATAAGATGCACCAGCGTGTAAGACGCACCCCATTTTCAGACAATATTTTTTGGGGAAAAAGTGAGTCTTATACACCAACAAATACAGTACATTCCCTCTTGACTGTACATTTTGTGGCATACTCATAAACCTACTTGCCCTGTAAAACCTGTAGCAAATTTAAATAAACATAAACCTAGTCATCATGGGACTATCTTGAAATACTCATCTAGGAAGTTCTTCAATCCTAAACAACTTGAATGAAAGCCAAAAATGTTACTCTTTTTAGCATACTGTAAGAACAGAACAACTGTTAATTTAAGCTCCCTTTAATACATCCCAACATTTCTGAACAATGTTCCTAGTCAAAGATAATTTTTCATGCCCAGATTTATAAGCGGAAAGATAAGTATACTCTAAATCCCTAAACAATAAATGAGCTTTCCTAAAACCCAATAACTGATAGAGTTATGAAATCAGATAACAAGTTTAGAAAATTGTTTCAGGAAATGAATCTTAATAATATTACATCACAGTATCAGACATCTTCTTAACTGATACAATGTGCTTTTTGTGAAATGACCACTTTTTTAAAAAACTGAAGAATCAAAATGTTAAGTTATATTCAAATTAATATGGAGGTGCCAAACTACTGCAGCTGGTCCAGCAACTGGGAATGTGGTGATGCCTTTTACGAAATGCACGTCCTTATAAAAGAGAGATACTTTGTTTCTGTGGACTGTTCCTGTTCAACATTCCTGCCAGACAGCCATGCTGCCTTCAAAGATACTCCATTCCATTTCTCATTCCAAACTTCCAGTTATACCCAATAGAAATCCAGCATTCTATAGCCACTGACCATGCTCAGTTTTCACTGGGCTGTTCTGAGATATGTGCTTTTGTTGATCTATGTTTTTCCCTTAAAATCTTTCCAAAAAACTCTTCTAAAACACTGGAGTTCCCCTGAGTATTCCAAATAGCCTCTTGTTCTTTCTCAGCGTTCATATTTGGTCTACAGACCTACTGGCACTCAGGAACTAAGCTTGCCTTTTAAAAGAAATTATCAGTCTTAATGGACTATAACTTCACGTCTGGAGTTAGGAAAGACAACTGGGTCTGATATTGTCCAAGGTAATGCTTCTCAGGCTTAGCAACCTAGCGGATGGAAGGGAATTGGGTTTCAGCAGAAACACATGGCATATATGAGTGGAGGAAAGGAGGTGGGGTTACTGCCAGAACAAAACACTAGAAGATTCCAAAGGTCTCTGCACAGGCACAGAATGATCCATATGTGTGAGTCACAGAGACCATGAAGAACAATGTAGCTTACTGACTTTCCTGTAACTTCATACAAATAACCAGAACAAACTGAAAGATCTTAATATATTTTCCTATTTGTATTTGTGAATGATATGATGAAAGATGCATTTCAAAAGCAATGTAGAAATTCATAAGGGAGAAATCCTAATAATTCTTGAACTATCTGAAAAAATGAATAACCAAAACAAGAGAAAAGATACCATTCCAATTATTACTTAAATTATGTTACAAAAAGAATAAGACTTTTTCCCCCTCACTATGAAAAGATCTCATGGTTGAGAGTCAGGGGGAGGGGGCACATTCTCTTTTATAAACTATTAGGGAGGCTGTTTAATTACTTTATTTATCATATGTATGTATAAACTTACTCTTTGAATACATTATCACAGTAGCTTACAACACAATATTGGAAATAACATACACATGTGCCTCAGCAAGGGCATTAACATATGACACAATCAAGGAAGGAAGATCATTATTGTGCTAGCCTAGAGCTCAATTGATACAGTTCCCACCTGCTGGCACAAAGCTCTGAAATGTACCATTCCCAGCTCGGAAAGGGCCATAGTTGGATCCACTGATACTCCTATGGCATGACTCTGTGAGAAAAGATCTCTTGTCTCTAGTCAATGTTTTACTTAAGAGGAAATTCAGAGAGTAAAATGGGCAGGACAGGATCAAACAATTTAGCTCAGATGATAATTCTTCTGGATATCAAAAATCCCAAGGCAAATCTGGAAAAGAAGCATTTAATGTAAGAAATGTAATTGAACCTACAGGCACGCCTCACTCATATTTGCTTATTAAGCAAATAGACCAAGCACTATCTACTTCAAGTTCTTTAACCAATTTCAAACACATAAAAAGATCTCTCTGCTTATCCATATCTGCTAAATTTGCTCAGAAAAATTGGTGAGATTTTGTCAAAAATCTTCCAAAAGTCAAAGTAAACACTAGTTGGCTCACCCCATGCATGTGGCTACTGACACTTTATTAGTGTGATAGGATCTGCCTTCGCAGAAGCCTTTTAGTTCATTTTTCCAAAATGCTTGCTCTTCTATATGCTTGACAAGGCTACCTTTAATAATGTCTTCCATCAGTTTACCCGGAACAGATGTCAATTTGATTGCCTTGTAATCTTCTCAATCTATCCCACCCCATCTCTTTTTAAACCTAGGCCCTTTCCGCACCTTACCTTCTTCCAGCACTGAGGTGCGGGGATCACACGAGCAGCCTCTGATGAGAGCCTCTCGTATCCAAGGTCCTTCAGCTCTGCACAAGCTGCCTGCTCGCGTGAGAGCCTTGCCTCTTCCTTCCTTCCGCAGCACAGCCTGGGAGTTTCCCAGGCTGCACTGGGGCAGGAAGCACGACCAGCGCAGCTCCGGTGGCTCCGTATGCCAAGTAAGTGCGCGTGGGGCCCGGGAGCAATCATTTTCGGCTTCTAGTCGAAAATGAAAAGGTGCACAATCAGCACCTGCCCTACCCTGGAGCATCGCACGATTGTGTGTCATGCAGATCGCTCCTCACAATTGTGAGACATTCCAGGTGCCCTTTCGCATGGCAAATGCTGTGCGGAAAGGGCCCTAGTGTTAAACTAGCCAGGAGTCAGTATCATGCAGTGGTTTGAATATTAGACTACTACCCTTGTAGAGTTCAGTTCCCCACTCAGCCATGGAAACTCACTGGTTGACCACGAATACGTCACAGCAAACAACAATAACTAGCCAATCTCCTGTTTGCTGAATTTGAAGATCAGCAATTTCCTATTTGCTTTAAGTACTCTTCTCTGGATAGGACCTCGACCAATTAAATGCCTGTCCAGCCACTCCTAAAGTACTTAATTATTTAGTACTAATATTTAAGCTATTAACAGTATTGCTCTCAAAATCACTTCTCACCTGCTTGCATTTTCTCTGCAAATGTTGGTTCTCCTTTTTGTTTTCATTTTGGCAAGATTTCCAATTTATGGAGAGAAAAAAAGCCTTTGACACTTGTCAGCTATGTTGGTGACCTATTACTACCCCCTGATCTATGATATATGACAATGATGACATAACTACATGTACCACTTGCATTGGCAGCTATCATTTTCTTCTATGTGGATCAGAAGACTGATTAGTGGGCTCAATAAGTCTTGGGAAGATCTCTGTCATACCTTGAATTCTTGTCCCAGGAAGACAGCACACCTCCAAGAAACTCTCACATATTTGCACACTGCTGTATTTGTCCCCCTCGGTACATTGTCACATAGCACCACCAACACATATTTCCTCCTCCACTGGAACATGGCAGGAATCCTTCCATCCACACAACCATCCACAGCTCACTGGAGTGTGTCCAGAAGAGGGCAACCAAAATGGTGGAGGGTCTGGAAGCCATGCCCTATGAGCAGCAGCTTAGGGAGCTGGGGATATTTAGTCTGCAGAAGAGAATGTTAACAGAGGACACGATAGCCATGTTTAAATATTTGAGTGGATGTCATGTCGAGGAGGGAGCAGGCTTGTTTTCTGCTATTCCAGAGACTAGGACAAGGAGCAATGGATTCAAGTTTCAGGAAAGGAGATTCTACCTGAACCGCAGGAAGAACTACCTGACGGTCAGAGCAGTCTAGCAGTAGAATATGCTCCCTGGAGTGTGGTGGAGTCTCCTTCTTTGGAGGTTTTTAAGCAGAGGTTGGATGGTCATCTGTTGGGAGTGCTTTGATGTGTGTTCCTGGTAAGCAGGGGGTTGGACTGGATGGCCCCTGTGGTCTCTTCCAACTCTCCTGTAATATTCCCTGATCCCACAACTACTGTCTATGTTCCAGTGGCTCAGAAGCACCATCCTGATACTGACTGTATCAGGATGATACACAAAGTCTCAGGATATATCACATCCTTGAACAATACAAAGATACTTCACACCCTTGGGTAATATACATTAAAAACATCTGCATGTCGGTTACACACATATACAAAGACACTTATAAAAGGTATAGTGTAAAAGCTATGAAGTGCAATGCTTAGCAGTGTGCTATTTCTATGCAAACAGCATATGCATACAAGATAACAGGAAGCTTTTCATAATGGTGACCCTTGTAGCAGTGCCACAGCTCACTAAAAAATACTAAAAATGTTCATACTAATTCCTGAATGTTGCTGTTTTAAATATCATAGTTGTCTTTTTGTGCAGAGACTGACCTGTTTGTCCTAGTCAGAGAGCAGAAGGGCTCTACTGGCATACAGTGATACACACCGCAAGAAGAGGAAGAGCTGGTTAATGAGCTCCCAATGACACAACTGAAGCAATTAGGTCCTGTAACACTACCGCCTGAGTGGCAAGAGGACCAGGATTGTCATCTTAGTTTATGACAAGATTTAGTCCATGTTTTCTGCACAATGAGTGTGCATTTTAGATTAGAATAATGAAATCTAGGAAAAGGTTACCAGTTAAAGCCTAAGTTAATTGTCATTATCTAGGAACAGGCTTAAGATCACTTGTGATTTATTTTGGTTTTGGTTCTGGGTTTTGGTAACGTGTGCAGCATTCTGTATTTTTTCCCTTTTGGGGCTGGTCCTGAGAGAAGCAACTGCTGAGTATCAGCATCAGTTTGCTTCTTCATTTCACTGAAAGGAGTCATAGTTTTAAAAATGTCTGATATAAACTTTCAGGTACAAGTCCTGGTGTGAGAAATAGGAACAAAGGTACTCATTGTTTTTATGAACTGTGTTAGCATAGTTTAAAATGCCAAAATTGTGTAAAGCCACTTCAGTGAATGGTTTACCCAGTTGTGTTTCAAGGATCCACTCACAAGACAGGTTTTAAGTATGAATCATGCTACAGAATTCACTCCTTGAATAAATTCATGCTTATGTGAACAGAACTGCCCATGGAGATAATCCATTCTCTAAACAGCTTCATCGCCTAAACATATGGCATAAGAATGAACATCTTAAGAGGGGTGCAGGGAAGGCAAAGTGGAAGATAAAAAGGCTTCTGTACTTTCAAATGAGAACAAACCATGATCAGAAACAAAGTCTCCATGTCTCCTCTTCTAGCTATCTCACACTTGAAGAGCTCTCATTTTGAATAAAACAAATAAACCCTATATTTTAGTTTCTGTTGATTTTAAGATAGCCTTGTAAAACAAATTTCAGTTTTTACAATTGAAAAAAAGCATCTCCATATGAAGCCTTTCAAACCGAGTTGCACAACTTCTGACTTGTCAAACCAAACACAACCCACTTGCCACCCAACAGCTGAAGTCAAGTTTATTGAGTAGCTAGTGAGAAGGAATACACAGCTGTTTCACATTTAACTTGACAGGCTGAAAATGGAGCAGAAGTTACTCCTGCAGGTTAAGGAAAGCTAGGAGATAAATGTCTTCTCATTAAGGATATGCCTCTCTTTAAATTCACTTGATCAAAATTGAATTGAATTATCATTATGAGGAGTTATATTTACCTTATCCATTATTTTAAGAGCATGGATATTATGCTTGTCATTTGAGAGTTAAGTCAATCACATTTTATATAGTTTGGGAAATCCTTAGATATGAGAGCCAACTCAGTGAAAACAACTTACAAATCTTTTTGTTTATCTATCATTTAATATATGCACCTTACCTTTATCATCAGCAAAGATGTGTACCTATAGAGGTCATGTTCAACTTCTTCTCAACATAATATGGCCTCATAGTTTGGAAGTATAAATAACCTCAGTCTCTTTCTTAGACATTTGTCACTTACCATTTCAGAAAATTAGAAAGATGAACACTACAGTTTAGTGGGAGGCTAGAGTAAACTACTGTATTAAACTACTCTGTTAAAAACAGTGACATCAGAAATCACTGATCTCCAGATATAAGTAACTCAGAACATTACAAATGCTGTTCTCCTATCAAATCATCATGGGCATTTGCAAGCAGGTTCACAAGCTGCAAGCATTAGTTTTTCCACTGTTTTTAAGCAGAACTCTTCCTAAAATCCCTTGTTTTTACTTTCTTTGTTTTCAAAACAGTTCATTCATCCCACACACTACTTAGGCCCCTACTATCATGTCCAAGGCAGATCAGGCAATCAACTAGCCAACAGGACAGAGCTTAGAGCAGGAGTAGTCCAAACAAAGTTCAGGCCAAGAATGCAAGTCCCAAGGCAAACAAATCCACAAAGGCAAATCAAATCAGCATCAAACAGAGGTTCAAGAGGGTCAGGAGCCAGAAAAGCACACCACAGTGCTTCAACCATCAAAAATATCCATTGTCAACCCTGGGAAGAAATAGGCCAGCTGTCTGCCTTTTATAGCTAATGGTGTTGCCACAGGTGTTCCCTCATTAAAGCCCATTTGTTACTTAAAGAAGCCGAACACCTGAGACGTTCTTTCTGGCATCATCTCTCCCACAAGGGAGAGATATTTGTTCCCCTTGCTCAGACCCCTGCTGTTGGTTGTTATTTTCCACTGAGCAAACTTCTTGGGAAACTTCTGCTTAAGAGTCAAAATCTTCCTCCTTACTGTCAGAGTCTCTAAAGCAGGGAATGACACTTACCACATGAAGCTGTCATACCACCACAGCAACATGTTGTTCCCGGCCCAGGATGCATGCCATCACACATTGGCGCTAACCAGCTATTACATTGCCAAGTATTGAAAATCTGCCCCTTTTCAATGCCAGAAAAAATCCAGTAAAGGCTCCCTTTCCTGCCACAATCCCATCAGCTGGGTGAGTGCAGTTTCTCAATAGCACTTGATAAATCTTCCTTCCGTAGCTGATCCAGGAGTGGACGTGGTGTGGGCATTCCCAGGTTGTCCTTCCCATGGTGTGGTAAGTTTGAAGTCTGTCACGCCTGCATGTTTATTTTAAATTTTTTCTTTGACTTAATTTTTAAAAATATATTTTTTAGCATTATAGTATATAAAATGCAATAGTGTATCAGTGTGTCATGATATTATAATGTTGCTGCAGTAGTACAGCTTTAAAGAACAAAACAAAAAAACCCAACTAGTCATGAGCTGTGTGGTGGAGAAAAGAACTCACCAGTGATACTGTAATGTGGTGGGAACACTGGTGGTAATAACGCTACTTTCCGTTTAAGTGGAAAGGGAGTGGTAGACAGTGTTCATAACCCGATACCACCACAGAAATGGCAATGCTGGAATTGCAATTGGCGTACGGTGCAGTAAGGGCCTTAGTTAGCACTTGCAGATTTTAAACTTTGCATGCAATGTAATGAAAACTGCTTCTTATATAGCTCATGTGCAAGATAAAACATTTTCAATCACACTCACACATACACAAAAATACATAAAACCAATATGAAATTTAATTATGTTAATAATTAAGTAACAAACTTTTTCAAAATTTTACCAAAACAATGAAAAGAGAGAAATGAGAAAAAAGTTGGTCTTCCTCTCATTCAGCCCGCTTCCCATCAAAGACAGGCACTGATTATCTTCAGACATGACGAGGAAGCAAGTGATGAAAAAGCATACAGTCATTAATAGAAAAGTGTGACAGCCTCCAGTATTCTCTCTTTGGACCAGGTGCTCAAGCAGGCAGTCACCCTGCAGCCACAGGATCCCTTTCATGAGCTTTTGATTTGTCTTGGTGCAGAACTACTTTGGTTTCTCTTATTTATGTTCTTTGCGGGAAAACGACAGGCCAATCCTATTAATTCACTTGGATCTTTAGGTAATTTTTAGTTCTACCAGTCATGGTATCCTTGTAGATGACCTGTATAGGTTACACTAGGTTACACATTACTGTTTAGCTCTTTGGCATTTTTGCCAAGAAGTTATAAAATTATTTTACACATACTTCCCTCCCCTCCTCTCCCCTCCCCATCATGATTTTTAATCAATACATGAAATCACTGGGGAAGGTCATGCAGGGATCTGGAATGAAGAATCATGAATATACTGATGTCATCCACCTCTCCTTCTCCTTTATAAATTAAACAGATAAAAAAGTTGAAAAGTCTAACTGGTTCCTAAGCTCAGTAATGGACTAGATGAGAGGCATTTAACTTAAACTCACAAGGTGGGCACACTGCTGGTAGGGAGTTGCTCTGCTCTGAATGATGGTGTTCAGTTTATGGTAGATAGGAAAGTTTGCTATGTGGATTTTCACTGATTAAACTTTGTCACTTAAGTGGTCTCTGTAGCATGAGGTTGCCTTTCACTTATACTGCTAGTTTTAAAAAAAATAGTTTTCACATGAAACCAGATATGTTTTAATGCTGCTATCTGCTTTTGTTTTAGTCATTCAGTGATTCATTTTAGTCATTCAGAATGGTGTTTTGTAAGCTATTCAAACAAATCTAATTAAAGGGAAAGATCTAAGTCTAGTAGTAGTGATAGTATCATTCCTAGTACTGACAATAAAAAATATCTAGATTATGAGACAAGCTCATACGTTTTTTTTTCCCCCCAAATTGTTGTGCAGGATATACACATCTGGAGCAGCAGCAAGGCATGGCTATAAATAGGTTTTTCAGAATGCAGAGACTACATTTGCAGCCAAAGGACAAGAGAAAGAGATTTATGTTTAAGGAAAATCTATTTTGTACTACTCTGAACAAGCATTACTTCTATGTAGTTCTCACCTACAGCCAAACCTTCAAGGGGAAGATCCTGTCAATAGAATCTCAAGAGGTATTCATGCAGTTTCTCAGGCCTAATCACATAAGCACATTTTCATTTTACTGATCAATATGCCTGCCTCCATCATCCATGCAGGTATCATGCAAGTAGTATTCAGCTTTGAAAGCAGTAATCTTATTGGAAGGATGGGTGTTTTGTCTGCTGTGTTTGATCAAGGCTGAATTACTATATTGACAGAGTATTACCAAAAGTAATCTGACAAAGACATCTATAGATTATGATGCAAAGGCAAGGGATTGTCCCTAATGGTGTTACTTCATTCTACATATCGAGTATTAAAAAGTATTCACAGGGAGAAGCAGTTGAGAAATCATCATTATCATATCTTCATCATCATCAAATTTTAAGCAGCAGCAGCTTGGTTGTGCCTCTATATGCATAGGCACATAGATATATACAGGCATCTGTTTCAATTTTTATTATTAAAAAAACATATTTCCCATAGCCCAATGTTACATTTTTAGTCTTGTAGGTGTCCTAATGTCTAGGATTCTTCTAGAACTATGTTAGAATGTATTTAAGGCTAATATTTAAAGCTTTTAGAATTGACCAAACAGTCTCATTCCTCCCTCCTGAGACTAAATCTGCCTGCCTTTTAGGGCAACACTCCAATGAGATAGGATGATTACCGTATTTTCCGGCGTATAAGACGACTTTTTAACCCAAGAAAAACTTCTCAAAAGTTGGGGGTCGTCTTATACGCCGGGTGTCATCTTTGCGGTCGCCGCATACGGTGGGGGCAGCTCAAAAATGGCCGCGGCCACATCCCCACCATATGCGGCCACCGTATGAAACCACCCAGGGTGGTGCTGTGCACTTACCTGAAGATGCGGGGGGAGGCTCCTCGCGCTCGCCGCTCTTCCCCCTCGCGCGAGCGCCGGTCGCGCTGCCTCCCCGCTTCCACCCCCACCCCCGCCTACAGCTCCCAGGCCAGGGAGCGCTGAGGTGGGGGGAGCGGCGGCGTTTTGGGCGAGGCAAGGCTCCTCGCGCGAGCGCCGGTCGCACTGCGTCCCCGCTTCCACCCCCACTCCCGCCTACAGCTCCCAGGCCAGGGAGGGCTGAGGCGGGGGGGAGCGGCGGTGTTTTGGGCGAGGCGAGGCTCCTCGCACGAGCGCCGGTCGCGCTGCCTCCCCGCTTCCACCCCCACCCCCGCCTACAGCTCCCAGGCCAGGGAGCGCTGAGGCGGGGGAGCGGTGGCGTTTTGGGCGAGGCGAGGCTCCTGGCGCGAGCGCCGGTCGCGCTGCCTCCCCGCTTCCACCCCCACCCCCGCCTACAGCTCCCAGGCCAGGGAGCGCTGAGGCGGGGGGAGCGGCGGCGTTTTGGGCGAGGCGAGGCTCCTCGCGCGAGCGCCGGTCGCGCTGCCTCCCCGCTTCCACCCCCACCCCCGCCTACAGCTCCCAGGCCAGGGAGCGCTGAGGCGGGGGGAGCGGCGGCGTTTTGGGTGAGGCGAGGCTCCTCGCGCTCGCCGCTCTTCCCCCTCGCGCGAGCGCCGGTCGCGCTGCCTCCCCGCTTCCACCCCCACCCCCGGCCTACAGCTCCCAGGCCAGGGAGCGCTGAGGCGGGGGGAGCGGTGGCGTTTTGGGTGAGGCGAGGCTCCTCGCGCGAGCGCCGGTCGCGCTGCCTCCCCGCTTCCACCCCCCACCCCCGCCTACAGCTCCCAGGCCAGGGAGCGCTGAGGCGGGGGGAGCGGCGGCGTTTTGGGCGAGGACGGAGGTGGGGAAGAGTCCGGCCAAGTTGGCAGAGAGGGGGGAAAGGAGGGCTTCCCTCCAGGCCGGTGGGTCAGGTGAAGGGCAAGGGCCAGCGCTGGCCTCCCCCGCTCTCCTCCCCTCTGGGCACCCACCCCCCAGGCCCCCCAGCCCCAAAGAGCCGGGCGCGGGGTGCTGCCCTCTTCCCTCTTCTCCTCTGCTTCCCTTGGTGGAAGCAGCTGCGGTGGCTCGGGCAAACATTTTGTTTCCTTCCCAGCCCCAGCGGAGGAGGCCAACGAGGGGAAAGCGGGCGAGAGCCGAGGAGGGCGTTGGAAGAGGGGTAGTCTTATACGGCGAGTATATCCCAAACTCTATATTTTAACTGGAAAAGTTGGGGGTCGTCTTATACGCCCAGTCGTCTTATACGCTGGAAAATACGGTAACAAGAAAATAGTTTGGATTCAGCAGCCTGACACAGCTGGCTTTGTGATGCCAATTACCAGCGAAGAATCTGCTGCACAGAAGAAAGCAATCAGAGGTTTACATATGTTGGTTAAAAAAAAGAGAGAGAACTCACAATGGTCTTTGGGTCTGTTAAAGCCTCATCTTTTTTAACAAAAAGCATGATTTTGTTAAAAATATACAAGTATACAGAAATATGTATTTAAGAAACCAAATCAGCTTCTGCTCTCATTGTCAGATGTGTCATGGAAAAAGCTATTGTTATGTTCTCTGAGAATCCATGCTACATCAGAGAGACTTTCAACATGCCACACTGTGCTTACAATTATGGAAGAATCAAGACACAGGAGACAAAACTGTATTAGATTAAAAAGTTTTTGCATCCAATATGAAGTGACCTTGTGCAGATTTTCCTTTTCTTGAACTGATGTTCAAATTCTCCTTAATATTCATTTTCCCCTTAGCCAGCTACACTGTACTGACACTAATCTGCCTTGAAATTGGCTGATTCTGCTCAAGCCATGTTTACTGCAAAGCCAAGTTTCATCTCTTGTCTTTGCTCCAAAACTAGTTTATACTGTATGGCAGGAGTTATTATTAAAAACTATATATTATGTGCACGTACAGCTTGGAAAAATGACTGTATCATATTTAGTTTCCATTTGGTCAAATCATGGAAAGAGATAGGTAGCAGTTAAAATCTCGAATGCCAATTGGCTTCTAAATATATTATCCTGCACAAAAACTATTTAGCAACTGTTAGTATCCACAAAACAGAACAGGAAAAATGTTAATAGGCATGAGAAGACAAGGATTGGAGAAAGGAAGAGAGTATCTTCTTTTTAAATTCTCATGCTGAGCATTAATTTGGAGACACAGAAACCAAGGCTTCATATGATCAATTATATTCAGTAATTTAGTTGATTTCTTCCAGCTGAGTAGGTGCTTTGGCTCCAACAGTGAGCAGGAACATTTAACACCACTCTGCTTTCTAGAAGTATGGACCAATTATGAATCAGGATGCTTCCATATATACAAAAAAATTAATTTCTGTTTATTCTTATTTGATTGGCAATGCAATACTTGTCTACTCAAAAGTGTTGTCTACATAAAGTAAATCTTCCACTTTGGTGCACAAGGCTGCACCTCTATACTTAATTCTGTCCCTGTAAGAAAGCCTCACTGATGTGTGTGGCACTCAGTTCTGAGCAGAATATACAGGATTACACTTTAAGTCTCCTAACAAAGGTTCTAAAGGACTGGTTGGCTACCTGTAACGGCAGTTCTTCAAGTGGTCATTTGTGCCCTCACACACTTGGGTCTTGTGCCTGCACAGATCCATCCACGGAATATCCCAGAAATGAGTAGCTTTTGGCAGGTACTCTGGCCCCTTTGGGCATGAAAATAAATAACTCCAAAAGCTGCTACTCCTCAGGTCTGCCATCCATAGAGATTAGATCAGACCTGCAGAAAGTTAGGGGAGGAGGGAGGATTGTGTGAGGGTACAGAAGACCCTGCAAAGAACTACAGCTACAGATAAGTAACCTGTCCTTTCTCATCATGGCCTCTTTGCCTCACACAAATGAGTGATTAAAAAACTTAGCAGAGAAGGTGGCACAACTCTGTAGAGGACAAATGACAGTACTGCCTTTCCAAATGATGCATCAGTCTAAACTCTCCAGTCTACTCAGTAGTGCTATGTAAGGAATAACAGCTGAGGTGAAGCAGCCACTCTGCAGACTTTTAGCAGGGAAATGCACCTAGCCATGCCTGGGATGCAAATATTAATCAGGTCGAACAGTACCTGAGGCCCAGTAGTTCAGATTTCTTGGCAAGCTGGTATGCCAAACTGATCAATTCAACCACTCATTTGGACAGCATCTATGAAGAGAAAGGGAAGCTTCCCTTCTGGCCCCTATAGCAAAGAAACAGTCCAGTGGATTTTCTCATAAGAACTGTATGGTAAGTATAGTAGTCTAAGGCTTGGTGAAAGTCCAGACAATGTAATGCCTTTTCCAGCATGGAAGAGGTCTTGATGGAAGGCCAGAAACAATATCTTGACTGAGGTAGAAAGGAGAGACCACCTTAGGGAGGAATGATGGGTGGTAGCCCAGCACCACTCTGTCCCATTGGAAAATCATATACGACTGGTCTGACCAGAAGGCACAAAGTTCACTGGCATAATTGGTAGAGGTGATGGCTACTAGAAAAACCATCTCAAATGTGAAGAGAGAGAGATTTGTGGATGCCATCAGCAGAAAAGGCTTCTTCACTAGTTGAGATGGATCAAGCAAAAAGAGAGCAAGGTGGAACAGGGTCCTTGATAGATAGGTAGAAGAGAGACAAACCACGCAAGAATCTCTTGAAAGCCACACTTTTGAACATCATGAAACATAATGACCAACTGAACAGTATGCCACTACAGCTGTAAGGTAAACCTGTAAGAAGAAAAGGGAAAGACCAAAGAGTAGAAGAAAAATCATTACTGTTCCTTCATCTGTGGGTGCAGTTGGGACAGCTGGAGCCTCAGCAAATGAGCAAAACTGATGCCAGTTGACAGTAAAAGAGTGCTAGATCAAGGGTTAAAGGTAGCATAGGTGACAGATCGTATGTGAGTATCTATGGTTTCTGCAGATACCAATCTATCAGATGAAGCGACCTGAGATCCAGATGCCTCACCTTCCCATGTGACTGTTGACCAGAGTGGGTAAATATGGGAATTGAAGGTAGTCACAACAAGACATTTGTAAAAGCATTACAAACCACCATTACCTAGGCTACCAAAGAGCTATAGCAACGTTGTTAGCCATATCCTCTTGAATCTTGACCAGTACTCTGACTATCAGAGAAATGGTTAGAACAGGTATAGCTGGGATCCAGTCCAAAGCCAGAGAGAGTTGAGGCTGCATCACACACACACCCCAGCTGCAGAAAAGTTTGTATTTGTGGTTCTGCCTGGAAGCTAACAGATCTATCAATAGGTAACCCCACAGAAGTATGATCAAACTGAAGGCGTAACAAGATAGGGACCCCAGTGTGCCTCTGTGACTGTGCAACTCAGAAAGTCCATCAGGAGACTGTCTTGGCCAGGGACTTGAAGAGCTAGTGGGAAAGTGCATCTGCGAATGTGCTAGTCACACAGTGGCATGGCAAGAGTGTTAACAATGGAGGACCTCATCCCTCCCTCCCTGTGGTCACGTTGCTTAAGAGTATCTGTACTATTATCTCTCAGATACTGTACCTGAATGCCTTGAAGGCCTTCATGGCTACAGCAAGTTCCAAAGCACTGATGCAGGAGCATTTCTCCACCACCAACATGAGACCAGCATGATGTGCGCCCCATCCAGACCAGGATGTATTTGAATAAATGAGTTTATAGACCATGGTGAACAAAAGGGCATGCCATGAAGAGGCTGATCTGTTGGAGTCACCAATATAGGACTGAGTAGATCTGTAGGTGGAGCCTGTTTGGGGAGTCCACAACCTGTCTTCCAGCCAATTGTTCAGGTACTGAAACACTTGTATTTTTTTAGATCTGAGGTGGGGGGGCAATCACTAAACAAAAGAAAAGCAGCCTCTTCTGGTACAGTGTGCATCTGATCATAAAGCATAGGTACTTTCTGTGCTGAGGGTGGATGCAAATATGAAACTGTGTGTCCTATAGATCAAGAGAGATGAACCAATCTTTAGGTTTCAGGAGAGAGAGAATGGCAGATAGCACAACAATCCAGAACTCTTGAGTAAGATAATACAATACGACTGACACCTCTGAGGTCCATGATAAGTCTCAGTGAGCTGTCTCACTTTGGTACTGTAAAATACCTGGAGACAAAGATGTCAAGCATGTGCAGTGGGAGCTGCTCAACAGCATCTTTCTGGGGCAGCTTAGTAACCTAATGTTGAAGGACTGGTAAGGAAGGGGTGTATCTGAAGATGCCAGATGAAGGTGGGTGAGTGAGGTCAATTACACAGCCCAGGCAAATGACAGCACGTACTCATGAACCCTGGCAAATCTGATGCCACTCAGTGAGATGGTTGAGCAGATAGGAGAGTCCACAAATGTGGAAATGTCTGCACAAAGACATAGGCAGGGAAGGCAAGAGAAGGAAGCAGTCAAAGTCAATGTTTGGTGCTCAACAGAGGTTTCTTAGCGACCAAAGGAGGCTGATACTGAGACTGCCGCAAAGGACGATGGTGGGACCCTGCTGATTAGGATGACTGACAGGCCTGGTCAGGAGGCAGAGAAGGATCTCCCCAAACAGCACTTGTATTAATAGAAAGGATGGGTGAGGTGTCTGAAACAACATTTCTTTGGACATCATACAGATACAGAATGAAAGAGAGTATCTTCTCCCACAGAAATTGCTGGTAGCTGGTCATGCATACCTTGTAGCTGTCTACCTGAATCACCAATACTGCAGCAGAATAGACCCTCCTATCAGACAGGTCAAGGTGGTAGGTGGCATGGAATGAGATTTTCAGATAGACTTGGACTTGCAAGCCTCTAGGCACTGGATGGGTGAACTGGAAGGAGGTCTTTTCCTGCTGGACCTTCCAAAGGCTTCCCAAGATCCTTGCTATTGGGGAAACAAAATGGCTTGGATAATTCTGGTTTGGCTACATCCAGAAGAGTTGGTAAAAGGAAGAGTATGACTGGCATGGAGCTTTGGATGTCAACACACTGGAATACCAGGTCCGGACAGGGGGCAGGCTGATTCTTGACTTTGTGACCAAGCTACTTTGTCATCCTGAGAATCAGTTAGGCTTAGGGGTGGAGATCCTCTGCTGGTGACATATCAGCTACATCCTCTCTAGGGGAAGTGATGAAGGGTGATGGAGACTGTGTCGACATGTTAGTGACACCATTATCCTCATCGGAGACTAGTCCCAACTGAGCAGTGCCTGGGTCAAGCCAGCATGGAGACACAGGTGAGATATGACGCAATGGGGAGGCGGATTGAATCTGCTGTGTAGGCAGAGGTGTCAATACTATGGGAAACCCCACCCCCCGATCAGATGTGAATACAAATGAACTTAGAGTACAAAAGTAGTTGAGTTAGAGCAGCATCTCAGTCCGGAGACCTAAAGATAGTAGCCACTGGAATCTATCACTGAGAACGAGAGATGGTACAATGAGGGGACCTCAAACTTGATCAGTATTGACACTCCTGTAGTGAATGGTGGTGAAGGATGACACAGTAGTCAATGCAAATGTCAGGGAGAGCAGTACTGATGTTCAAGGAAGTAGTAATGAGTATCCTGCAGTGACACAAGTAGTCCACATTGGTTCTATCCAAGGCGGCTCATATATATAACAGGCAGACAAAGCCGAGTCCAAGCCTGGGGAATTGTCATAGTATCCATGTCACTATTGTGGAACAGTCCAAGCCTAAACAATACCCCTGCCATCTCAGAGAATCAACCATGTAAGCACTCACATTGTCTAAGAGCAATTTATGACTGTTACATATGGGAATGATGCAAGCCACAAGATCGTCAGTGAAGTGGCAGAGTAGGTAGTCAAGGCAAGAGGTAAGGTGGCTGATGAGCTGGTAAGTTGCTCTTCTGAGAGCTAGGACTGGGGTACTGACTTGATTTTGCTAAGAGATGGTCAGTCTGGGTGTGTACTACTCAAGGCACCTTCTGTAACAACTGTTCTTCGATTCAAGTTAGATAATCAATAATGATCAAGCTAGCAGTTGGAGAAGAAGAATGGTACAATGTCAGATGGCAGGCTGGAACAGCAGTCAATATAAAGGTCAGCTTCAGGATGAGTAGTCCATTCAATGGAATGGCCTTTCCATTCTCCTTGGCCATCTTCTTATTATTATGGTGACTGTCAGATCAGAAGCACAACTCTTTTGCAACTTGCCAGGCCTGGACTGTATAGAAATGGATCTGCCTGGAGTTGGGGGAAGCTAAGCCATATCTTGGCCACCTTGAGCCTCAGTAAGTGGTGTGGAAGAAGCCAGGTTGTGTATGAAGCTGATAAAGAGGCCATGCATATTCAGACTGAGAGAACCTCCAAGAGGAGTTATTTCTTGTGAATCAATGTCAAGGAGAAATGGAGAAACCAATTCTAAGTGGTGATGTCTACAACCTTTACAGACCATTCCCAGAGAAAACGACAGAGTTGAGAAGACCTGTTTTAGAGTCCCTGGGATGTAAACCCCTTACAGGTGGAAGATGGACCTCACCCAGGCAAAACAAACACTGAGAATGGTTGCTGGAATTGGTAGCCTTCCTTCTGCAGGATATGAGGCCATACAAGATGAAGTAACCGGACACCAACCAGAGTTGTGCAGGGGGGAGACAAATTAATAGCTACTACTTTTTTTTAAGAGAGAAAAACACTGAAGAAAAAGGAGAAGAGAAGCTAGAAAGATCAAAGGAAAAAGAGTAGAGAGAAAACTACTCAACACTGGAAGCTATCCAAGATGTAAACAACATGACAGACAAAAAAGGAATTGGGTGGGAGTAGCTCTTGGTGCTACTTATGTTTATGCCTAAAGGGGGCAGGGTTCCCATGGAAAGCTATTCAGGTCTGGAACATTCTGTGGTTGGATCTGTGTAGGCATGAGGCCCATTTGTGTGAGGCACAGAGACTAGGACAAAGAAGGCCCTTTCCTCACGGGGGGGCCCGAAACGGGGCCGCGCACGCAGGGGCAGAGCTTACCCGTGAGCGGGTTGCTCCGTCCCTGCGGAGAGCGCGGATCCGCCATTCTAAACGCCGCCAAATTTCGGCGGCGCTCGGCAGCACCCGAAATGGCAGCCAGCGGCGCTCCGCCAATCAGGACAGCACGCCAGCCGGAAGCCCGCCCCCGGG
Organism: Iguana delicatissima; assembly: GCA_948472985.1. NCBI lineage: Eukaryota > Metazoa > Chordata > Lepidosauria > Squamata > Iguanidae > Iguana > Iguana delicatissima. The sequence continues at coordinate 61,469 of CAOKZL010002875.1, forward strand.
CAGATCTGCAGGGACGCGCTACCCCATCTCTGCAGTTCTTCACCGGGGGCTGCCACGGGGCAGCGCGGGTGAGTTTTATAAAAACCACTTGCAAAGGTGGTTTTTATGAAACTCATAGCGCCACCCCTGCGGCTGCGCTAGAGCAGTTTGAGGTCTAGAACCTCACTTTTTTTAACTGCTCTAGTTCACTGGGGGGGTGAAGAAGACCTCCAAGAGAGGTCGCCCTAGTGTGGGCAATATGCCCATGTGGAAATGGCCGAAGTATAGAGTTTGAGAATCTGTGCCAATTCCAATATACACTCTTTGCTTACCATACACAATTGTTTATGGAGGAGAGCTAGCATGGTATAGTGCTTTAAGTGCTGGAGACCACGGTGCCTGGGCATGGAAATCCACTGGTTGACCTTGGGCATGTCACACACACTCAGTCCCAGAAAACCTCATGATAGGTTTGCCTTACAGTCTCCATTAGTCAGAAACAAATTGAAGGCACAGAATAAAATCCATACCAAACTGTGCAGCAAAGCAGACCTTAAAGAAGCAGGTACTGAGGTAAGAGTCATAAGAAGGAAAATCTGTACCTTATTTTCATGGCTACCTTTCCATATAACAGATATGTCCAAATTTCAGCCCACAGTGCCACCACTAACAATTTTTTCTGCCTAGCTGCCATATTTCCTGCCCTGCATGGCAAGAGAAAAACATACATCTTCTTCCCACATCATAAGAACAGGAAGGAACTAATGAAAAGAAAAAGCAACCTCCTCCTCTTTCACGAGCAAGCTTTTCTTCTGTACTAGGGAGTAAGAGCAGAGACCTTTCCTTCTAGTGAAGCACGGAAGGAAAATGAGCTTCTATTGGAAAAACAGATTCCATTGTGGCAGAAAAAAAAGAATGAAAATTATGTGTACATGAGAAAGTGTGAATGGAAGAAAAGTGTGCAAATGGAAGTAGATTTTGTGCCATGGAACAGAGAAAACAAGAAGAGGAAAAAAGTGGTGTTTGAAATTATAGATGCTGTGCTTCCATGGCTTGTGCCTCTGTGTTCGCATGAATAGATAAGTAGAGGAAGAGGGTATATTGTATTTGCTGGCTTATAAGATGCACCAGCATATAAGAGGTGCCCCATTTATACACCGGCAAACACTATTTGCAAGCATATAAGATGCACTGGTGTATAAGACACACCCCATTTTCAAACAGTCTTTCTCAGAAAAAAAAGATGTATTTTATGCACTAATTAACAAAGTCAATAGAAGGAGAAGGAGGGAAAATCAATAGAAAAAAGGAAGATTGGACGATGGATGAGCAAACAGAAAAGGAGGGTGGTGGTTTTGCTCATTTCTAGCTCCAACTATGTCCTTTTCTGGATTTCACACCAGCCACTAGCAATATGCGGCTTTAAACTCTTTCCCAATATATATAACCATACCTATCATAATAACATAATAACAAAACAATACAGACAAATGTTACTAATCCTATGAATAAAAAAGGGTTACTTGATGTGAAAATAATTGTTCAAAGGAGATCACATTGTCTCCGTTCTGCCAAACACAGGCATTTTGGCATGACTTACATAGTGCTACATCTAATATATTACTGATATGAATTGTTCCGCTGTCTTTGCTCAAAGGCCCACATTTCACTTCAGTAACCAAGAATTTGATCCGTTTCCAAGATGGATGTCTTCCTTAAATCCTATATGCATCTAAAACAGCTTTGAGAAGCATAGGATTTTTGAAATGCCTGGGGAAAATGAGAATACAAGAGGCTGATGGGAATAAATTTATAGCCCAGTGTCAAATGTCAACATCCTCTATCTCTATTAAGTGTGATCTTATCTTTACTACAACATAGACTGTTCAAACAAATCTCAAGAAGAGTGACCAAAAGTAAACGTAAACACTAACTGAAATCGGAGTGTTACAGCTAAAATGAAACAGAAATACTTTTATGCATCATGTGGATAAATCAAAAGAAATCCACTTAGAACAGAATTTAGAACATTGAATTACTCTATAATACTTCTCCCTCCACCACAAAAACAGATGTACAAAATTCTGAACTTCTGTTAAACAACAGCCGTGGAACTGCTGCATGTCATCTTCTGTCATATGCTTCATCTAAGGATAAAACAGTGAAATCTCAAATATAGATATGCTTTCTAAATATGATACGAGTGGCTTGAACATATACTTCCTGTCCAAAACACAAATTATGTTAAAACTAAAGCCCATATATCAGAGATGGAGAAAGAGTAGGTCATGGGCTGCATGTGCTCCCTAGCTATTATTAAGGCCCCAATTTCCCCCTTATTTTTAATTTTTAAACATTTCTTTTTATTCAAAACATCTCTCATGTTTCCATGGGCAGGGGAACATTTTTGCCATGTTTTAGCCACCACCAGCTATTTTTGGTCCAGAGGGTTTTTTTCCAAGGCTAAAAGTGATTTCCATTTAATTACTAGATCTAAAAAGATTTCTTCCTGATTTTAAAAAGCTCTCTCCAAGACACAACCTAAAATGTTCTGGAGTACAAAAATAAGGGAAACTGCTTGTGTCACCTGGAGTGCACCATCCATTTTCAATAATTTGTTATTTTAAAGAGACAGACATTCCACATGCTGGGAAAGGCAAAACACCACCATAAAATATACGCTCAATTTTACAAAAGTCTTAATACTTGGCTATATGTGTGTATGTGCTTTGGCATCACCTGTCAACTTATGGCAACCCCATGAATTTCATAGGGTTTTCTTCGGCAAAGAATAATCAGAGGTGGACAGCCAGCTGCTTCCTCTGAAATAGAATGTAAAGCACCTGTTATTCACTAGTTATCTTCCATCCAAGTACTAACCAAGGTTGACCCTGCTTAGCTTCCAAAATCAGATAGGATCTGTTGCCTTTCTAGTATTTAGGCCCATTTAACCACTTGGAGGTAGTTAGCCAGACCATTAGCAGGAGGTAACTCTTACTCAACACTGATGACTGGCTGAGTGTGTTTTTAAAAACATACATTAACTTTTATTCCAAAAAATACAGGAACTGTTTGTTCATTTATTTAATGCATACCTGGCCTTTTGCGCAACAAATCCCACTGCTGATCTTGTGTTGCTGATGACCACGTGAACAGTTAAATAATGATAACTTAAAGGAAAGTAATCCATGCCACAATACAATTTCTCTTTGTCCTATAAATGATTTCCAATATTTTGCTTTACTCTTGCATCTCACTTAACAAGGACTCAGAGCTCTAAACCATATGTATTCAGATAAGTATATCCAGGCTTGTGCAAAATTCATATTCAGATTTGTTTAAACAGAAATTCAAAGTGGGCTTTTCTTTTTATACCTCTTCCCAATCTCATCCTAATTGCCCTCTTAGTAAGAATTACGCCACAGGGCAACAGTATTGGTGTAAAACTAACCACAACTTTATTACCAAACAGGAATCTGCAAAGCAACAACAAATAGGATAAACAGACACTTGTGTGAGGAAGGTTGATTAAGCCAAGCGTTCTCAAGATAGAAGTTCTGTGATTTTGAACTGCCGGGAACTTCTCTGTGGTTCTTCATCATCTAATTCCAGTGCAGACAAAATAGGGACTTGGGTAATCCCCTCAAATGGCATCCAATGGCTCTACTGGGGTGAGGATTAAGCCTAGATCGAGGAACCAGCTCCTTTTACCCCGGAGCAAAATGCACTAAGTGAGCTGTAGCAGAGCTCCTTCACCTCTCATTGCAAATTAGCTGAGTACCCACTACAGAGTTGTGATAAAACAGCAAACAATGCAAAATCAAATGGTTGAGGCAATGAATCCCATGGAGCATACAAAAAAAAAATCCATAGATCAATCAGGGTATGGTAAAGCCCCTAAAGGCAACTAGTTGACATCCATGCTAAATACGGTGGGTGCGTGGGAAGAACCTCAGGGGCAAAAAGATGCTTTAAAAATGGAGCATGTTCAGGCACACACATGAACTGAATACTCCCCTGCAATGCCCTCCTGCCTATCAATAAGGGAGGACAAAATCACTCTGGGCTAACTGCCAGGGGACTGCAATACCTATCTAATGCCTTGGATGAGGTAGTACTTGATTTTTCAAAAACCAGAAATTTTCACTTTTTAATTTTAAAATTATCTTAGTTCTAGGGGTTTGAAATTAACAGCAATTTTCCTGCCACTCCTTTTTATAAAGATGATAAAGATGGAAAGGACTGTATAACAATGTGACTAGCAATTAACTCCCTATCCATTAGCTGTAAATAGTTCACTGGATATGGCATAATGGAGAATCTAAGTTTTAAAATTGTTGTTGAAGTTCTCTTATACAGCTGAGTGGTTTTATGAATATAGTAATAACTATAACCTTTAGAATTCAAGATGAGAGCAGCAGATGGAACCTAATTAAGATAAAAATTATTACTCTTCATAAGAAGTAGGAAAAGCTATGGTACTTTAGAAAAAGGAAATCCTTTGTGCCATTCCATAATTGTAGAACCAGTTATCACACAGACTACATAGTTCTTTAATAAGGCTATTCTAGCCATTTTGGGACTGCTTTCTTGTTAGTAACCTTAACATGGCCAAGGTAGCATATGACCAAACAGGTAGGTCAACCATATGAGTGGAACATTTAAATATTTGCTGAGCCACACAAGAGATGCTAGACTAATGGATTAGGTTAGTACGGATTGACTCTGCTCTGAATGGTGAAAGGTATCCCACTCCACCAGTGTTGATTCAGTTAGGTGAACGTGTGTGCGCGCGCACACACGCACACACTCTCTCCAAATCACAGGCCACTGGTAGACTAATGATGTAGCTCACAAAAAACTGGCATGGTACCTGAAAATCAGAAGCCTGATTTCTAAATATACAACAATATTTATGCCAGAATTCTCATGTTATCTCAACTGGAAAATGTTTCCTTTTCATCACAGTTTTCTCATTTTGAGTTTATTTCCATAAAGTTTATAGAAGCCTATCCAAAAGACTTCATATCTGCATCCAACAACTGAAAACCTCCAGTGCTGGTGATGAGGGGGAATGGAAAAGGTTGCTAAAAATTAAACTTAAAAACAATATAGAAATTGAGCTAATTATCTACCTGAGCAAAAAAAAAGAGAAACTGGAAGCAACTAGAAACATCTCAAGCATATCAAATAAATGTGTCGCATAGGTTTGAATGAACAAATCTTCCCTTTTGGATGGAAAAAGAAATTTATATTCTGGGGGTGGGGAATAGAACAAAATCTAGAAAAAAGTGGAACAATATCTAGAAACAAAGAGATCTCAGTATGGAATTATGGATTTCCTCTCATTAGTGCTAACACAATGCATACTGTAGACTCCACAAGTTATGAATTGCTATAGGTTCAGAGGTAAAACCAAACTGTCCCATGAATTAGGTGAAAGAAATTTGACAGGTATTCTCTGTAGATTCTGTTTTCAGAGTTAGGTGAAAAGAAAAATCTTTGGTTGCAAGAATAGTGTGTTTCAACAGAACTTGTAATGAAACACCTTAAAAGAATGGGAAATCAGGATACCAAAGTAATTCAACAACACGTGAACACATTATAATACAGTTTATTAAAATGAAGAGAATTCAGATCTCAGAAGATGAGTTAAAGGTACTGACATTACAAAAGTGACATTCTGGAATCGGCCAATGCACATAACAAGCTCACTCGCTCTCTCTCGCTCTCTCTTTTTCCTTCTACACTCTTTTTAGAGGAAAAAACAGAATGAACAACTTTTCACCGTACCAATATTTTAAGTTCAACATTTTCTTTTCCTATATATTTCATACTAAAAATGGCTGTACTAAAATTCCAAATACAGCACAGGAAGCTTTAACATTGTACACAAGCTAAAGGTGCTCCATATTAAACCCTAAAAATTCACTGAACAAATGCCACATGCATAAACTTTATCTATCCATTAGATTTATATATTAAAATAATTACAGAAAGGTAGAGGAATGCAACATATGGCCCTCCAGATGTTGGCTGCTCCAGCGGTTGCAATTCCTAGGCAGCATAGGTAATGTGAGGTATGATGGGAGCAGGAGTCTAACAACATTAAGAGAACCACAAATCCACCTTCCGCTGGTAAGTTGTTATAACTTCAGTCTCGTTCAGAAGTTCATATGACCTCCCACTTTCAAGAAAATGAAAGCTTCTGATAATTCCTCAAGTACATTACTGTAAACTGTCTTTTCACTTTTCAAAGTCAGCCCGATCCTTGTTCCTCATCTGTCAGTTCCTGAAGAAAATTTGCCCTCTGCTTGGAACTTCCTTTCTACTTCAGGGTGCCATTCACAGTGGCAACACCCTAGGAGCACATTCCAATGCAGCTTTAAGAGTGTTAAGCCCATTAATTTCAGCTGGTTTTATTGCATGTAACTCTGCTGACTAATAACTTTTTACAGTGAACAAACTGTTCCTTAACACAGTCCAAAAAGTGGTTTATTCCTTCTTGTGCAGAAAATGAATATTACTTACTATACAGTGGACAGAAGTCAGTTAAAAGTTACATAATGTAAATATCCCCCACAAGGCTTGCTCGATTAAGGAGGTGGTGATGGTGGTGATGATGATGATGATGATAATAATGAGTTTCCAGCAGTGGAACCTATAATGACTTGCAGGCAACAACAACACTATTGCTTCAGCAGATAGACAATAATGCATACAATTAGACCATCCATTACTTAAAGGAAATGCAACACAACACTTTAACACCACTTTCCATAATGGGCTTCAGGTATTCAGCTGATCTGGTATATATTTTACAAATTTAACATATTTTTGCTGCCTTGTAATGATAATTTACTCAATAAAAAAAAAAGATATTGGTCTTGGTCACAAAAATTATGTCCACTGCATGAGAGAGAAAAAGTGAATAAGCAAGGAAGAGCACAACTTCTCATTACTTTTAGAAAATAGTGCTTCGGGTTAGCTTTCTGCTGTTCAGTTTGTAAAATTCTCTTTGGTGGTTGTTTTTATATTAAGTTTACTCAGGGGTTTGAGTATGTTTAAACTGCTTTCTACACAACTGCTTTCTACATAATAATAATAATAATAAAATTTATTTCTATCTCGCTTCTCCACATGGATTGAGGTGATGAACAACATGAAATACATTAAATACATTAAAAGACATTAAAAACATACCCAATCCTCCCCACCCACCAACCCACCCCTTAAAACACACAACAATTAACAGTCAATCAATTAACTATTAACTATTAACAAAACAGCAAGATGGGAGGCGATGGAAATGCTAGTCTTGGAAGGCCTGTCGGAAGAGATCAGTCTTGACTGCTTTTTTAAAGCAGTCAAGACTGGTAATATGCCGGGTCTCCTCCGGCAGGCCATTCCATAACTTGGAAGCGATAGAAGAAAAGGTCCTCTGGGTAACCGCAGCCAACCTAGTTCTGGCTGGCTGCAGTAAATTCCTCCCACAGGACCTTAACGTGCAGGGCGGATTATACGGGTGGAGGCGATCCCACAGGTAGGCTGGCCCCAAGCCATGAAGGGTTTTAACGGTAATAACCAACACCTTCTACTGTGCCCGGAAACTAATAGGCAGCCAATCATCAGATCAATCCTCTGCCTTGTAGTTAAAAAAATGGATGAACAGCACTAAGACACTCTGTATCTTTTAGGGCAAGGGTGGCCAGTGACTCCCTAGAATACTTCTCCAGCCCTCAGCAATGCCAAAAAAAAAAAAAACCAAAAACCTAAAGAAATCAATAGGGACAATTTTGGGGTAATATTTTGTCTCCAAATCAGCTACACCTGCCTTAAAATGCAGCATTTTTCTTCCTTTGACCTAAAAACAAACAAAAAAGAGATAAAATCAGCTTAAAATTGGCCAAAGCGTTCGCTGGAAAGTAACACTGCACCACTTTGAATGAGCTGAAGCTCACTGGTATCAGATGAGTGGAAAAAGGAAAAATGGCACTGGCCCCCTGTACAATTGTCTACTCCTTTTCTAGAGGCTGTCCTACTGGACCAGTCAGTCAAAAAAAGTTGAGATTTTCTGAGTTTTGAAAAGAGACCAAAGACCCATCAGTAAAGCACAAGAGAAAGATTTGATGACATCAAGTTGATATCTGAATACACCTAGTCTAGGAGCACTCTACCAGTAGAAGTACACTGCGATTGATTTACTGGTTCTATTTACATATGTATTACTGTAGGTGGAAATCATCGCAAATCTCATGAGTTTACAGCAAAGTTTTCAGTTCAAGAGGTAGTGTCTCCCAACACATCACATATATCGTTAAGCCCACAGGCGTGTGCCATTAGATTATGGTTTGCTGTTGCATGCATTCAAGTCATTTCCAGCTTATGATGACAAACCTATCATGAATTCAAAGGGGGTAGCCTTTGCCTTCCTCTGAGGCTGAGAGAGTGTGACCTGCCCAGTTTAGGCTGCAATCCTGCACATCATCCAGTGTGTCTGAAGAAATGGTTCATGCTAAAATGAACCAGTGAAATTCAAAGGTACTGCTTGATTCCATCATCCACCACCACTACCCCCATTCCCTTTTAATTCTAAACACAGTTACTGAAAGGTTAGTCCCAAAGACAACAGTGGGAACAGTTAGTAAAAAAGAGTAACACTGAATTGTTAATGACAAACCATGACTTCACTGTCCCAAGCAAACTTGATCTAGCAATACTTTACTGCTTGATAACAGAGACAATAAATTTCAATCCCTGTTTCCCTTTTAAATACCCCCACAATCAACAAATAATCTGTTCCTTTCTTCCTGCTCCTGACACCTGAAAACCTATATTGAATTGATGACTACCTGAATTGGTTTATTCTTCATTAACTGTTTGCTTTGGATCAAGTGAAAAAGCAAGGAAACAGACAACTGCTCTATTGGGAGAAGAGTCATGTGGGACAAATTAAAAGCTGCTGCACGATTTTGAAACACAAGGATAAGAAGGGAGTACAGGGCTAACTGGAGGCAGCTGTCAGGATGTAGATTTTGTTTATAATCCACCTCCACAGCACTCCCAAATTCCTTGTGGATATTATGAGAGAAAGTGTGACCTATAAGAAGCACAGCTTCATTCTCCATAATAAAGTCATGAGAATATAACCTTACTTGATTCAAGGCAAATGCCCAGCCAGGAAAGAAGCACAGTCAAAGCAGATTTTAAATGCCTCACTATTCATCATATCTCCCTTAATGTAGTATTAAAATTTAAATTTTTGCAAAATATTTGTCATAATAGCAATCAGATCTTCTACAGCATTAAAAAAAGGTAAAACTCTAACCAAGTGCTTTACTTGAAAATCAATTACTTCTGAAGTAATTAATACGTAATCAATGCATTAATATTTTGAGTATTCTGAGTAGATCACACACATGAATTCTCACTTTTGAAGGATCCCATACAAGGATAAAGGCAAGACAGAAATTAAATAGAAAAATAAATAAATATTCTATGAACATTTCTGAAAATATTTTACAATTTAATCTCAGCACAAACTAACATTAGCATCAACTTCAGATATAAAGTCTCCTCTTATATTTTATTAAATTTCTTCCAAAAAGGACAGTACAATAGCCAATATAGCTAGTGTACCATTTCTGTATGCGATCCCCAACCTCCTTCAAAAAAATGCAATATTACTTGGCATATGTACAGAAGAAAACAAACTTACTCACATAGAGACAAAAGACATAGTATAGTTTCCATACTCTACATGTTCAATGACACAAAACAATATCCAATTCTACTTTCTGCTACTGTTTTCACTTTGCTGTAACACACAATAATGATATGCAGACCAAATAGTCAAGCACCCTAATACATACAGGAATCCAGCAAGCCATCCAAACAAAAGGATGTAGATGCATAAGAGGAACTTGCTTTGTTCCAGACCTGAATTCAACAGTAGCAAGAAAGCACAAAAAAATAAATCGGGTTCAAACTGCAATCATTTTACCCACGTGAAACAAAGCAATCAAAAGTGGTTTTCCCGTAACAGTTCAGATAGTTTGGTTTTCCCTGCTGGGTGAACAAATATATGAATTGGATATGCTTCACAATGCATGCATTCTTCTCACAGTTTGCTGCAGGCAAAACAGCAACCATATTGGCCTCTGTACTTTGGTATGTGAAAGTGTATGAGATTTTTTTATTGTATTGTTCACATGCATACAAGGAACAAAGCAAAATAAATACTAAAGAGGCAATCCTATGTATCCTTAACTGGGAGTAGATACCCCTGAACATAATATGGTTCCCTCTCAACAGACATACTTAAGACTTCATTGTAACTAGCTAAACGTTTCCAATTATGAATAAGACCTTTTGAGTTCAGTGAGTCTACCTAGAAATAAGTTCCACTGATTTCAATATGTATTTGGGGGGTATGTGTATATAGGACCGAGGCTTAGTGACTAAAATCATTTTTTGTACCTATTTTGGAGCATTAATCATAAAAAAGGGTTTGCTCTGAACATATTTGATTGTTCATAAATTAGTTACATCTTTAAAATACCTGACTCAAAACACAATAGCCAAGAAAAACTCATTTAATTGCCCGTAACTGCTAATATTAAATTTATAGATTAATGGTTATAAATATTAGGTATGTTATTTGAAGGACCATATCTCCCTTTATGAGCCCATTCAAGCTCCACGACTGTCTGGCGAAGCTCTTCTCTCTGCTCCACTATTTTTTCAGGCTTACTTGGTGGGAACAAGGGAGAAGGCCTTTTCAGCAGCTGCTCCCAGACTTTGGAACTCCCTCTCTTGCTTTTCTTTTATCGGCTGGTCACAACATTACTGTGCTGTCAGGCTTTTGCAAACTAACCAGGGTTGGGCTTTTAATGCTGTGGCAGCACTATCTTTAATATCTGCATACAATCTTTTAATAAATTTTAACATTTTCTGGTTTAACACATTAACTTTGTAAACAGTTTCTTCTTTGAATCTTATATTTATACTTTTATTAATGTGCTTCTACAGTTTTTATTGTTTTAAATATATTGTTAGCTGCCTTGATTCTCACTACTGTGAAAAAGGCGGGATACAAATGAATAAAACAACAACAACAATAATAGCAACAATAATAATCACATATTCTTGAATAGCTGCACTTAGTAACCTACAATAAAAGGGAAGGTTTAACTTCTTTTTCTTTTTGTCATTTTTCTAAATTCCTCAAATTCATGTATCCTCTCCTATCAAAATTAAAAGTCTCTACTTCCCATGCTGACTTGGAAGGAACAATCTACATATAAATGGCCAAAACAAGTGCATAATAATTTTTGAGTTCTTCCCAATCTTATCAAGAACAATTGTATGATTTTTCTCATACACCTAGGCCAGATCCTGAAATTTATATATTACATTTCAGCTATTCTCAGAAAACAAAGTTACCTTTAAAAGGTATAGCTTTAGTGTGTATCACACACACAGAAGGCCCAGAAAAAGAGTTACTCCATATTAAAATGCAGCAACTAGCAACTCAATCTATACACGTTACATAATCACAGAATGCCAAATATCTCTTGATGTAGTCATTTCTAAGTAACTAAGAATAATATCAGATATATGTGAGAATATCATATAGCACCTTAAACCAAAAATGGTGCAATATTTTTGCCAAATAAGCACTGAGAAGCTGGAATTCTAACAAGCAATCCCTGCAAAATTCCCTCCCACAAATGAATGGGTAGTTTTGTGTCAAATAAATAAATAAATTCATTTCTATAGCTATATATTTTCATTTTTGATTTAGAAGTTTTTGAATTATTATATGTTATTTCTGAGTCTTTCCATAAGCATAGATTCACTTAATAATATACAGTTTGAACAAACAGCTTAAACCCTCTACCTGACAGTTAAGCCCTGCTCAATTTAGTCTGGCTTACTTCTGAGTAGACATGCATAAGACTGCAATATAAAAGGAGTTGTAAATATGCTATCAAGAAAATCAAGCATACATACTAGTTATAAAACAGGGCCATAACTTAGAGGAAATAGTATGAGGAAAATGATCAACAAATTATCCATCAAACTTTGGAAGTTCAACGGCTTGTCTGTAGGGAGGCTCTCCAAATTATTTCCTGTGCGGGCAGCAGCCAACATGTATAAATGTGCAGAGGTCACTACAGCTTTCCATACCTGCATGATTTCAAGACACTGAGATGAGGTTGAAAGATAATAGCAGTTAGCACAATTCCTCTGCAAAGTCCTGAAAATGTGGAAGCATCCAAAAAATAGATCCACTATTTAACTACCAGACTTACCGGGGAGGAGGGGAGGAAAAAAGATTTGCAATTTCAGCTCTTATTCTATTGAGGCCTCTCTGTGGAAACTGTGGTATTGCATACAAATATTATTTTCTAATCTACAGCTGTAAAATGAAGTATCCAACTGCATGGTATTCATAATCTATCACCCAAAAGATAAGGAAAAACTCAAGAAGTTATGCAAAAGATTGCTCACCATTTTCACTTTCTTTGCTTGCAAGTTACCGGGGGGGGGGCAAAGGTGAGAGACTTCATTATTTAGTATAGATGTGAACAGAGCTATTTGGGTTGTTCTAGTGAGAACAGGTATTGCCCTGTCATTTATTCTTCTCCCCTAGAAGCATAATTCCATGTTGCCCAACATTTCTCTTTCTCATCTCTAATTAAAAATAAACTTTAAAATTCTGCAAAAATGGCAAAAAAACCCACCCTTCTTTAAAAATCTTACATTTTTTAAACAGGGAAGTAGGATGAATGTGGACAAAACTGACAATGAATCCTTAATTGCAGCTCAAAATTCTTACCCTACTTTGTTATTTATTCCATTTTTGTGGGTCTTTTTGAATGTCCAGCTCTAGCAAAGCTCTACCTCTATCAAAATATAGTACCATTTATCATATTTATTTTTATTTATTCAAATGGAAAAGCCTGCCATAGTAAACCCAAGCCACTTTTGTTCAACTCCACACAAGATGTGGAAACATCTGAATAAGAATTCCGATAATGTCTGCTACAAAGTCTAAACTTTATACAAAATTTCCATTACTGAGATTACTGGATTTCTTTATTTAAAAAAGTAATTGTATTCATGCCAAGAAAAGGTGCCCCGTTTCCCTCATTCATGGGCTTTGTCTCCTTTGATCTGTCCATCTGCGTTATTAACAAAAGCTGCACGGGCAGCAAGTTCAAGTCAAAATAAGGTAAATGATTCCTAACTAGAACTAAACTGCAATAAACGAGTACACAGACATTGAAATATGTCAAAAAATAAAATTCTAAACTGAAATAAATTTACTCATTATGAAAAATGGTAACAGCCACTTTTGTGTCATTATAATATCTGGAATACTGCTCCCCAATTTAGCATCGTCCCATAATTCTTGTCCATATGCTTAACTCACTGCCACAAAATAACTACTCAGATAGTCTGCATTTAGCTTTTATTTCAATGAATCAGCTTTATTGATCTAGTCAGAAAATAATTTTAAAAACTAACTGAATCATGGGCCTGGTAATAAAGATTTTCAGTGATGACAAACTCCAAATACTATCAGTTTAGACATGATATTCAGTGTTTAATATAAAGTAACAAAAGAGACAGTAATCATTTATTTATCTTTCAACATTGTGGAAGAATTCAGTATATATGAAATTTCATCTTTTTATCCAACTGTTTGAGTTTCATTATGTTAGCAAGCATGTTATCAGGGCCTAATTTCTAACCATAAGCATCGCCATAAAATCCATTATAAATTTCTGTTCAATACTTTGTGAAAAAGACAATCTTTACCCTAATAAAAGAAAGCCATGGGGTATGGAAATCAATTCAAATAATTCTCAGAATAAAGTAAGATAAGTAAAACAAAAAAACTAAGCGAGTACACAGACGGTTTTCTAAAACTTCATCTTGCAGAAGTAGTAGTAAAACCAGCTATTTTTACTTATTTCATGAAACATATTCTTTACGCTAAAGCAGGTAACAAAGCTTTCTTTTATTTAATTTCCCCCTTAAAACAGAGATCACAAAGATATAGAATGTAGGTCATTGTCCTTTTGGTAGATTCATCTGTCCAAAGAGACTTAAAATAACAAATTTCAGGGCGATTCTTTTGATGTGTTAGACATTCTGATCCAAGGTCATTGTTAAAACAACGATGTCTCTAACTCTATGTGCTGTTCTGTTTTAACTGCTGCACTGCCGATATTTTTCACAGCAACCTTTATGCATCTAAAAGGCAGAAAAGTAAGAGGATATCATTTCAGAAATGTGAGGCAAGGACTATGTGATGAACGCAAAATTTCTAGAAGTAGAGATTTTGCTCTGTACTCACTCAGCCTTACTCCCCTTGTGTATTGCGTGCCAGGAATACTAGAGGATATCTCCAGAGACTTTCACGATGATGCAATATATGGTCATGGGGCATGGGCACTTATCCCATTCGCCCACTCCTCACATACTCTGTCTCAAATCATTTACATACTCACGCAAGCATGAAAGAGGGGCAGTGACAGATTCGTAACCTAGCACGAAATATCACAAAACTGCTTCTGTAATCACTGGGAATTAACCCTTTATCGGCTTGGATGATTTTCACGCAAAGCAAGATGGAAGGGTGGAGTGACACAATACGTGCAATCGAACATGAAACACTGCAATGATTTAGGAGGATGAAAGGAAATAATATTTAAATATACACTAGGATTTTGGGAGTGAGCGAAAATCTTACAATATACACACGTGTAACTGGCTCTCAGACACATACAGTGGCAACAATCAGTGTGATTAAGGTTCCTACCGCCTTCAAAGAGAATGTTATCTGTGGTGTATAAAATCATTTGCATCCAAGAAGAAAGGCAAAATATATTCAGATTTTCTTCTAAGCCCCATTTGAAAGATAATAATTGAAAAACGCTAACTGTTCAATCTACTGCAATTTCTTCTCCATCGAACTTAGTCTAAATGTTAAGGACACAAAGATAGTACATATGAATCACCAACAAATAGGATCAAGAATGAGAAATGCTACTAACTAACAAGAAATGCTACTAATGCTACTAAGATCAGCAAATGGGAAAGATTTCTCACTCAGTGATGAATTTTCATGTAAAATAAAGAAAAATTTAGTGAGTCAATGAAAGCTTAAAAACACTTATTTCAGAAAGAAAGAAATCATTTCAAGTTTTGTATCCTATATTAGTGTATTATAACACACACACTTTATTAAGTATTATATGAACTCCTTTGGACTCTGCATCACTTTTATTAACTTTATCTTTGTGTTTTTGAATCAGGAAGCAGCAAGTTCATTTTAAGAACAAAGACAAATCTGATGCAGAAATTACAACTTATCCTAAATTATAGGATTGAAAAGTTATTACATTACTGCTCAACAACTATAAAGATAGTTCCGTTTCATCATTTGGTATATTCACAGACAATTCCTAATGTTAGGAGAATTCATGCTACCCCAAAACAAATTAATACAAAAGTAGTACAGTTTGAATGGAGTGAGACCTTCGTAATTTTAAAAGGTTTCAGGTGAAGCTTCTAGCACAACCACTTTCAATTCTCTAACATAAGTCAGGCCACAGTTAGGTATGGGTGGTAGTAAAAACATCAAAAATAAAAAAACAAAGTTTTTTTAAAAAAAATTATACTGTTTCACTGAACAAAATAACTGAACAAAACAAAAGCAGATGGAAGATATTGCAATGCATTGATAGTGAAGAAATAAATGAGTATATTATAAGAAAGACATGTTCCTTTGTAGTAATATACTGCAACCTACTTAACGGAATAGAAAAGGGGGGAAAAGAAAAAAAAATCTGTTTAGTAGATACACAACTACCCACCTAGGGACAGAGTAATACACTAAATGGTAAGGTGGAACAATAGAGTTACCCAGATAAAGCAGTTTTAAAAAAAAGAACATTTTATCCTGTCCACAAGTTCAAGAGCAAGCCTCACTGTCTTCAAAGTTATAAAAAGAGAATTTGGAAAACAGCTTTTTTCCACGATAGCTGACACTGTGTATGCCTGAGAAATTTAGTCTGCTATAAAAATACTAATAATAAAAACCTTAGGAAATGCAGTTCTCTTTGGTTTTATTAACTTACCAATATAAATTTGAATTATCTCTTTTTGTTTATTTGCTACTTACTCATTTTCCAGTGCCTCAGTACTAATAAAATAAAATCTCCAGAGTTTGGTAAAAGCTGTGGGACTGGCTGAAACAATTAGGCAATTTCTACTTTATTTATATTATGGTTTTGAGCTTATAAACAAAGAGAGTACAGGTTAGATGTGTCTCATTATTACACAATTATTAATTTTTTATTATTTCTCTTCAAAGGTACTGCTTTTATCTGTCTAAAAAAATCATAAATACTGAGCAAAAGATAAATCTGACATTGCTCAGTACCGGTACGCAAACCTGGGAATAAGGCACAGTGAACATACTGGGATTTTCTTAGAAATGAGCATGTATAAACTAAAGAGTACAAAAGGAGTGTAAAAGAAACCTCTTCCTTTTAAACACTTTGCTCCAAAATCATTTTTCCTTCCTTCTTCAAATTCCTGTGCTCATGTCACGTTGTGCTAGCAGCAAGATTTTTTTACTAAAATCCCATTTTCAGCCGATTCCAAGCTGTTTAAAAACTTATTACTCCCTTCAAGGGTGATTTTATTCAAAACACTTCAGGAGTTAAATTGCGAAGTTAAAATCAAAGTAATGACCCCAAGCAGAGATTACTGAGTTGCAGAGTAAATTCATATAAGGAAAAAAAAAATCAGAATGCTAAGCGTTTGCTTCTAAAAGATACCATACTGATTAAATCCTGTTCTGGCACTAAGTGTTCCTTGTGGTTCTAACAGCCCATCGCTCACATTAAGAGTTTCACAAAGAGAAAAACTACCCACCGAACCCAATCAGAACTTTGCCCTCTGAGCTGTGAAAGCCTCCACTTTCTCAAGGTTTCCAGACCACTTGACTGACTGTCTTGTAAAACATAAGGATAATTAAACTGACATGAAATAACTGCCCTGTTTAAATTCTAGGGGCAGTTTGTCTAACCTTATGAACCCTGAAAAGACCACAGTCATTCCAGCACCTGTCCATGATTCCTATTATATCAGCACAGTATGTGCACACATTTTCAGACCGTATTTCATAAAGCCTGTTAACGCTTAGGATAAATCAAGACTTAAGTGTGCACCAGCATTATTAACCAACAGTCAGTCTTACTCTTCAGTATGTGATTAATATTCTTGAAAGACAAGGAAAATAATCCAAACTTCTAATCCGGATTTTGTATTTATTATGCACACATAATTGTAACTATTTTTAACTACACTGAAAATACTCATATTTACAATTGTGCGGGATCTCAAAAACAGAAGTCTCCATACTTCGGTTTTATTAAGACGAATTTTTACCCAAAAGCATCATATCATGTATTGAATATACAGTTATATCTGGTAGGTATGCAGGAGTAATTTAAAAGTCACTACTACCATCACAGCAACCATGTAAATGTGCATTAGAAATACAACAGTAATACAGATGTGCAATATAGAAACACTCACATACCTTAATTTACTTAAACAGAACATTCACATTGATTTCAACAGAATTTCAATAGTTCCTTACTGCTGACTAATGCAGTATACATTTAAAAAAAATGGGATTTATTCCTAATGAAAAAAATATAACAAATTATGAAGTAAAAGAGAAATTCCATTTTACTTCTATTTTTATTTCAAGAGATAATAGGGACTCAGTTTACAGAATCTATAGACGTATCCAAGAATAGACCATTTTATATCTGCTCAGTTTATTTTGCATTAATAAAATTAACCAATCTTCTAATTTTTTGTTGTTGATTTAAGTTAAATATTGCATTGTTTTACAATGCATTCCCATACATTTAGAAGTCCAAATGACTTCGGCAGGCCTTATTCCCAGATAAGTAGGTATATTATTGCACTCTAATAAATATATTATGTTCTTATTGTAATTTTCATGTGCTTAATACATCTGGGTGCATAAAAATAACAGATCTAAATATCATATTCTGAAAAAGTATTTTTAATATAACTACCTTTCCTTTGATTTTTATGAACACACAAGACAATGGGCAAAATTCACAACCCTACTTTTCTTTTCTTTTTTTCAAGTTTGCAATTATTTTTCTCTCCACTGTAACAGTCTCTACTATTGTGTGATGAATTCTTGGGAAGTGTATTCAGACAAATCAAAGTGAATTATTCAAAGTCAAAGTTCTCAAAGAATGAAAAAAGTATATCTGCCAAGGGAAATGAATATTCACATTTGATGCAAAAATCTGGAGTCCTTTTTAGCTATGCAGAAACTCCTTTTCAGAAACCCAATTAGGTGTGGGGCAGATCTTGTACAGGATGTTCACAACAGGTCAACTTCACTTTTTTTTTCAGTCTACCATTTAAAATATCAAAATTCTGAATATATAGTGACAAAATAGCATTCTGTGTAACTTTGCTCTGTATTTTTTCTTAATCAAGTCATCTTAAGATACAGAAATATTATAAACAACAACTGAAGGGTTCAAGAACAGTAAAACACTTTATTATTGCTTACTAGAGGAACTATGATCTACATGTAGCAAGTCCCTATGACATCATGAGGGGGAGAGTTACATCTAGTGTAGCATGTTAATCCTTATGAAAATCTTCTCTCTCAATCTATTCCATTTCACCTCCAGATAATATATTGAAAATGCCTTGCATATGCAAAGCTCACCATTGTATTTTAAGCATGGAAGGTATGCATTCCAGTGGAACATAGAGCTAAAGAAAAACTTAAGCCCCACAAGGAGTAGCAAACAAATAGCCAAACTATTTGAAAAATGCTCAGCCCAATTTACTTTTACACAATGGGATAATTTTCTGAGAAAGAAAACCAACTGCTTCACTGGTGCTTGCCAGAAACCAAACATATAGATTTGATAATATTTGCCCATTTTCTTCAAGCAAATAAAACAAAGTAAGAGTTATTGTATTAGCACTGCATAACAGAGGAGAGATAAATATCAAAGTCAACTAATAATACAAAAAAATGTATTCTGTGAGGGGGTGGAAGTAATACAACTTCACTAGTCCATAAGGAACGGCAAGCAGATAATAATGACACTACAACCACACAACCACAAAATCTCTGCATTGTAAAATATGAGAACTAAGACTGACACTGTATTAACAAGAATGTTCCAAAGGATATCTAATAAAGCAATGTAGCTTATTTTTGTGTGTCTTAGAGAACCTAACTATCACAGACATGGATTCTGAAAATAGATGAAAATGACTGTCCATCACAGTCGTGGGCAAGCGTGGCACAAAGGTTTGTTCTCATGTTTCAAACAGTAGCAAATATATAGTTTCATATTCATCACATATGACTTTACATGTACGATTATCAGTGTTGAAAGATCACTCTGTTTAAGAAAGCCTTTCAAGATACTGAGGACTAAACCACTACAGGAATATAATCTGCGATCCTTTGGGTTGTTATGGCTAATCTCTTTTAAAACTTGGGTTACTGCTGTTCTACTTCTTACAGTCCTCAATATATCCTGTCTGGTAGTAATTTGCTAAACCTGTCTGCCCATCTATGGATTTCCAGACAGCCAGGAGGATGTTTTCAAGTTAAGTAAACCATATGTGATTTATGATATTACACACTTTCTGCTAATCTTTAGAGATAATTTATAGTTGCAAGACATTTCCAAATTTACCAATCTCTCAAACCACATCAATGCATTTACTAGCCATAAGTATGTATTAAGTGACACTAAACATGACTTTCTAAAACCCACCATGAAACAGAATGGGCAGGTTGGTGACCAAATAAAGTTTATTGTTATAATCTTGATTTATCACTTTACAAACATTTTTAATTGCTGACCGCTGGGAAAAAATAACTGGGTCAAAATCATAAATTAGTCTCTACCTCTGTTACATTGATTATTTCTTCCTTTGGTCTATCAGAACAAGATAAGCTAAGTAAAATACAGGGGTCAACCAAATGCCAGTTTGGATGTGCTGCATGCAATATTACATAGGAAGAATACTGTATATAGTCAACTCTCTTCTACAATTTGTTGTCTACCCTCTTAATAACTCCATCAAATCTCACTATTTTGAGACAGACATGTGATAAAATGATTAGAAACTATCCAATCTCTTCCATACAACAGAAAATAAATCGTGCCAGAAAACTAAATTCACCACACTTCCATAGGGAAAAAATGCACAGTAAGGGATAGAAAAGATGTGGCAGAATTATTCCAGTAATTAATGAAATAGGTAAGTTCAGGACGGATACAGAATTGGGGAGGGGGTTGTGATGCCCTTTGTTTCTACGCATAAGGAACTAAATGTTATTTTGAAAATCTTTCCTGAATTGAGAAACTCTTCTAAAATTCTTGCTTTCCATAAAAACAGGCCTATTCTGTTTCAAAATTATGCAAGCAATATGATCATGTAATGAAAATAATGTCATTTGTTCAGTGTTAGAAAGGACACTTGAACAAAGTTTAAGGAAATTTTGGAAAGTCTTCAGTTCCATGTTTACTATATATTCCCTATTTCAGAACAGATAACTGTGTTGAAACGACTTTCTTGACCCACTTGCATTCACTCTACGTAGATTGTATGCAGAGACACGCTTGGAGATTTCAGAGAGATCTAATGCTTGAATGAGTCCAACAGTTGCAACAGTAAGCATGGGGGTGATGTTATTACAAAAATATCATCACTGAAATACACTGTGAGTGGTTTGGGCCTCATCAATAGCCCGTCTTGGTAAAATACTGCAAGGCATTTCTGTGCTTGCAGGCATTCAATAAGCAGAATACGGCACTTACAGAGTGTTCCCCCTACAACTATCCAAATGTACACTTATCCAATAGATAAGGCTCCATGATTATCTGTTTTCAGGGATATATTTTAAAATTACAAGGCACAATGATTAAACCCACAATTTTCTAAAATAACATTGCAAATAGACAAAGGTAACTGAATAACTGAATAACTTTGATTACTATTTAGGAGAAATAAAAGAAGCCAAAGCAGCTCTTTATCTACTCCATATTGCTTCCATTTTTAACTGTGCACATACAAAACTATATTTTGCATAAAAATATTACTTCAGCGCTTTGTTACACGAACACATTTTGACAAAATGCATATTAGTGCATAACTCAGGCTATTTTACACATGTGATATTGACACGTATATTTATAAAAAGATTTCTAAACAGCCAGAAGCATAATAAAGCACAAATATCAGCTTTGCTCAATTTAAAAACGGTTCTGTCTTAAGTATTTTTTAAAACAGAACTGTCACAGCTTCTACTTTCAGCAAAACACTGTTAGCTGTTATACAATAGCTTAACAGTTAATACAAAAACATGACATCAATATTACCATCCCATTTGGAATACAGGAAATTGAGATATTGTTTGATTTCCATATTTCCTAAAGTGTATGAAAAATTTACTAAGGTGTCATGGGAGTCTGCTGAGGAAATCTCATTATTTTCCAACCCCTTCCTAAAGTTATCAAGTTTTAGTGCTTGTTCAACCATAGAAAAAAATTGCTACTGAAATCGGAAAACAATATAAGACTTTCTACTTATATGGATTACCAAGTCCCAACATGGAGGCACTGAACAACAAATCACCTCAGACAGACTTCTTCCTAATATAGAGGATCAGAGCTAGCACCGCTGTTTGGATATGATAATAAATGGGCCACTTTTACTGCTTCAATTTCTAGCAATGGTTTAATTCAGAGCAAAAATGACTACTTTTGGAAGTACCACAGAATAGAATCACAAAATGAATTATTTTCATATCATGGTAGCAAATGCTCAATCCATTATGAGAGTGAATTCCAGCCTCTCATTCCCACTTTTGGACCTCCATTGATAGTAAATCAAGAACAAGAAATTTCATATGACATCTGATCCGTGGATTATAGTTACATGAGACTAAACAAACTGGGATTTGTATACCAAAAACAAATCTTTAGCTAATAATTGTCTTAAAATCCTAACTTCTTTTGACACGCTTAACCATAATCTCTGGATTTCATGACAGCATCCCTTCTATTTTTGTTTATCTGCCGTCCTGAAGGGGGAACAAAGCAGCTGTGCCACATCATGCTTTATTAAGGCAGAATTCTGAACAAACTGATGTGGTGCTGTATTTCGAAAACACTCATCACTGAAAGGTAGTTTTTTATTCAATTTGTATTTCACACTTTTACCAAGGAATTCAGATTAGCTGTTTATTCTCAGAACCACTATGTGAGATAGGTTCAGCTATTATTTCAGCTTTACAGGTTTAGCTATCTAGAGAGCCAACATGGTATAGTAGTTTGAGTGCTGGAGATTCCCCATTCCCCAACTCTGGAGACTCCTCACTTGGCCACGGAAACCCCCTAGGTGATCTTCGGCATGTCACACACTCATCCCAAGAAAACCCCATTATAGGCTCACCTTAGCTTCTCTATAAGCTGAAAATGACTTGAAGGGACACAAAAACAACAACCATCTAGGCAAAACAGGTTCAAGTATTATCTAGGCTTCCCCACAGGACTCCTCATTAACCAGGAGTTTGGGCCTCGATTTTCAACAGTGAAAATATAAAACTTTGCAGAAATCTAAAAGATCATGAATCTACTACATTTTAAAAAAATGATAAATCAGCACATAAGATCCTGTTTCAAGTACGAAGCAGGAATTGTTTGTTTAAATGCAGTCACTTCTACTTTACATAATGGATTGTCAAAATTACTTCATACTTTTAATAGATAAAGAAGATACAAGAAAACTAGACTTTCTCTAGTCTCCAGGAAAAAAGGGATCAAATTTGAAAACTCATAAATGCATATAACAAATAATGCTTTTATTTCAGCTGTATCTGTATTCCTAAATGGAGATTAATTGATCTATAGAGAAGAATGTTGCATATGTATTATTCTCACTGTGAGTACACTGACCAGAGAGCCACTATACGTATTACTACAGTCAGCCCTCCACATTTCCAGGTTTCACTTTTGCAGATTTGATTACTCGCTCTCACCTCTGCTGCCTCCCTCTGCCATTTTTAATAGGGACTGCAAGCCTCACGAGACCAAGAAACTGCAAACGAGGCTGGTAAGTCTCTATTAAAAATGGGCAGCAGTGGAGGTGGCAGTAAACCCCACCAGCCACCCACTTTTGCGTTATGAAGGAAGCTTGATGCTTGAATATGGTGGGTTAAATATGGTGATCATACTGTTTTGTATGTTAAATATGGTTTGGGAGGGCTTGGAGTTATTCATGTTTTTTCACTTTCATGGGAGTCCTGTTCCCCTAACCCTAGCAAATATAGAGGGATGACTGTATACTCTCTAATTCTACATTTTAAAGAACCTATCATTCTTTCCAAATTCTGTGAGACCACAGAATCCAAACCAAAACAAGGACACAAAAAATACACAGTTATCCAATGAACTTTTATCCTTCAGAATATTGCTGTTCTTCTTATTTTAAGCAATGTTCACACTAAATATTTTGTTGCTTGACTGAATGGCCCAAATAACCAAATAAACACGCTGTTCTAAATATTCTTTATCTTTAAAAATTAAATGTGAACTTGGATTTCAATATGTCTGCTCAAGTATTTTATCAGTGCAAGAACTTCTCCCAAGTTAAGAGAAATTCTAGACAATACTCTGAGATGATTTCAGCTGTTCCAATTTGCCAACAGTCCCTCACTATGCCCATTATAAAGAAAAGCGGGAAATTAAAAGTCGGGTATATTCCTGTGGCCTCATTAGTGCCATTAAGTAACGAGACTAAAGCAATCAAGTGGGCAACATCACCAAAGAACCCAAACCTGGCCAAAGCTGAAACGCAGACTAAATCCAGCTGTAATGTGCGATGTGCTATAGTTGTGATACCTCAATTATTTTAGATACGCAATTTATAACCTGCTTGTTTCCTGGCACATGATTCAAGGTGGATTAATAATAGAGATGCTGGTACAGAGACTCATCTTTCATGAAGTTATCATTATAAAAAAGATAAGCAACACCTCACGGTAAAGAGGATTGCTCCTGTTAGATATCAAATAAATACTATATGCATGATATGGTTAAATAATAAACATTTACATACTCACTGGCTACATACTAGTATGATTAGTAAGTGAGTAAGCATGAAATTGATGGAGGCTATGTGTCTAAAAGACTGCAGCTTTTGTATTTCTGATTTCCATATTATTCTGTCCTTCAGTTTTACATACAAAAAGTATCACTCAGTTCAGTAGGGCTTAATTTCTAATAAATGTGCTTAGAAATTCATCCTTAGATGAGGAAAAATAAGATATAAGTCATCATCAAATGTTAACATTCGAGGCTTCTGGAAGACAGATTTTAATTAATTACTCTGAGACAGCAGGTATGGCATAAGCAGCGTGGAGACTCACTAACAAGGTCTTTCCCTATACAAATAAAAATCTTAGCTCTGTCCTCTTAACACTATGGCTTGGGATGTTACAATAGCCAATGTTTTGAAAGAGGACAAAGCATACTCTAGGGGGAAAAAAAGCTTATTAATATATTTTATAGCACCATTATCAGAGAAGCTGTAAGGATTTGTATTGCTTCATTAAATGTTATGAGGCTGTCTTTTCTATATGAAATATTGAATCATATACTTCTTCCTGTCATTTTTAGTATCATAATAATCTTTCTATTATTTCCTTAATTCATCTTTCATTGTTCTCTGTTGGTATTTGTTTGTTTGCTTTACTTGGCAGAATTAATACAGGAAATGTTAATGAGGCTAGATTATTAAAGCATGGGGAGGTGTTGATTTGGGATCTCTGCTCTATTCTTCCCAGCAAGTGGAGAACAAAGCATTCATTTTTGTAGCAGAGAAATAATAAAAGTTATTAGCCACTTTATCACCTGAAGAATTGTCACAGAGGGATCATTTAGCATACAAATGCCTATATCAGAACTACTGTGTAAAAGGGTAATCCAAGCAGACATAGGCATAATAGCGTGATGTTATTTTGTACATACCTACCTCTTCATAAATTGGATATAAATGCATAAAGATAAGGCTGATAAATCTGTGTCTCTATCATTTGCGTTCAAATTTACATAAATACAGTGTTTTACATTTTAAACAAAAGAAACAAAAACCAAGCATGTCCTATTTAGTTATTTCTACTATATATTCAACATGATTCCACATCTTTCAATTTTATCAAAGATGTTTAAACAGCACCTTTAATTTTACATGAGATGACAAAGCCCTACTCATTAGCTCTGTTCATTGTCAGCTCTGAAGTGAATTCTTTAAAACCAAACAGGTTTTTTGCTGCAAAACACAGTCTATTGAAAAAAATAATTTTAGAAGTTCAAGAGAGAGGGTGGAAATCACAACCGAGATGCTTTTTCATTTATTTGCCCACAGCCAAGATGATATACCAAAAACACTTGCTAGCTCAGTTGTGCTAGATTTAATCATTGCGCAGGTGATAGTACAAGAGACAACATGTGCATGCTATTTCTTGTTTAACTGGTGGTATAATGGTAAACTCCACTGGATCTCCATTGCGGTAACTCTAGAAAGCAAATGTTGCACTAACATTATCACACCACTAGACTGACCCTTACTTATCAAATGTCCTGAGCACCCAGTTTCCCTCCTGTTTCTGTACTCAACCACATAGATTTTTTTTTAGCAAAAGATTTCAAACTAGATAACCAGCAATATTGGTTTTCTACTAATCATATTCATGGATAAGCTCTATGGCCATTTCCGCACTACAATGTTATAGTACTATCATTCCACTTTCAACATCCTGTAGAATTCTGGGGTTTGTAGTTTACTGAGCCCAAAGAGCTCTCCAGCTGAGAATTCTAAGTGCCCCTCCCTAAACTGCAAATCCAGCATTCCACAGGATGTTGAAAGTGGAATAACAGCACTATAACAGTGTAGTGCAGAAATGGCCTAAGACGGAATACATGCTAGTAAAACTCTTAAGATGCCTCCAAATAATTTTCAAAGCTTAGAATGCTTAAACTATGAATTACTGAAATATAGAGGACCTTTGGGAAGTTTGTAGTTAAACAACAGCAATAAATTTATTATTACTATTATTATCATGACCACCACGAAAGTTTATTCCAACCTTAATTTTCAAGAAATACAGTTGTGTAATACTTAATCCTTAATCTTTTTTATTCCATATAAGTCTCAGTATAAATCAAGTTCATATATGGATTTAGACTATCCATCAGACTGAACCCTTTTCGTGAAAATAGCCTGTGAGAAGCAATTACATTCCAGTTCTTATAACACAAGCATGAGATGACTTTAGAAATTAGTTTTCATTCAGTAATTGTTTCCAATTTCTATTAACTAGACTATAAACTAGCTCTGCCCAGAAATACCCATGTGTCTACTATTTGAAAACAAATTGCTATAGCCTTCCATTTTTTCAGTCTGTAATATGACTTAGCAAAAAAAAAAAAGGGGGGGGGTGAGGGAAATCCAGCACCCTGTCTCCTATATATAACTCCCTAAAACATGCCAGAATCAGAGCCTGTTACTTCTGATGTCTTTTCCTTGGTGGGTATGCACACGCGATCCTCAGACCACTCTCAGCCTCGATAGACTACACCAGCTGGAGCTGCCTCACTGCACTTTCGCATCATATTACTTCTGCTTTTCTAACTTTTCCACTTCTGAGCACCATCAATTATGCACTAGAATAACTGAGGCCTGGCTCAGCAATGTAACATAAAGGCCGATTATGAGTGTAAATAATTTAAACACCTGCGTGCCATGTTCTTTTTAACAGTGATATGAAGCTGTTGGAATGCAACGTACTGCTTAAAAAGGTTCAGTCTAATGTGCAGAGAGGTCCCTAGTTTAATGGTGGCTATGGCTGGTGCATAATTTAGCCCTTAAGGCTACTGCAAATGATTGACCAGAAGAAAATCATAACAGATCTTAATCTTAACAGATCTTGGTCTTAAAAGCTAACTTCATCAGGAAACAATTCAAACAGAAAATTCAATTATTTTGGAGTTGCAAAGGACCAAATTCTACAATTGACATTTAGAAAATCTACAAAAGATTCTCACTGAAAAGACACAACTGTTAGACATGTAAGTCCCATAATACAAAAAATAACAAAAAAGAAGTGTAGTAAAATTGAACCAGCTATATACTATATTGTAACACTACCTAGTTTTACCAGTACAGGGAATGAGCATACTTTCAAATAGGTATAATATTCAGCATACGCATGTTAATAATTCCAATTTCTCACACTAAATTCATTCCTGAGATAATGACACTGCAACAAAAGATGGTTTCCAAATATTGAATAACTCTTGTTTTGTTTTTAAGACAGAATTCAAGATCATTTCTTACCCTCCCAAGGATTAGTTGTGGAACACTACCCTTAAAATTGTATAACAAAGGCCCAAAATAAGGCCCTTGCTCAGATAAAAGAAAGAGAGGAACAAGCTTGAAATAATAGAGGATTAGTTTCAGAAACACACACAAGGTTTCACTATAAAAATGTACCAGTTTCACGATTCAGCATTCTCAGTACTCTAGCTTACACTAAGAAGTATAGGCCAGCTACACCTAGTGTAGTTTTGAAACAACTGAAGGATTTTTCTAAAGAAGTGCAGTTCAGAGGAATGGATTTAAATTAGACTTTCTACTTGCTTTTGGAAAACAATAATAATCTGATATTGCAAATGGAATGTCTCCATTTGAGAAGTACAGTTCATGCTTCAGTAAAATTCATTCAGAACATGGAGATCTTAGCCTAAACAAGTCTAGTTCCTATGGAAACTCATCATACAGCATCTGTGCCCTAAGTGGAGAGAATAAAAGAGAAGAGAGGCATGTTAATACCCTGATAAATATGGTTTCTTTCTCTTCCTCTCTTAAAAAAAATTAAAAAGATGTTTTTGAGGGAAAAATGATTTCCGCAAAAAGTTGGATAGCCACGTTAATTTCAAATGGAGAGGTAGTAGTTTCTTACAAAAGCAAACTTAGTTAATGGCATCCATATAATTTAGCCAATCAACAGGGCCAGAGTCAATAAACAACTGTGGAGTTATTTTCTGACATTTTCATTATTTGTTTTGAGTAATCTGTAATTGAGGAAAAGACCTTTCACTTTTTTTCTCATTAGAATTATCTTCAATTTCCATCTCCTGTGGAAAAGAAGAGGGGTAATAGCAGATTAATAAGTGGTGGAAGAATTTCATTTTTATCTCATTATGAACATTTCAAAGCTATCTGTTTTGTACTTGTTGGGCTTCATAGATACTTAGAACAATGAACACTTTTTCTTAATCCCAAAGTACTGTTCTGCAAGGTCACTCCTCAAACTTTAAGAAAATCCAGGATCACTTTGGAGTTCTTTAAAGCAGTCTCACCAGGAATTCTGGCCAAGGCCAGTGAGCCCACGTAAAGATAATTCACTGTTGCCAACAGGTTTTTGTAGATATGTTGAAACCCACCATGAGGGTGTTATAGTTGAAAACAAACTGAATGGCTATATAATGTGGATTTTTGCATGCACATATGTTCCTTCATTCTAAGAAAGAAGCACAAAAATGGGAGGCCCTTTCTTGCACAATGTGCATAGTCCGCTAAGTGTAGTGTTTAATTTTTATCTAGGAATTTTATTTTATGCTGAGTGGAATACAGCAAACAATCCGCTCATGGCAGTCCCTTTAATCCAACACATTTTATGTGTTGTAATGAGAGGCGTTTTATAGACGTAGTAATTATCATGGTTTTTAAGCCTTAGGTAATAGACAGCCACATAGTGAGAGGGTTCAGTAAAGGCAAAGTTTCTAATTAAGTAATATAAATGCATTTCCACTAAACTCCACATAGGAAGAATGAAAGATAAGCCTAAATTTGTAAAGCCAGTCACCCATGGGATGAAAGGACTAAGCACAGAGACCATGAACAAGGTGACTATACTCAACCAGGCCTGCTAAGGATGACTGCTATACAGTAAAGTTGCATTAGTCCACTTTAGTAAACTATATTCAAATACCGATTTAGCGTAGATCTCTCTCACACCAGGCTTCTTCAAAAGTGTGCCTCTTTAATGCTGTTTATGAAAAGCCACTTCTAGTGCTGACATTTTTTCCATGCGAAAGTTAACTGAAGAAAGATACATTTAGTACCTTGTTGAAGTAAGCCTAAGCCTGGCCTCTGGTTGCCCAAAAACATGAGAGGATGAAAGCTATGTTGAGCTGATATTTTCTTTAAAGAGCTAATAAACATTAGGAGGATAAATGACTTCACAGCAGCTCAGGCAACATCAGAATTCACAAACCAAGCAACAGATCATTTATAAGGCTGTGTAAGTAAGTGTGCATGTTTCTCTCTCACAGTCTAAAATCAGCTCAGAAAACTAATCTGGACTGATTGAGACCAGAGCCACCCTTGCCTCACACTGAGACACTTGTCCAAATTACAGGACTCCACAGCTTCTTTCATATTAAAAAAAAAAAAAGATGTGGCACACCAATGTTCACCAATATTCCTATTGTGCTGGGCATTCAACTTATTTCCACACCCACATTTAGGAGGAAACAAAATGAAGCAATCAAGTTTGAAGATCTGCCATTGCCTTCACCTTACTTTCTTGGGGTTTTTTTTTCTCTCTTTCCATGTGCGTGCAAAAGTCAGTCTGCCCTGCTTGTCTGTAAGATCGCAAACAGCCTTTAATATTTAATTCAGCCCAAAGCACAAAGCGTGCTCAAATTCAATACAAGGAAATGCTTTATCTCCTCCATCACAGGCTAATAATCTGACAAAGCCAGAAGCACCAGGGAATCACGGCAAGTTTTGAGGAAATGACGTGTAGATGCTTTTAAACATTTTTACTGCAATTTGACCAATACCTAAATACACAATAAGTAAATGACATGTGGATTAAAACTCTGGTTGAAATGTTTCCCACCAATCAAAGAGCCATTTGTTTTAGCATAGTTGACACTGGCTAACATTTTAACACATTTATTTAATACACACTTATTCAATTTGCATACACCAAAAGTGTTATTATCCACTTGTAAGAAGGTGCAACAGCTACACAATACCTGTTTAACCAGGTGACTATTTCAACATTATGCATGAACCAATGAAGAAAGATAGAATCTGGTCTTATCATTCTTCCTTCTTTCAATCCACCACCACATTCATCCCACTCTCTCTCATGCACACACACACTTACTTGCTTGTGCACACACAGAGACATACACTGCCTAATCACCATAAACATGTTAAGTGTGAAATGTGCAAGCCATTGAATTAGTGGTATTAACCATATCTGTTTTATTCTACTCTTGTTGGAAAAAAATATATATTCCAGTATTTGTTGTATTCCACAAACAGAATGACAATTCTATTTTGCCCTCCAGCTTTCCTCTACAATATTTGGAGTGAAATATGAAATATAAAAAACATCATTGTAAAACAGAGATCACCAACAGTACACATCAGGAAAGCTGAAAATTCCAGGGTTAATTGAAAGTAGTCAAGTTATAAAAGTAATTTTAGCTCAAAGTATCCAGAATGACAAATGTTCCAACATGGCTCCAGAGTCAATTAAGCTTCTAGCATCTGGTAGTGGCACATACTGTTAGGCAAACCAAAAAAAAGGAATAAATATCTGTTCTAATTCTTTAAAAAGTCTTTAAATAAAGCCTTTTAAACAGGAATGGGTAGGAATCGGAGGGATATTCTCAAAGAGTC
Source organism: Iguana delicatissima (assembly GCA_948472985.1). Taxonomy (NCBI): domain Eukaryota; kingdom Metazoa; phylum Chordata; class Lepidosauria; order Squamata; family Iguanidae; genus Iguana; species Iguana delicatissima. Next base: position 92,333 of record CAOKZL010002875.1, read on the forward strand.
AGAGCACACAACCGAATTTTTCAGATCTCATAAAAAACTTATCCAGAATAAGATGAGACATTTGACATTTTTAAATTTAATGCAGTTATGTGTTTTTAAAGATGGAAGGCACCAAAGAAATATATAATGAGTCCAAAAATTGTAACATAGGAACTACTTTTATGCACAATTTTTTTAAAAGACTGTAACTGAGGACAGTAAAACAAAAAAGAGAAGCTTTTCTGCTCCTCTTATAGACAAGCTTTTCTCCTCTTCTCATAATGAAATTCTTACAGATACTGAGAGAAGAAAAGCTGACAAAAACTTGAAGAAAAAAAATATTTAGAAGGTCTCAATCAGATAGCATTTGGCGGGAAATTGAGACATTCATGAAATATTCTCTAATTTGAAATAATAGGTAACTAATTCTTTGGAGTATTGTTTAAAATATGGTTACAGTTATAATGGTATAGAATTTATTCTGAAGATTCACTTATTGTTTTGATTGACCAGATTATAAGTAACTCTCTTATGATGTGCTCTTTGAAAATGTTGTTCATATACTGCAGAATACATAACTTCTTCATGTACATGAGGAAAAAGTCAATCAAAAGTTCTGCAAACTAAATTGCTTTCCTACAGTACAAGGCCAGCATCTCCATTCAATATGGCCTCCAATTCCTTTAGTTTTTCACTTGCTCCACTGAAATGATCTTCAGATTCAAGTGAAAGAAACTCGTGCTTGAAAGGAGATACTACCACACAGAAGTGCTATAAAATGAAAACGAATATCCACATTTATTTCTACTCAATAGGATGATACATGCAAGTATTTTTCAAATGTGAAATTATAAAGGATTTAGCTTTACAAAAATGTTAAGAACCAATTAGCCTACATACTAATTCTAACTCCAAATAATAAAATTATATTTTGAAAAATCAGTTTACATTTTCAACATTTTATTCTTCCCTACCTCGAACATGATTAGCAATAGTTAATACATAGAAACTTTGCTATCCATCTCTTAGCATATTGGTTCTAACTGGTATTCTAAAGCTAATCCATTTATATTTTTACATTAAATATTCCATATATTTTTTCTCCAAAATTATTATAATCCCTTCCAAAAGAGAAACTCACAGCTTTTTTTGTGTCTTTAAAATTTCAGACATTTTAAATTTCTATATGGCAGACATCTTTATTTAAAAGTCAACTGTATCCCCAGTTACTTTAAAAACAAGAATGGTAAAGCTGGGTTTTTACAACAAAATGGAAATAATTTATCTACCAAGTGCATCAACATTTGTCTCCTAAGTTGAGTTCTAGAAAATGAACTCTGCTGGAAGAAAATAATTTGAAGGGAAAGGGAAACAGGGAAGTGAATGGTGGATTCTACCTTGGGTCCCAGATTGAAAGGTGGGGAATATAAAATAATGAATAAAAAATTATTCAGCTCACTTTACAGAGAGAGATTTTTTTTCTAAAAATGAAACCACCTAATCAGCTAGTTAATGTTTAGCTGAGAGTAGAAGCAAGCATAAACAAATGGCTTGCTTTCATACCATCAGTCTCACATTTAGGTATCCACAAATCAACATGCTTCAGGAACAAATGTTCCAGCCCCCTGATGAGGACACCTAGTACCACACAGACTGGATTAGCATTTCCCTATAGTTTTAAAGAAGATTTAAAAAAAAAAAAAATCAGGAGACTTTTCTAAACAATAAGAGTCACCCAGACTGTTTCTTACTTTCATACATTCATACAGATGGCAGATCTTACATCTCTTCTGTACCTTGAGGAAACTGGTTACAATAAAGAGAAAAGGATTTTATCAAACATGTATTCTGTGCTATAACATGCATTCAGTGTTGTAAATGTTGCAACATCATTCAGTGTTCCTAAATTTTATTCTATTGGACTCACTGCCACAGCATTGGACACATTTTAAAAACTCTAAGACTTGAGGTATGAGCAAACTATTTTGATGAATACTTTCCACAATTTAGAACAACATCTTAATATGTCACTAGAGAAAGAAAAACTAGCATGACACAGACAATAACATATATCTCAGTCATAATGTTTCTTTAGATGCCATCACTTTGTATCATTTATATTTTGAAAATATCCATAGAACATAGAATCAAAGCAGCATCTGGATGAGCCAGATCTTTAGTACTAGTATTTAACTGATCACAGCCAATATAAAATCAAATAGTGCCATTCTTATCTTGCTTGGCTCTTGCACAACATTTTATGATTGATAAGATGAACAATTTGCTAAATGTGTGTGTAAGTAAAAAGAATCACAGAAATGCATAAAAATAAGTTGTGTCTTCATGTTTAACAAGACCAAAATATTAATGCAGCTATGCTTGTCAGTTTGAAAAACTCTAATGAAACATTATCTGTAGGTGAACTGACTGTCTTACTGTATTACTTTCTACGTAACAAATGTTTTCTTAGCCACTGAGGTAAGCTCAAATAAATTCACATTTAGAGACAAATGAAGACTCAGGGGAACTGGGGAAACCACCACTGAATGCCAAAGGACTGACATGATTATTGAGCTTTCTAAAATCTATCATAAGCAAAAGAACAAGAGAACTATTCACATCTGAATTTATTAATCCTTAAGTAATAGTTTCAACAGATGTACAACTATTTACTCAAAATCTAGTATGCATTAAATTATTCTTTAAAAAAAATCACATAGTTACGATTAACAAAAAGTTTAATAACTTAAAACTCTGTTCTTTAAAATGTGTGTGCATATACTTCAAGAGTAATACACAGGAATAAATTATACACTCCTTGGAAAGAACTTAGTTATTCACTAACAGCCTATTTCTAAAGCATTAGAAAGTGGATTTTAGGTAAGCAGGTTTACAGAAACACGCACAGTTTTATCTCGGCAGGCTTACAATTGATTATTCACTTTTCATGGAGTCACTAAGATTAAAAAAACACGAGTATTCAAGGCCACAAATTCCAACGAGGTGAATGTAAATTTATGTCACAATCCTGAGTGTAAAGTTAACCACTTTGCCTGATCCACAGAAAAGACCATTTAAAGCATCTATCTCTATCTTGAATGTTCTTTCTGTTCTACAGTATCCATTACTGCTCAGAAAAATATAAACATGTTTAACTGCTTTCATCATAAAAAATTTTAACTTTAAAATATTTCCAAATGATTTATCAAAAAACTCAAATGCAATTGGTCTATTTACAGTAAGTGCTTAAAAAACTAACTTTAATTTACAGTAAGTGTTTAAAACACTAACTTTAATTAGCAAAGGCACAAATGGGTTTTAGGGGAAAAAAGAAGTGCGAAGGATTGAATATGAGAGGTTTGTCCATCCAGATGGAGAACAGCTGTTCAGTTAATCAGTCATTATCCAAATACTATAAGTGGCAATATGAAGCCAAAATGACAAACTGTCAAGGAGTCATCAGGACAGTAAGATAAATGATCAAACCTAAACTATCCCTTTCAAAATATTCCAGGTCTCTTCTAAAAGGATTCCTGCATTCCCTAACAGTCCACTCACTGGAGAGAAATCTGCATCCTATGCATGACTATCCTCTGCACTCCCAAGAAGACACCGACAACTTTTTGGACGCTGTGTAATACTCTAATGGTGGTTTTTTTTGGGGGGGGGACAGCTCTTTTGTTTATCTCCTTATTTCTTTCCATATGTAAACGGAGCAGCAAATCCTATTCTATCTATTCTGAAAAGGCCAGGCAACATTTATCAATTCTCAACACAAAGCATTTTAATTCACTGGAGAGTACTTTCCTCCAATGAACACCAAATAAGCGTTCTGATAATTTGAAGCACAGCAAGTAAAAGAATTCCAAAAATTCTACAATTCATTCTGTGGCCTTCATAAGCAAACTACTGCACTTTCTACAGAGGTTTATGTAAAGTTACATACAAAAGATTGAGAAAATCCATCTCTGATTGGCTCTAGTGTGTGTGCACACACACGCACACATGCACGCACACACACACGCGCTCCTCTCATTCCTTTCTTTCCTTATCCCGCATTTCCCCTCCCCTTCTTTGCTCCAGTGATCTGTTATTCTTGGAATACTATCTGCCCAGGAGCAGAACCTCAACCATCTGGGCCGCTGAAGGGCCCTCAGTTCCTGGTCCTGAATGGTAATTGTCTCAGAGAGCACCCTTACAGGCATTTCAAGCATCAGGGCTTATTAAAATCCTGAAGGGCAGTAATCCCTGAATGCCACTAAAAAGATCTCCAGCTGCTACCGTTTATGAAGTGGGTTTGACGAGAGAGAAAAGGGGAAGGGGGTGCAGAAAGAGAAAGGAAGAATTTTAAAAAGGGCAAGTTATCCAAACAACTCCCATTGGGGAGGGATGGGGGGGTGGAAGTTTTATCAGCTTACTTTTTCTTGCCTCAGTTCCCAAAAGGTATTTTTGGTCCCTGCTGCTTCCTTTTTCCTCATAGCACACAAAACACACACTTTTGTTAAATCGTCTTTGTATTTTGTAAGACCTCATTAACATATGGAGGCAGAAAGTCTAATACAAGGTGAAGAAGAAGAAAAGACCAGATCAGAAAGCCAAAATCAGAACTGAAAGTTGTGACCCTACTACCTACTATGAAGATTTCTAAAATTGTTTATGTGAAAACATTCAAAAACTATTTCCATATGCAGCCTTTCCCTCATTCTTTTGAAAAAGTCTTTTCATCTCATTAGGATAAGCTGATTAATAAAAATTCAGCAGTTTGTTCATAGTTCCTTCAGAAGAGGGGCAGCAAGTTGAAAGATACAGGCGGAAGGTTTTTGTGTTTGAAGACAATGAATGGGATGACTTCTTAAAACCTTCCTTGTCATCCTCCATTAGAGACTGGCAGATACTTTGGATCAAATTCTTCGGACAAACACTACACTGCTATATTCCTTTATTTTCTATTAACTGTCATGAAAGGATTTAACCATTCTGAAGGGTTTTTTTAAAGTGTTTTATGAAACACTAAACAGGGACATGTTTCCATTTTAAAAATTACATTTAGATACACTACTAAAGACACATTACTGGAAACATGTAGAAAATTTGAAAAGGAAGACCCATAATGATAAATGTATGTGACAAATATATGTGGCACTGTGTATTGGTTTACAATAAATGTTCAGGAATGATCATTTCAATTAAAGTAAGCTAATTTTGTCCCTCCCTAAAAATTATATTAGCGAGAGTTTTCAGCTTGAAAAAAATCAGTTCTGCAAATCAGTTAAAATAATTGCATATCCATAGGAAAATAAACAGCAAATACACTGAACATTATCCACTACTTCCACTACAGGTATAAATAGAAAAAGAATTTAGAAATTATTCATCTCTTTGAGAATAAATGCAAACACAGAAAGTTAACTTATTTCTAAGGCTGCAATCCCATATACATTTACTTGAAACTATGTAATACTGAAAGCAAAGGAACTTATAAGACTTGCGTCAGGTTGCTCTGTAAAAGAATTCCAAAATGTATTGAGCATTTAATAATACAGCGTAGTGTAACTAAATATAATCTGTTAGTCTTAGCCAGAAGACTGTTATTTTTGCTACAGACAAACAGAATTCCCAAGAGATTCATATGTATACTACAGCCTTTCATCCAACATACATTGAACTGTAAATGCCATCCAGATTTCTTTCATGCATATGTGCATGTTCATTTATGTAATACTCCATCAATTTGGAACAAAGTGTAATAAATGCTGGAAGTAACTTTCTATTTATTGTGGCTCAAACTTTGATCCTTCACATAACCAATCTGGATGAATAAACTTTGTCAACCAAATTGAGCTTCTTGCGGTCCATCCACTCTGTTCTCTAGTTATCTCACTGCAATATGATGATAAAAACAATTTTGACTTCAGTATTTACCTCCTACAATGCAATCTGACAACACATGATGAAGATGCCATGCCAATATGAAAAGTCACAAAATCAATGAAAAATTATAGAAAGGGCTTCTCAACTTATATATTTGTATGATGTAAAAGGAACAGTTCACATCTCACTACAACAAAACTACTGCAACCAAAATGTTCTCAGGTTTACATCATATGGACATAACTGACCACAAACCTTAATTTGTTATATATATTGCATGCATTCGGCCTTCCATATCCACAAATTCTGCATTCATGAATTCAACCAACCATATTTTGAAAATATTAAGAAACAACCAAAAAGCAAGCTCTGATTTTGCCATTTTGAATAAATGACAAAATTTTACTATTCCATTGAACATAATGGAACTTGAGCATCCACAAATTTTGGTATCCATGGTGGGTCCTGGAATTAAATGCTAACGGATAGTGAAGGCCAAATGTACTTAAATTCCCACAATATAAACTCTTTATGTAGCACCCCAAATTGGGCAATCCCAGCAGCATTCTATATTTTCACTTGCAGTTCATCCCATGCAACCATGTGCAGATCACAAGGAAAATCTGATTCCTATTTAACTACAATAAGTATACTAAGACAACAAGAGTGTCTTGTCCATACAAATTCTGTAGCTTCCATTTGAAAATGAACACGATTTGCAGAATGGAGCACAGGAAATGTGCTAATGGAAACATGTACTGCCGTTAAATCCATAACAGCAAGCTTCACCATGCTTCATCTTTGTAATAATAGTATGTTTAGTGGAATACAAAAGCAGATATAGGGCTAAATTCCATTTTCTACTGAATTTCTTTTCCTTTCCTCCTCTAAGAGATCCACTCAGTATTATGAAAACCAAAGTTTCCCAATCTCCTGGGACTGCTTTTGGGGACGCATAAAGGACTTCAATGGAAAAAGGGGACTATCTCTCTACCAGTTCATTATTTCACCGACAGGGAACCATCTCTGCACTCTGCCCTAAATTACCAAGATTACCCATCCTGTTATTGTGTTTCATTCTTAAATGACAGAACATGACAGCTGTAGAGCAGTACAGAACTCCAGCATGGCTATGCTGAATTACATCATTATGGAAGCGGTAGCAAAACAAACAGTATGTAAACGTGTTCAATGTTGCATATTCAGTTCACAATGGAAAATTGTGCAGGGTATCTCACTTGCTTTTAAGTTTATCCATTTTTTCCCCAGGGCAATGGACCTACACTAACACAATTACATCACTGGATTCAGGACATAGCCTTTCCAGTAGCTTACTCTCCAAATGGGAATTTCATCCTGGCAATCAGATTGGCTGATCTTAGCACCCCAAACTGATTGGGGATAAAATAGTGTAAATATTTACCTGAACACTGTATAAAACCTATCAAATTACTCAGGGAGTTCTATAACATCAACTATGTTCAGTTTGAGACAAACACAATTTTAATGTTGTGCATATGTTAAAATGAAATGTAAGAACATGCTACAAATACTTAAATTTGATTTGATTTCTCACTTTAGTATCAAATGACAAATAATCTCTATACAACTGAAAAATAACAGGTGAACATTTGCCAGTTATAAGACAGGGAGAAAATGAGGAAGATTTCCAAGAAAGCAGATTCTGAGGAAGAAACTTCAAAAGAACATGTGTTAAGTATGTTCTAGTCTTACTAGCAAACAGACTGCTTTCAAACAACTGTAAGTTAGCCAAATACTTATCTGTCAAGAAAAAGCTGAGATGTGCTTGCTATTTTAAAACATGTAGAACATGTAGAAGAAAAAATTAAAACAATACCATAATTCATGACGGTACATTTTATAATATATAACTAATGAGTCGATGAGAATACAAACATGATTTTAAAATCTGCAATTAGCTGGGTTGACTTTATTCCCAAATCTACCTACCTCGAGCAATAGGTAGACACAACAGTTGCTTAATTACTAGATGGACAATTCTTCATCATTTTCAATATTTTCAGTTAGTTCTCTTGAAAAGCCAAATGGCCACAAGATATTTAGTGATTCCAATCCAATCTAGCCAGAAAATTGATTAAAATAATCTGAATTGGGAGCTGTAAACAACTGGATGCTCAAATAGGTTTGGAAAATGGAATTTCACCTACCACCATCTCCACTAAGTCTGTTTCAACCTGAACCATATGCAGATGGTTGAACAGGTACATTTCGATATATAACGCATTTCTACTGTGACATGCTTCTGCATACATTAGCACAATTTTCCTGCAAAGATGCTTCCTAAGCACCCAAAGTATTTGTATTCTTAGTTGACTTTTGGGTATAGTTAGTAACTGAATCATCGTTTCTTTAAAACCAGTGAATTTATATACAAATTCAGTTCTTTCAAGAGTCGGTATATTTCAGGAAAGAAAAAAAATGTGCAAAATGCATTCAAGGTTTGGGATGACTTAATTTCTCAAGGACTTTAGGGTAATCTTATATTTGAGAAATAAAAGTTTGAAGTACCTACATGGCACCTTCAGATAAGTATGTGAAGATAAATCATTAATTCATTTTAAGCAGAAGAAAAACATGGGATTCTTGTCTATCCAAGCAAAACATGATCAGATATGCATACATACATACCTGTGACTGAATAAGATTAAGGAACCTGTAGCTTATGTGTTGTGTCATCTGACTGAACCTTCTTTACCAGCACTTCTTACTCTAACTGATGTGGAAGACCAGCATTTCTATCACCAGTATGCCAGGGACTGGTACCACATTTAACCCATTTGTCTCTCTCTTCACAGGCATTTTCAACGCACCAGCAACTGATTGCTCGAGGACCAACACCAGACCATGACCACCATTTTGAGCAGCACCATTCCAGATCACAAACACAGACACACATATACCAGAATTATAAAACACTTGAGTAAACTAATGTAAGTGGAAAGGTCTGGGTAGCGGGTTTATGTGTTTTTTTGGGAGGAGAGAAATGTATCTTTTAAGAAGTCTAGCACATAAATAGAGATGACAAAGAAAAGGAAATGTCATTGCAAGACTATGTAACAGCTGAAAATGTAACAAAAATGTGTTACATTATAGGCCTACACAAATGTCAAAAACAAATTACTGCCTGCAAGGAAAATTATACTGGATTGGATTCAGGAAAAAAAAAAGCATGTACAACGGGAAGTGAAAGAGTCCCACATCCCTCCTCAGTTTCCACAATATCAGTGGACCCTTGCTGAATGGGTAGTTTGTAATTCAGCAGGCTAATGATGAAAGTGAGGCTCTTCCACAATCAGTTGATGGTGAATCCTGTAAGTGGTGAACCATTGTCTGTGATTTCTTCTTAATTTGATCCCCTTTACATACATATTTAATGGGAAATCCATATTTAATAATTAGAGCAAATAGGAAATGCAGAAAGGTACTTTATCCTCAGCGTGGACACTGAGATGAGGCTTCTGTAATAACAAGTTTAAAAATAACTACTGGGAAAAAATACTTTAAAAAGGCTTAAATAGCTTGGAATTGATTTTTTTAAATCCTTTTTAAAAATATCTTTATTTACACGATATAGTTGACCACACATTTTTGAAGGTGGCAACAAGCAGTTTGCTACAAATATAGTTCCCTTAGAGTGAAGTGGGCTTAGAATCACAGAGCTGGAAGAAATCACAAAAGCGCCATCAAGTCCAAACCCCTGCCATGCTTAAACAGCTTTATTTCAAGCACTGTCAACATGCAGGTAACTGTACACAAAACTATAGTTTTAACTATTTTATGAAAAAATTGTGAGCTAGTGGCTAGAATCCTATCACTGCACTACGCCAATCAGGTGTGCTCTTGCCAAGGTTCCATAAAATTAGAGAAGAAAAGTAGCAATAGCAAAAGCATGTGTTTTTCTATACCGCTTATCAGCTAAGTGCTCTCTGAGCAGTTTACAATGTGTTCGCTAATTGCCCCCAACAAGCTGGGTACTCATTTTACCGACCTGTGGAAGGATGGAAGGCTAAGTCAACCTGGAGCCTGGCAGGATTGAACTCACAACCTTGTGGCTCTAGTACTGGCATTTAACCACTGCGCCACCAGGGCTCCCTTGCAGAAGAAAAGTAAACACAATCTTTTTCCATTGCTTTACATACTTCATGGCTGTGGCACCCATAGCTTTTTTCCTCCTGCTGCCCCTGCCTACACCAGTGTAATTACACCAGCATAGTTCACCAGCTGGATTCTGTGCAGTGTTATAAATAGAATTATCATTAAGTTGTTCCTGCAAACAGCAGCAGGAACTTTAATGTATAAAATCCCTTCCATAAATAAGGCAAGTCAGCATAGTAACACTTACATCTTGTGATCTGACATCTATTTTTTAAACATTTTTTGTCTGAGTGTTCTATGCACAAATAAAAGCAAGAAAATTAGCCAGTGTTCAACAGTGTGTTCTAGAAACCACTCCCCATGAGAAAGCCACCTCAAAGGTTTACAGGACAGGCTAGTTTAATAATCCACAAACAAGCCACATATTCCCAACTGCCATTTGGGACAAGAAACCACATCAATCATTCCGCCTTTTCAGAGAAGGTGGAGGGATGCCACCATTTTCTTTGGCACGCTACTTCTACAGAGCTTTCTGCAGCCAGGAATAAGTTCTTGCCCTTTTTGTTGCAAGCTTCCTTTCCTCTACTTTCAGCAGTTTGGAGTTCAGCTGTGTTCTCTGCTTAATCTCCCTTTTCTACCATCTTTTTGTTTTCCTAACACATGCATTCTTTAGCTTTGGCTATGAACTGCTGACTAAAGAAGAACAATAAGAGCTTTGGAAATCATCAGGAGTACCTTTGAGATGGGCTCAGCTCAGAAACTCGGTCAATATTTACTACAGTTGTGTTCTGCTGTCTTGACAGATCCCTTCAAGCAGAACTTACCACTGAGTTCCAAAGAGCTTGATGCGTCTTCTTTTAATACAATAAAAAAATTGGGTTGGAATTAGGAGAAGAAAGGGAGAGAAAACAAAAAGTGGGAATTTGGTAGTACAACAAATAAAATCTGTGTTTTGCCTCCAGATTACAAAAAGGAAATGCATTTTATTTAAAAACAAATTAGGAAAGTTTGCAAGAGTGAAAATTTCAGCTTGCACAACTATGCTACACAATTAAATGACCCTTTTCAAATCTAGATATATAAAAAGAGAATTCACTTGTTTCTTTTTCAAAAATATAACAATAACACAGATATACTATGGCTAACCAGAGAGACTAATTGTTAAATGTTAGCTTATCATGTTTGAATATACTAAACCAATACTTACATTAAAACTACATCTGAAGAAAGGTTATGTAGTTGATATATTACCGAAATGAACATTTAGGATTGTCTGACTAAATTAATAATTGTTTTGAGTAGGTGATGGAGAAAAGCTATAAAACCAATGTATGTTTCTTTTTATTGACAGTACTCATGCCTCATTAAAACAAAAAACTATAGTGCTCCAAAATTTGTGAGAAAATCCACATTACTATTTATTTATGTATTTATTTGTTAATTTATTCTCATTAATTAAAATGTCTATATCCCCACGTCTTATTGTGAGATTGCAGGGCAGCATATAAATAAAATAATATAAGCAATTTAGAACAATTCCAGATTGAAACAATAGAAAAAAATGAACACGATAAAAAAATATTAAACAATTTAGCAAGCTAAAACAACAAAAATCAACAACAATTTAAACCCACATATATATAAATAAATTAGCTCCTGAATCTTTTGATTTAAAAGAAAAAGTCATGATTTCACTTAGCACAAGGAGAAAACCACGGAAAGGGCACTTCATAATTGGGGTGCCACAACCAAGAAGGACTCTCTCTTGTCCTCCCATCTAGTAATGTTCTATTAAGAGTAGTCAAACGTTTCATACCACTCATCTTAGCTCAACCAGTGTTATTTTTCCTACCTACCACACCAGACTTGAGAAATCAAAATGAATCAGACTGTCACTGTGTTGAATAAAAGATCGTTATGCAGGTCAGTTAAATTACATGATTGTAATTTAACTGTTCAACCTGATAAATGGCTATTCTTACAAAAATGCTTGGAGAATTGCCTGAACACACCATTCATTTTTTTTTTTCAGTTTTATAGAGAGTGAAAAGGAAGAAAAAGTCAGCATTTCAAACACTAAAAAGACAGTGCTGACCTTAGGTATGTCCAACTATTTTGAAACTTGTACGTCACCAACCCAGATCTTGCCAGTGTAGAAAGGTTACAAGAGATCAGTTCTCTATGCCTCTTAAAATTTGTTCTAGTTTGTTGGTTTTGATGAAAGGCTTTTAAAGGCTTTATAACTGAAACTCAGCAGCATTTTGTTTAAAAAGCATTCCTTAAGTCAAATGCTTCACATATTTATTCTTGCATTGACAGAAACTGAAGGGATGATTGACAGACAGGGGTGTTTGGCTGGTAGGGAGGAAGGAGAAGTATACAGTATATGCATCTCCCCACCTGCACCCCCTTTTTGGGGGGCAAAAGGTTGTGAAATGTTTAATTACTATGCAACTTCAGGCACCTACTCATAGTCAGAAGGGTATGTAGGGCTGCCTTCGATGTAGTGGTGATACAGCATAGAGCATGACTGACTGTGAAACTGTCACGCTATTGCTCAAGAGTCTGTGTGCCTTCCTATGAACCACTTAATCCCTAGGCGCTATTGCCACCCAAATATAATTCATAGTATGGCCTTTCACAATTAAAATAACATTTTTGGAGGTAACAAAAATAATGTTAGTTTCTTACCTATTTATCAGATTGAACTTTAAAAGACTGGACAGGGAATGCACTTCTGGCCATATTTTTATTTTTTATATTTTTATACATATATATAGAGAAAGGGGCAGGAAAGGTTTGGATTTAACAGATGTAATCTATTATCAACTGCAAGACTATAAAGAAAGCGAGCAAATAAAATAATTTTAAAATTGTACTCTTTACAGAAGTACCTAAATCCAGTTCAAAAGCAAGATTTTGAGAACTGTGTGTGTAATAAATCAACAAGCACCCACTGAGGCAGCACAATGCAACCCAATCAGATAAATGGCACTCATACTCATCACCTAAATTCTGACCTACTCCTCCAGATGGACAATACTGCCATTTATCTGAGAGTGCTGCTCGTGCATAGCCCTGTGAAATTACATGGGCAATCTCTATCCAGCTAAGAATAAGAACACTGAAGGTATCTTTCCATACATATACGGTCTCTAGGGCAGATATATTTTCTACAACTAGTAAGAACTAGAAGGCAACCAATGAGAATTTAAGTGCTTATTCAACTCAGTGCTCTTGTTTAGGATAAATTGCTTACCGAATAGATTTTTCTAGTCTATTAATTAAATAGCAGTGTAGTTTTTTACCTTTTTCTATAAATGGTGTTCCATATAAGATAATTAGGAAGTTCACAGTTCTTAGAAAGACAGACACCTAATGTTGAATTAAGTGCTCTGCTCCACTGATGCCATTTCCTCACTAGATTTATAGTGCTATGATTCCACTTTCAACAACCTATGGAATCCTGGGGTTTGCAGTTTCAGGAAGGGCCAAGCAGCCCCTCCAAACTACAAACCCCACGATTCCATAGGGTATTGAAAATGGAATCATAGCACTATACCAGTCTAGTGAGGAAATGGCCTAAGATTTCTTGCAGCTCTTCGAATCAGTTTTAAGGTAACAGAGCTCCAAATGACCTAGAAGCATTTTTACTACAAAAGCCCTGGTAAAGAGGAAATGTTTCTTGAAAATATAAGCTTTGTAAACAAACAAACAAAATGTAACTGAAGTGAAAGAGTAAGCAAATAAAGCATGTGGAAACTATCCTTGAGGAATATTGCAGTTACTAATTCACTTGGGAGCTCCCGGGGAACATCTGTTTGACTTCCTTTGCATCTCTAGTTATACCATAAGGATTTCCTTGAATAAACAAATCATAGGAATATCAAAGAGATTCTAAAAGGGAGTTGTGGAAAGGAATTAACTGCAGAGCCTGCTTAGTCCACTGGCAGATCTAGATTACTCAGAGCCCACTTTTACAACTGCCACAGTGGTGACAAATAGCTTTCCTAGCTAGTTATATTACATTTAACTGGTAGCTCCACAACACTTTGCTGCTGAAACTGTTTCTGCAAAGGAGATTGAAACTCAAAATCCTACTAGGCAACAGGAATATAATTCTGCCTCCTGCCCTAGCTCTTATAACCACCAAGAGTATTAGCTATATTATAGTATCATTTTATAGTGAGTTGGGACTATTTTTCCTTCTACCTCAAAAAGAAAGTATTTCTAAGCTGAGAAAAAAGATGAAAATAACTCCATTCACAGTATCCATACAACAAGGGGCTGTGCCATATACATAAAAACTTATCTCCACCATTGGTCACAATCCAAATAGTCTTACGTTAGCAAGAAAGACTTCTGCACTTTGCCACACACAGAGAACATGCTACCACTGTAGAAAGTCTTACTTTCACAAAGATAACAATTTCAAGATTCACCACACAGAAAGAGCCATGCTGAATCAAACCATAGGGCCATCTAGTCTGAATCACATATCAGGATATAAGGTATTTATACCTCTTCACACCAAATAGTATATAGAAGCATGGTGCCTTTAAACAATGAGGTTCATTTACCTACTATACCTTTAAAAACACTGACAGACCTGTCTTCCATGAATTTGTCCAATTCCTTTTTATAGCTGCCCAATTATATTACTATATCCAAACACACATATACTTATCATATTTAAATACATGTATTACACACACAAGGGTGTGTATGCATTATTAGGAGATAGGTTATAACCCATATGTGTATCTGGCACTCTGCCAGGCACAGATATGCAGCTTGCTAGCCTCCTCAGTTTTCTTAGGTTGCTGTAGTCCAATTTACACGTGGAAGAAACTGATTGCTGCCACAAAGAGAGTGAGGGAAGAATAGGAGTGACTACTTAAAAACAGCGGAAGTTAACGATTTCTTTTCTCTCTTCATTGGCAGAAGCAGGTATTCCTGCTTCTCCGGTTTAATATCACAGTTTGTACACAAATCTGAGAAGAAACATGGGAATGATGTTTACTGTAGCTTGAAAGATATGCCCCCCGGCAGCTTGTTGTTACTGTGTGCCTTCAAGTCATTTCCGACTTATGGCAATGCTAAAGCAAACCTTTCATAGGGTTTTCTGAGGGGTTGAGTGTGTGTGATGTGCCCAAGGTCACATTCAGTGGGTTTCCACGGTCAAGCACGGAATCAAACCCTGGCCTCCACAGTCATAAGCCAGTTCTCAAACCGCTATACCATGTTGGCTTTCTGTGAAGTACAGGTGGCCTCCCATATCCACTAGGATTAAGGCCTGCTCACAAAAGTGTTAAAATCACAAATATCAAAATGAGTGTCTGTAGGACAAGAACTGCAGCATTGTGGGGGGGAGGGGGGAATGGGTACCTAAGGTCCAAAGGAAGTCAAGAGAAGGAGGGGTGGGTCAGAATAGTGACCTTACGATTCCCCTCTCTCACCCATCTCCTTTGGTGTGGGAAGGGGAATTAAGAGAGGGTTTGTGGTGCTGAGAAATCAGCCTGTGAACCATCCTTAGCTGGCCAGGAAGCAGATGGCAAAGGAGCAGGAGAACCAGAGGCAGGTTTTTAAACAGCTATGTGGTCTGATCGGAGCCAATGAGAGAGAAAGTTCTTCCAGAAAAGAAGAATCCGAGGTGGAAAGGCAAGGTTTGAAGAAACTCACAAATAATCAAATCCATGAAAGTCAACCCCACGAATGTGGAGGGTCAACTGTAGGTAATGTTCCTTCAATGTAGTAGAGATAAATCTAAAGGTGAACATAAGAGACTTAGTTGTTCAAATTCCAAACCCAAAAGGTGATTCAGCATAAAGTTTTTATAAAAGCAGATTCTTTAAACTCCCATCCCTCTCCTCCCTTCCTCAAAAGTGTTACACTCTTCTGAAGACATTTTATTGATGCCGTTCAATAAACAATGGCACATAAAAAGATGTAGCTTCTTCATTATTAATTATTTACAAAACACATTCCAAAAAACTGCACTTGATGTGGCTTTCCCCTCAAAAGTAATCTTAGCTCAAGATTACTCAGTGAAAAGCAAGTGCCTGGGATTTCTTTAGAATGATTCTTTCCAAAAAGGCCATGGCAATTAATATTTTTTAAAAAAGGAGATGACATAATGCCATTTTAGTGTGAAGCAGGATAGAAAACAAGCAGTCATCCAGATGCTGATGAACTAGAACTCTGATGATTCCCCACCACTGGCAATCCTGTCTACAGCTGATGAGAGGCGCAATCCAACAACAATGGGAGTGCAACACATTTCCCACCTCTGATATAAATAAGGTCTGAAATCTTGTTTGTCAGTTCCAATTCCAGCATACCCCCGACTCATTTTCTTGCAGGGTAAGTTAACACAAAGGAAAATCTAGTTGATTCAGTGACTCTACTGTGTCTTGGACTAACAAGATTTAGGCCAATGGGTTGGATTCAGATGTAATCATAGTTAGAGTAGACTGACTGAAATCAGTGGGACCTAACACTACCGTAAGGCCCACTAGCCTTAAACAAACTAGGTCACGATATTTGCACAATTTACATTGTGCAAGTGTTTTCATGTTTTCAGAAGCTGTGCAAGGAGTTGGCTGCTTGAGTAAATGGTTTCCCCGTTTGCAGCTGTACAACAGAGATCACAGCTTGCACGATGGCGCAATCTAACATATGTAAACCTGGGGGAATTTATGCCACAGATTTGAATAGGTGTAATCTAAGCGACTGATTCTGAATCCAACCTTGCCAAATCCACTTTATTATGTGACAGACCTGCAAAAGAAAAGAATTTCTGTTTGTCATTTAATGCCATTTAAAAAACACACAGCGGACTAAATGTGACATGTAAAAAAGTTTCTCTATAAAAAAGCTCTCTTGGAAACAGAATTATTTACACTTCAGTTTGAAGGTCTGATTCTTGCTGTTGCCATCAATTCTAAAAGACGCACTGACAAAAGCACGCAAAACTTCCTCTATGCTATTTTTATTTAATTTGCATTGTATGCTATTATTCACCAATCTAAACTACATTTCAACTCTAGCAGAAATATCTGCAAACCTCATGTGATCTCTACTAACATGTGTTTTGATTTGACCTCACATATTGTTTGTTTCACTGCTTGTTTATTTCAAATATGGAATTTATATTAGTTTAATATGAAACAATAACACATCACATATGCCTAATCAGTAAGAATCATTGATGTATATTCAGAATTTTGCTTAAATTGTGCTATTACAATGTGTTACCAAGCTTGCATTTAGGAAAAAAAAAATACTCCTGGCATTTTTATGAAATCTTTCTCCCAAAGTAGCTTTTAAAAGTTCCTTTTAAAAATTGATAGCAAGATTTAAAATCATCTTCAAAGGTCCCCAAAATTTCAAGAGCCTTCAGCTAGTCGTAATAAATTACTCTTTTGGAAAATATCTTAGCGACCCATTTCCAGTCAGCAAAATAACGAAGCATTTGACAGCACATTACATCATTTGCATCTTTGAGTTCTTATTTGCCCAGTAGCCCCAATTATAATTATACTTGTAGGGCAAAATGCACTGTGCTACTGGTCACTAAGGAGAAAGACTAATTAACCCACACAAATAAAATAATCTATAACCTAAGAACGTAACTCCAGGAGCAAAAAAAAAAGTGGCACCTCTACTGAGCAGAAGAGCTTCAAAGACTACTGTTTTGTTTTTTGGTTTTTTAAAATAACATAGAGCTTTACAAATTAAGACCTTGCATGGAATGGCGGGCCTGGAAACTCTGTTTTTACATTCACATCAGAACTGTTTCATTTTGTTTCATTCTAGAATGTAGCCTGCTGGGTATTGTTAGTGACTATACAGATCAAAATCTTTACACGTGCAAGTGCACACCCATATACACACAAAAGGTGAAGATGAAAACCAAAAAATCCTGTTGTTCCATTTTAATATGCGTTTCAGTCTCTCTATCCATAGGAAAGGGCCAGTGTGGTGTAGTGGTTTGAGCAGTAGATTATGTATGATTCTGGTGACCAGGGTTCCAGTCCCTGCTTGGACATGGAAGCCCACTAGATCAGTGGTTCTCAACCTGTGGGTCCCCAGATGTTCGTGGACTTCAGCTCCCAGAAGCCCCAGCCACTATGGTCAATGCTCAGGGTTTCTGGGAGCTGAAGTCCACAAACATCTGGGGACCCACAGGTTGAGAACCACTGCACTAGATGAATTTGAACAAGTCACATACTCTCCACCTCAAAGGAAGGCAAAGGGAAATCTCTTCTCATAATAAAATTGCCAAGAAAACCAGATGATAGGGTCATCATTAAGTTGGAAAGTGACTTGAAAGCACAGAGCAGCAATAACAACTACCCATAGGCCCAAATTCTATTAGTAAAGCTCAAATCATAAAACTGTATCAGTATACTTGTGCAGTGGTGACTTTCTTGCAGATATTTCAGTGACCAATCCAGACAGTCCTGGTGGCTTTTCCAGGTCTTGGGAAAAGCACAAGCTGTGCCTACACAATGAACCAGCCTTTAAACCAGCCATTCTTCTGCAATGAATGGGAGCTGTTGACAAAACAGGATACTGTATATCTCTTTATACCAGAGTTTCTCAACCAGAGTTCCCTGGACCCCAGAGTTCCCTGGACCCCAGAGTTCCGTGACAGGTTGCTAGGAGTTCTGCAAGAGACTGCAGCTGGGGGGAGAATTGTTTTGAACTGTAGATATAATTGTTTTTATGTGAGGGTCCCTGATATCTGAAAATTATTTCAAGGGTTCCTACATAATAAAAAAAAAGGTGACAAAGGCTGTCTTACACAGCCATGTAAAAAGTACAACCACCAGTATAATAACTTAACAGAATTCCAGATATACACAGAAAGATTCTGAACAGTAGAAGTGGGCAATTGCTGCAGGTTCCAGACTGCTTTTCTGCCACTGCAGCCCTCTGCATAGTCGTCTAAAATTCCCCCCAAAAGACTGCATGGGTAGAAATCTCGTTCTAGTTGTGAAAAAAAAATGAAATTGTATAATACTGAACAGTGAAGAGCATGCCACAACCTGATTAAAAGGTGCATTAAAAACTGTGGATATTTCCCTTTTCCCTTTAGCTTCATATCCTTTATAATAAAGGAATTATTAAGAGAAGAGAAGAATACTTCAAGTATTATTTTTCATATACAAGTTGATCAAATGCTAGATAAAGATGAATGTACATAAACAACTTGGGTCACATTTTTCATACCTACGTTTGACCATGCACAGGCCAAATATCTCATATAAAAGCTCCTTACAGAATCTCAGGTTCTGAAAACAAGATCAACACATACAGAAGCAAATTAGCAAGCATTTTCATTAACATGAGAAATAACAGTTCACAAAGAGTAATGGCAATATTTATTTCCTGGTTCAATTATTGCAGGGTCAACTACACATTATTTTTGCTATATAGAATACCGCTATATCTACTATTTTTTCTTACTCAAAAATAAGTATGGGGGACTCAATCCAGATTAGGAACTTCATGGGTACTTTTATCTCATTGTGGTTCCCGTCCAGATTAGAAATCCCATTCCTACAATTTGCACAAAGATGGGAAATCTCCACTTTCTATCAAGGGTTTTTTTTCCCTATGCAAATAGCAGCCATGACAGAGAAGCGCTGTAATGTGTACTGTGACTTGTAAAGAGCATAGCTATCTATTTGAACAAGCCAACATCAATGAAAGAAACTTACTGAGTTAAATGGCACAGGTACATATAAACCATCTTCTTCTGTAAAGAAAGTTTATTTGACTTCAATATTAAAATACAATGACATACATACCTAGTAAAAAAAATAAATGCTGCTAAGTTCAACTAGAACTATTCTTGGGTCAGTAGCAATGAAACTGCAGTCTTCAAATTCTAATTAAGGGCACTATCTTTTAAATTGGCTTTGCCAACTGATAAAGCAGGGATGGACACATTCAGCAAAAGCAAGGGCCAATCCTGTCCCCCATAACCCATACTCACAAATGCTGTTTGGCATCAGAAGTATAGAAATTTGCACTTAAGGCACATGGAGAGTCTAACCTTATTCTAAAGGAGAATTCCATTTCCAGGAGCATGCTTCCCGTTGTTTTACTCAGAATGTGGTACATTTTCCCACCAAACAATTTTTGATAGGGAAGAGCACAGGAAACCAAGGAGTGTAAAAATATTAGGAGGTACCACGTGCATCTGATCCCTGCTATAAGGTAATCCAATAAGCCAAACAACAAAAATAGGTTGACACTTTTACATTGGGGTAAACCAGTGAAACCCAAGAATCCTTCACATTCCATTCAAATGAGTGAGGAAATAAGCATGTGACTTTGTGTTTAAGTCCAACTTTAACATATCTAACACTCATGTCAGAATATTTTACATTCATACATTTATATAGCAGTTCAACATGTTACACAAAATAGATTTGGACAAGACAGCAATTGCTATTTAAGACACACACACTGTTAACACTTTACAATGTGGTGCTTTTTCACTTTTGATCCCTTTTAAAAAGAATATTTAAAAACAAATATGTGGCCAAAAATGGTCTCTATTTGCCATGTTTGTACAGTTGGACGACAAAAGCAATATTTTCTCCCTTGTTTCCCTCCAAAGTAACAAGTTACAGACAACATTCTTACATAGAATGCAATACTACTAAGCTCTGGTCAGTCTAAACATTTTAGATATACTGCAGTGGGAGCTGATTTTGGCTCCATTCCTGCTAGAGAGGCAGGAATGCATGCATTTCCTTTGAAACTGCACATACCTTGTAATGAGACAAGGAAAAAACCTGATTCATAGTAGCATGCTACTTATCAAGCCAATAAATAGTTACACCCTCAAACATTCAAGTGTATTCAACAGGACTTAGTCTCAGGTACACATACATAGGAATGCAACCTTCAGAATATTATATTGAATGTATATATCCATAAACATATATATATTAGATAAAGACATTCAAGTTTTCTTCTTCTTCTTTCTTTTTCGTACAAAAAAATCTAAATTAGGCAAGATTTTTTTTTAAAAAAATTTGTTTATCCAGTCAAATATTATGTACAATACAATATGTGTCTCACAGTAGTATTTTTCTCAAATGCCAAGCTGAAAATAGTGACAGTACAATATGCAATTAGGGTTTTTTTTGTTATTATTCCCCTGACAGCTATAGCTCCGCAAGCACCTCTTGCCTTTCCCACTGTAAATGTTGCAGAAAAATGTGCTAATTATGGACATTACAGCTATGATGGGGTCTGTGCCAAGGAGTGACTGGCAGTCTTGAATACCAGAAATATAAAAAAATACTTGTCTTACCTTCATAGGTCATTGCCCAATTAATTGGGGAGAAAAACCATATCCCTTCCTCCTACATTCCTTACTTCTTCTAATGTTGGTTCTTGTTAGAATGTTCAAATAACTGATTATAAAGTCAGCAACCACTCTTCAATCACAAGCCCCAGAAGCATTCTATCTTTCAGAACCTACTGAGAGGAAGGGAATGCCCATAAACTATAACTGGTGTTGGGCTATTATATCCCTCTAGTTTTCCTTTCAGTATTATTTAGTAAATATGTAGAAGAAATGGCAGCTCCTCTGGCTGTTGAGATACATTTTTGCCTAATTAGTAATTGGGCGACACACTTTTTGGCAGCTGCTTTATCCCTATTATTTCCTGCTGCTGGCACAAAAACTCTGTCAGGAGCACCAGTACTTGTACTGTACCCCTCTTAGTGATGGATCAGTAATTCTTAATGCACCAAGCTTCTAAAGAATGGTTTAAAAAATAAAAAATGTATGGAACCAACAAGAGTAAACAAGCACCAAAGACTGTTTTCATACATGGAATTACCGAGCATTTTCCATACTCTGTATAAAAAATAGTATATACAATCAAGGAGAAAAAATAGACAAAGGATAAAGAAAAGATAGAAGACTATGTTTGTTGCTCAAAGTCCACCACCTCATTTTACATGAATAGCAAAAGCATTTTTATTATAGGAGTGTTGCCTTTCCATCTTCCTCAGCACATTAATTAAGTTATTCTGACAAGGGGATCTCTTGGAAAATGATCACTAAATCCTAGCCCAAGAGGAAGAAAATCTATGCAGCAGTATACAAATCTCCTACGTATACTAAATATAATTCCTTACTAGTAGATTTATACCTTTAAAAAGGAAACTGCATTGTCAAGCACTATCCTGAAAGCTTACATTTATACATACAATCAATACTGAATTTTGTAACTGGCTGTCTTTCATACCACTAACGTCAAAAATTAAGTGTTACTATTCTAGTGGTTTACAGAACTTTATGTACCAATATTATATTTTCCATCTATTTTTCATTTTGTGTTAAGATTTCTAATGTGATTTCTAGGAATCGCAGGAAAGGAAAATGCTGAATTAATAAGACAACCAAATGATCCGATTTCAAGTTCATATGTTATTCTTCTCACAAAATAAACATTGCTACCTTCATTCTAGAATACAATACATTGTAATTATGGTACTGACAAAATCATCTGCATTAATCTAATGCTCATACAAAAATTAAACAAAAGAGTTTAGTGTGGCTGCATGTTTCTATACATGTTAAAATGCAAAATTGTTTCCAGTACCACAGATTGAATCATTGTTATCAATTGCTGAACACAAACACTATATTTTAGGTTAAGTATCTTTTGAGAATTCTGAAAAAGAAAGGAAAGGAAAGGTTGGATTCAGCATGCTGCTTCCAACAACAGAATAGACTGAGATCCAAGGGAAGTTCCTACAGCCTCATATATCCCTGCACTACACATATTTTTCTGGAGGATCACCTAACTCTCTAGAAGAATGCTGCTCAAAATGGTGGTCCATGGACTAACGCCAGTCTACAAACCATCCACTGCCAATTCCCAGAACGTTTTCAGGAATTGTAGCCAATGGACACAAATATGGTACCAATGCCTAGCACACTGGTGAAACGTGAAAAAAAAAGCCAGTCTCCCAATTCAAACAGCTGAAAAAGTACTGCTCGAGAGTACTTTCTCAGACAACTACTGAATATAAGAGGAATATCTAAAATCTGACTCTTCCCCACTACTTTTTCCTGTGGGAGTATCCCTTGAGTGGCGTTCTGACCATCGAAAGCTCTGAATTGAAACATCCTGAAACCCAACAATTTACTGCTACATGTTATTTGTAATGGCCAATACACAGTTCCATTCTTTTCAGCAAATACTCACTTCCAATGATTGTTCAATATATACTCAATTTATGGATCACTGTAACCTGGACATGTAATGAAACATTAACTTAACTCATATTTATTGAAATGGATTATATAAACAGAAAAAAGAGAGTGACTAGAGTATTACTTTTTGTTTGATGTTCCTTCAGCATTAAAGAAAGAGATTGCTGTTAAATGGTATAACACAAAACAATGGTAATAGGAGCAGCAAGCATCTCAAGGAGGCCTCTAAAAATGTAGAAATGAAAAGTCAAGAACATCACTGTACTATACTGATTATGGTAATTAAATGTATTTTAATATCCAACAAAGCAATAACATTGACAGGGCAAGGATTCCTTATGTTATTATAGATGCAAAACTTTGGTATTTTATCACTATTTATAAGGATAGTGGGTAATGTTGCTCCATCTGTACTGCGAAGCTGCTCAATATAAAATGTGCTGAGTGCAGAAAAATTTTGATCAATGCTGATTTAATAATTTTAAGATCTGTATACACATGCACACACATATTCCAATAACAAGCAAAATTACTGCAAAACATGAATGATGGCATACTGAACACACATACTGAAACATATTAATAAAAATGAAAAGGTTTTAAATTAAAACATAGAGGTAAAACTATGCTAGAGAATTTAAACAAACTATTTTAGCAAACTCGTAACTAAAAGCCAAACATAAAATTAATACCTATTTTATATAATTTACGATTGATATCAATGATAAATATACATAGTCCTCACAGTCTCTCCTATTTTGCTACTCACAAGACCTGAATGGGATAGTCCAACAAAACGGAGGCTTCCAAGAGATTCAGTGTGAATGGAAATTAAATTATTAGATAAAAGCTAGCTTTGTAAATGATATCAGCAGTTTGGCATCAGCCATTGCTTACATGAAAAGTGTGTGTGTGTGTGTGTGTATGTATGTGTATGTATGTGTGTGTGTGTATATATATATATATATATATGGATGCACACAGACATGAAAGATGAAAAGATTTTCATATTATACAAGACAGTGGAGCACTATACAAGTTTCTCCACCACTGGTTCCAGTTAGCTTCATGAGAGATTACCTAATAGCAAAATACACAAAATAGTCCTGAGAGATACAGAGACCAGAGCTCCCACCCAATTTTCTTCCACTGCATCCTCTCCTTGCACCCCACTCCAAAGTTCAAAAAGAACTGTGGGGATTACATGCAAGACCAGTTCAAAGGGAAAGGAGGGCTGTAGATGAATAGCACTTGCACCTAATCCTCAACCGCTGTTTGTATTTAACTTAGAAATTTATATAAAATGTTTGGATGAACCCACTGGACCTCAGCTTATCCATATGCAATCATTGTTCAGTTCTTTTGTCATGCAAACTTTAAGGCCTTTGTTCCTCAAGAGTTCCCTTCACTGTACTTTGCTGCTAGTGAGATACTGGCTGCTCACATTATGTATGGAAGCAAAAGTATTTTCAGCCAGAAGACATACTACTAGAAGATTTTTATTTCAATTTTAGACTTCTGTATTTTTGAGCAAGATTTAACATAGAGATCAGACTAAACCCAAATTGTATTTTTCCTTAATTGAAAAATAAGTATTTAACACTTTCATCAGTCTATCATCTGTCAAATATACAAATATGTTCCTCAGCAATATATAAAAGATATCGCATTATATGCCTAGTGCAGTGTTAATCTCTATGAAAATAGAGACTAACTCACTTTAAGATAATTACTAAGGATACTAATTCTTATGTTTGCGTTGCAGAAGGAAAAAATGACCCTCTAATGCAATCATTCAATATCATCATACATTTGTGGATTTTACCACAATACACATGAAACACATCCAATATTATTAAGACTCGGTAACCCTAACAATATCCTATTTTTCCACATATTCATTGTGAGGTGTAGTACATTTCAGTCTGCACTCTGACTAGAAAGTGGTTTTTATAACATTTCTCTTATAAACTCAACATTTAATTTCTCAGTGACTACTTATTTAAACAGAACTAGAGGAGAAATGTATGCAAAAGGAAACTGCTTTCAAAAGGGTATACATCACTCTAAACTGCTGAAGCCAGTTAAAACAATTCCAATACTTGAAGAACTACATGTTTGATATAGGGATGTGTTTGTTTGATAATTTAACACAAGCTAATCAAAACAAGGCATATAAATAACCATTAAAAGAAATCCAGTTTACTTCCTGATTGTCACAGTATCCATTATAAACACACACACACACACACACACACAGACACGTGTGTGTGTGTGTGTGTGTGTGTGTTTCAACAAGGTGTTTTATACAGTGCCACTTTTTAAAAAGCAACAGAGCTATAAAGATTCATGCAGATCAGACACCTAGATGACAACATGGAATAAAATAATAAGGGAGTAGCTGCCAAGTGATAACCTTATTCTATAAATAGAAGGCATGATGCAGCCAAAGATGAGAACTCAAATATTGATTATTATAATGGGAAAGATGCCATTCCAGGTTTAACCTTTGCACTGAAACTACAATATGAAAATCACTGAGATGTAAGACGCTTTTCTTAAAATCTACACATTCGCTTCCTAAACCAATAAAAGACTATACATTTCACAGCCCAGGTAAGAAATGTTTCTATAAACGTCTTAGGTGACTAGAATATTTCATCAAATTAGCTTAAAAGCCTCAATGCTTCTTTTGCCATTTGGTTCAGCATCTCTACTATAAAGATGTGCCAGTGTGAGCTTATGTGTACATATGCCTCACCTTCAAGTCATCAAAGACAGAATGAGCAAGATGTCTGATGAACTCACTGTATTCATTCATTTTCTCATCCCAGCGAGGAGCTGGAAGACTGGTTGTGTGTGTTCATGGGGAGATGGGAGAGAGACACTAAGGAGCATCTTTATCTGCCTTTCCTAACGGTAGATCAGGTTGCTTTGTCCAACACAATGAAGTATCTCTATTAAGACTATGTGTGAAAAAAAGGCGGGAAGAAGGAAAAGGAAAGGAAAAGAATTAAATGGATTCTTTTTTCAACCCTCTGGCCAATGTCATATTTTCAAAAGCAAGGCCTACACAGCTCCTGCTTGTTAGAGAGGTTTTTAAAGTAAAGGCAATGAAGAACCTTCACAGCCATAAGGCACAGAATAACACTATTAAAATCAGCTAAAGTACATGTAATGAGCTCTTGAAGGCTTTTCTACTATGATTCTAATCACAAGAAGCTCACTGGGTTGGAAATCTGTCTCTCCAGAATGTATCTCACAAAATAAAACTACCAAGGAAACATAAATGCAATGTCTAGTTTATCTGAGAAAGTACTGATACTGTTTACATATAAGCAATCTTAAGCAGCTAAAAATGCAACTCCTATGCGTGTTTGCTTCAAGCACATTTAAGTAAATACAAATATTATCAAACAACATGTAGAAATGTACGTTCTGTAAAACCATGTCTCATCATTCAATAAACTGATTAACTCAGAAAAATATTGGATTTCAGAAGTAAAACCATAAATATCAAGCTATGTATAAAATTCACAAATCATAGTACAACTTCACAGAAATCGAGTGGGTTGAGCCATTCGATTTTATGAAGTGTTGAGCGTTTCTGAACACCCTCATTTCCTGTAGAATCTTTGTAAGTTAGCCTATTTTAAGGTTGTAACACAATGGAGTTAACTGCAAGTTTCAACTTAAATATGCATTTAAATTCCACCAGTTTCAGTGAGAATAGAAACCATTTCTGAAACCTCTGAAATCAGTCCTGCCCTCCTTCATTGCAACAAAACTTGAACTGGAAGAATAGTCTGAAGAAGAAAACTTGACATATTTTCTACTTATATAATCCTGGCTACAATTGTGATAAAAGCAACAATTGTGATAACCAGTATTAGTGAATGCAAAGTTATAGCCCTATGGACAACTACCTGAAAGTAAGCCCTCTTGGGATTTATTTTTGAGTAACATGCACAGAACTGCACTATACATTCATAAGCTAAATGTTATATGTGAAATTTAATCAGAAGTATATTTTTTACTCACATATGTTCCCACACAGCTTGGGAAGAACCATTTACATACCGTACTTTATTTTTATAGATACATATATAAATGCTCTTTGGTTTGATTGATTTAACATTAATGTAATCACTTACATGACTGATTATTCTGCTTTAGAAATATTATAAATAGGGATACATTCCTGAAAAGCATAGAGATATGGGGTCTGCAGCGTCAAAGCCTTTGCTTGACACAAAGTTTGGGCAAAAGAAAGGGACATATTTCAGCTCTTCATTCAAACAGAATTCATGTGTTCTATATCTAAGTCTTCAGTCTAGATGCTTCAATCCTAGACGCAGAGCTAACAGCTTTGAAAGCTTAAGGTCCACATACAGTTCTTAATAGTATTGAAGCCATACACATCACAGTTTTAGAGTATTTCCCTAGGAACTCACTTAGTGAAGTCAGTAATACTCATCTATGAATACCTTCCTAGTATAATCAAAATCTAAATCATATCAGTTATAACTGCTACTTTAGAAAAGAAAACTAGTTGTAATTTTTCTAAAATTTTCTTCTCTTCTGTGATAAAGAGCTTACTACCATACTCAAACTTTAGAATACAACTATACCAGTACTTCACATATATTGCTATATGACCATATATAAACTTAAGCACCTCTACCCTTGGATTGGATTGTCACCCATTTACTTATTTTTTAATGAAGTAATATTCTTCATTGAATTCTTTAGAGAATAGTCAACTTATATGAGCATATATATATATATATATACACACACACACACACATATATAAAAAGTTCAGCAACCCTTACCTAAGCTATTAAGTGTATCATTTTTGCTTTTATGGAAATATATTGTTTGCATTCGTGTTTTATTCTCATCAGCTTAACACTATCATGGTTTCCCAGTTAACAATACAAGCCCACAAGCTTACTTCAAAGTAATGTTTAATAGAGCTTGCTCCTTAATAAATTCATTAGTTTTTCAGCTGTGGGGTAAAGGAGCCAATACAAATAACACAATTTGACAATCAAAACGTTAAATTATCTATCACTTCTTTAGAAATGACAACTTTACTTAAAACTCACTCCTTTATTCTGAGCGACACCCTTTAAAATATACTATGATCAATATCAGTTAAGTATTTTTGATCCTTTACCATAAACCGCAAAAATACATAGCAATTTCTCTTAACTTGTAACACTGATCTAAGGAAGGTTGTCCAGATTCAACAGCTTGATTCCACAGTCAATTAAGCTTTCCAATATACAAAAACACCAACTGAAAACATACCTAGAGAAGAAGAAAACCTCATAACTTTGTCATGTTACCTCATACTTAAGCTTGGAAGTTACACATGCACTACAGGAACCTAGTTTTCTAAAGCATTATTGACAGGAATTTATTCCCCCATCAAAAGTTTCCTGTATGAAGTTCTATAACTCATTATTCCTCTGATATCTTAAAACATATACACATTTTCTTGGCAGTCTCCACAAAAGTTCTCACTTAACTGGGTGCTTTCTGGTTCACTGGTTTAAATGCTCTAGTTCTGACCCCACTGTTCCATGGATTATTTATAGTGAAGTATTGTACCTACATCACATGTTTAATTAATACCATAACAGGCAGAGAAGCAAAACATTTAATACTATGCTTTGATTTAACCAAGAGAGCAACATGTGCAAGTCATTTGGTCAAATTCAAAGCAGCAGACGTTTCCGCTTTCACAAGTAGAGTGGGAAAATTCAGTTTATTATTTCACCACTTTCAACAAATATATATTTCATTTTGTAACTTTAATTCTAAAAATGAAAAACTTGCCCTTAAGAAGATGCCTACTGTAAAATGCCTCCAGAGTTCTATCTGTTACCTAAATTTCACCTGAAGCTTTTTTTGGCTGCTGTTTTACCTCAGATATCATCGGAAAGAGGTGACAGATTCTGAAAGTACAAAAGTTAGTAACCACCATCAAGAAAATTAACTTGAAGGAACACTACTGAGTGTGTCACTCCTCCTCCTTATTTCTTATGCTTAAACTATCATGCATAAAAGTAAGATTCTGAATTGGCTCCTGATTTCCAGACACTTTTAACTTTGGCATCCTCTATTTAAGACACTCTCAAATAGAGTTACAGTCTATTAATAAACATACTCTTTAAAAAAAAAGGAAGTGTTTAAAAAAAGAAAGTGTAACAGAAAGTCAATGGGCTGATCTCAGTGGAAGCAGCCATATCAAGAACCTAGCAGAAAGACAATATAGGACAAAATGTCCTCAGTTACTCTGAATACTCTAGTAGGTTTAGAAGAACTTAAAGTTAAAAACAGCCTACTCACATCTGTTTTAACAATGCATTCCCACCCACCCCCAAAAGAACCCTACAAAACTCAGGTAGCTTGTTTATATGATGATATCATTAAGAAAAGACTCCAATCTTCCCCATGCTGAAAAGTAGGAGAAACAGTAAGGGCCCACCAGCAAGACCCTCATTGTAAAACTTCTTAGTCCAAAGAAAACTAATACAATGTTGATGGGAAACTTCAGAACCAGATACATCTTAGGTTTTATTTACATTTATAGTTGCTACTGAGAAGTAAATGAAACAAAGAAACATATAGAAAAGTTCTTTCTACGCAATCCTAATTGGCCACTTCATATTGAATTTTGGAGTGTAAACTATTATCTTAAAATGTTCCCTGTAGAATAACTTCTCTTTTTCATTCTCTCAATCATACTGATGCTAACTCACTGCATAAAAATGAAGAACCACTGCGTTCTCTCCACTCATCATCTACACCCAAATCTGATTTCCTTGACACTGTCAAGGCATCGCCAACTACTGCACTTGAATCTGATGACAGTTTGAGTGGCCCTTTTTCTCCAGGAAACATTCAAGTCCAGCAACCATCCGACTGCACTGAAATATTGAAAACTTGGGGGTGTATTTTTATTCAGTTAACCTCATTTAAGCAGATTATGTAAGATCCGTATATTTTTATCCCAGGCAAACTGAGGAAGGACAGAGAAATAGAAGAACAACGCTAACACTCTGAAAATGCTGACACCTAACAGGCGCTACATGTGTCTAGGGTCTCGCTCAGGCAAATTCCAGAAAGACTAAAATATGTTAAAGTAATGGCACAAGCCATTACACAGTGCACTCATCCGAGGGTCTCTCTGCGTTAACTTTCAGGAGTTCTACTAGCGTAACAGGGGACTGAAATTTCTCTGTTCTATTTGTGTAAACGTTGCCTCCGCCCCTTCTTTCCCCCACCAAAAAGTCCTGGTACCGCAAGAAACCGCATAAACTTACTTCCCCGGTGTATGAACTCGGGGATTTGCTTGCAGGCGCAAGTTACTTACGTTGTGGATGCACAGCGAAGATAAGAAGGGAGCTCTGCAGCAGCTAGTACAAACAGCCCTGCTGGAAGTCGGATGGACTAACGCATGCAGTGGAGGCAAGAGGAGAGACAAGACCCCGGGCGATGCCCCCCGCCACCGCTGCCCACGCTGGGAAACACCCGAGGAAAAGTTTGCCGCCTTTTTCCAAACGAGTGCCCCCTCCCCAACACGATCAGACTTGGGGATGGAACGCCGCCGGCGCTGCAAGGGAGCAAGACCGCAGCCCTCCTCGCTCCTTCCCCTAGCCGAAAACCTCCCTTTCACACCCACGAGGTACGAACGGTTATCTGCCGGACCCTGGAGATACTACCGGGGCAGTAGCCGCGCGGTCTGCCTCGGTGCTAAGCATGCCGGGATCGCCCAGCCCCACGGTGCGTTGGGGGTCTCCTTCTTACCTGGGGTTGGTGCTGTTCCAGTAGACGGCATAGCGATCGGCGACCGTTTTGGAGCTGGGATCCTGGCCGAAGACGCGCATCCACAGCACCAGAAAGAGCAGCGTCAACATCTCCACGTGCAACATCACTCCCGGCCAACAAGACGCCAGCGGCGCAGGAATTGAGAGACAGACAAGAGACTGGGGGCGCCTGTTTGTTTGTTTTTCCTCGCTCGCTCTCTCTCCCAAAAAAACAAAAACCAACGACAACAAAGGAGAACACCAAGGAAAGCGAAGGAGGGGGAAGAAACAGAAGAAAAAGGAGGGAGAGGCGGGGAAAAGGCGAACCACACAAAGTCACAAGACACACACAAAGAGAAAAGTGCAAGGCAGGCCGGCAGCCACGAGGAGCTCCCCCCTGGAAAAAAGCCTGCGCCCAGGAGAGATCCTTACGGAGCCTGTGCGCCCCGGTAGGGGGAGCTGGGAGCCGAGCCGGGCACCAGCAGCAGCAGCAGCAGCAGCAGCAGACGGCGGTCGCGGCGGCGGCGGCGGCGGCGGAGGAGGAGGGAGGAGGAGCTCCTCATTCACGGCGGCGAGTCCTGTGCCGAGCCCAGGGCGAGACATACACCGGCCCTGCCCCCGTCCAGCGCCGCTGAGGGGCGGCTCCGCTGCCGGCCGGCCCGCCCGCCCGGGCCTCCCCTCCCCACCCCACCGGAGGGGCGCCTCGGTCTCCCTCTCCTTCGCGGACTTTGTCTTCCCGCCTTTCGGCGCGACGGCTTTGACCGGGGGCGCTTCGAGGCCGGCTGAGGAGGAGGAAGAGGAGGAGAGCGAGCGAGCGAGCCGACAGAAAATCCTCAGAGGAAGGAAAAGTCCACTTTGGGCGCTCTCGCCCCTTCTTCGTCTTCTGCGCTGCTCCTCTCACAGCGCAGTCGGGGCGCCGGCGTAGAGGCGGCTGTCTCGCTGCGCCCCGCTTGCCCTCCGCGGGCGGCTCCCGCTCTCTCCTGCTCCTGGGCGATGGGTGAACGAGCCACAGGAATCCTCGCAGACCCAGAATTGGCGGCAGCGGGGGGGGGGCAGATACTGAGGAGAGAGTTTGCAATATCGACCCGAATGGCTTCAGGAATATGTATGTCGGGAGGGAGCAGGTTCTAGTGGTCTGCGGTAGTTTTTTTTGTTTAATAAAAAAGGAGCAAAAAGCCAACGGAGGATGGGAAGGGGGAGGAAAAGGCAGCCCCCCAAGTCCGCGGGTGTTGCTGGGTCCGCTGTGGAGGCGCCGCCTCCTCTTTCCCCGGCAGGCGCGGCTGGAAGAAGCCCTGAGGCGAGGCGGCGGCGCTCTCTCGCCACCTCCTCCAAGCTTCGCCAAGTGCGGCTCCGGGAGCGATGCAGCGTCCGAGTCCCCGGAACGCCAACTTTGCAAAAGAGGGAGGAGGAGGAGGAGGAGGGAGGGGAAAAGGAACCCTCCCCGCAAATGACTACATTAGAAGGGAAGGGAAGGAAGGGCGAGGGAGACCGGCAGGGGCTTGCCCGGCAGGCAGCTGCTCTCAGCCTCGGAAGCAGCACCGCGGCGGCGGCGGCGGCGGGAGCGGAAAAAAGCGGGGAAACGTCTGTCTCGGCTCCAAGGAAGCGAACGAAATAAAACTCGAATGCAGCGGTTGGCAGGCAGGGATCGTAAGGAGCAGCGAGGATTGGAGGAGCCGGAGTCAACAGTGCCAGAGAGGAGGAAGAAACGGAGGAGGGGGAGGGAAATAATTTGGGGAGGGGGGGTTAAATAGTCACGCCCACAATTTTCTTTTTCTTTGCAGTGACCGGTCTCTTCCCTGCGTAAATCCGACAGCAGCCGCCGCCGCCGCCGCCGCCTAGGAAAAAAGCGGCGCGGCTAGCGAGCTGGATGCCTGCGTGCAACAGACAGCTGCACAGATGCGCACACAGGATATATATACATCCACATGTGTATGCGTGTTACGAGACAGAGCTGGAAGCCGCCGGGCGCGCGCGCGCGCGCGCGTTTGTGTGCGCGCGCCGGCGCGCGGAAGAGGCGCAGTCGGCTAGCTGGGAGCAAAGGCGCTGTTGGGTGATCATGTGGGAATTTTGCATGCCGTTTACTTGCGAAGGGTGGGGAGGGAGGCCGGCGCAGCCAGTCACAGCTCAGGCTGTTTGCTTACAGATGGCTTCCCCCCGCCTTCTTTCTTTCCAACCCGATTGGATTATAACCCTAGAAAAGGGGCGTGTCTTTCGCCTCTTGCCCCGCCCCACATGCCAAATCGGACCCCGGTCGCCCGCCGGACTCCACCTTCTGGAAAGCTGGCTAATTGAGCGGCGAGGAGGGGTTCCGTGGTGCCGCAGGTAACCGCTGCCTCCACGTTCCCTCTTGGAAAAAAGAGGCCGCGGAATAGCGGGAGAGCGCGCTACGAAAGCAGTTGCCTTGAGATTTAATTGGAGGCGATGGGGTGTCCACTCTGGTGGCGCGAGGATGCGGTAGAGGGAGGAAAAAACAGTTTAATTTGGCCGTGACGCCCAAGGCCCGAAACTGCAAACCCAGGAATCCATACGATGTTGAAAGTGGGATCATAGCGCTATAACAGCCTAGTGCGGAAAGGGCCCCAAAGTCTAATCTTGCGCATTGTTGTAATCCCTTCAAAAACACCAGCAACCAGACGCAAAGCTTAGCGGTGCGGAAAAGAGATTTCTCACCTACGTTAACATTTAATCCGTTTCTTCCGCGAACGTGTTTCGCGTCCCTAAGTGGTGGGCTGGCTCGCGGGGCTTTGAATTAAATTCTTCAAAATCCGGGGCTCGCGAGAACGAAATGGGGTTGCGCTGCCTCTTTTCCCCAGGCCATTATTCCCCACTAGACTGTTATCATTCCACTTTCGACATTCTACGGATTCTTGGGGTTTGCAGTTTAGGGAGGGGCCTCAAAGAAAAGTGGGATAATAGCACTGTGACAGTCTAGTGCGGAAATACCCCCCCTCCGGAAGTCGCCTTGGACGTGTTCGACAGCCGCGGAACCTTTGCTTGCGCTTAACTCGCTGAACGCGGCAGCGATGCCCACCTTTCGCGCGTTTGCACGGCAGGAGGAGAAACAATACGCCCTCCCCGGGCCGTAGTTTATTGACCCCCCCCGTCCAGGAGCTGACTCGCCGCCCTGTCCCGCCCGATCAGCCTGCGCTGCCCCGCCAACGAGCCCGCCCGGGTGACCTTGCTCCACAGGGCAACTGAAAGGCGTGGTATTGACGCACAGCAGCCTTTTCCACGAAGCCACTCCTTGCCCGGGTCCAAAGTCTACGCGGGACAATCGGAGGGAGAACTGCCGTCCCGCACGTCGCCACGGGCGATTGACAGCGGTCGTTCGGATGGGCTTCTCAGGAAGGACTGAAATGCCCGTCTCTTGGGGACCGCGCGCTTTTAGTTTTTTCAGCGCCCTCCAACTTTTCGGGAGAGACGCACGCGTTGGACTGGCCCTTTGAGCGATGGGTTTCCAGCCTTCCTTTGAAACAGGAGAGCGAAACGTTTTCCAAGCATGATGTGGTTGTACCGGCTGTGGTTTCTTCAGCAGCCGAAAACACCCACCCACTGATCTCCCCCCCCCGCGCCGCAAAAAAAAACACAACAGGCATCATTCTGTTCTCCGGTCTCGCGTCGTCTTGGCTCGTCTCTTTACGAGTCTGGCCTCCTCCGAGCTTTTCGGTCGTTTCAAAGTGCCCAGACTCCCTCTAGTGGAGAATTAGAAGGCCGCAGTTTATCTAGGCGTCTGTTAATAAAACGGCGTAGGAAACGGTGTCTCCCTCCCAAAAATCTGTTTATTTAAATCAGTCAGGGAGGTCCGGTTTTCTCTGCGGCGTGCCCTTAAAATTGACGCATCGTTTTTGCTTCCTGCCTCTGGTGTCAACAGTTTTTCTGAATCACTGTGCCTGTGCATAATGTGTTCTCCATTGATTGCGGCTGAAAGGTACTACATTAAGCATTGAACTTAGTTCTAGCTTTTGAATTGTATGGGTAGTACAGAAAGCTGGATCTGTGGAAAGACAAGGAGTGGAATGAATCACCCTGGAGCGTGGGAGTGTGTGTGTGTGTGTGTTTGAACAGCTGAGTCTACTGCATTGTGTGTTTCAGTATCACTATAACAATTTACTTCTTCCTTGTCGATATCTGTGAAGGGGCAAAAGTTAGGCTGATAAGATGGTGTCAGTTTGCCCTGACTCATCTGTCCTTCCTCTTTTGCATATGAGTGCAACAATGCATTTCCCGGTAAGAGCTGTTACCTCAGTAAGCTGGTGTGAATTTAGCCCGTGCAAGCCTGCATGGTGTAGTGCTTTGAGTGGTTCCTCCCTTGGCCATGGAAACCCACTGTGATCTCGGATGCATCACACATTCTCAGCCCCCAGAAAACCCCATCATAGGTTCGCCTTAGATTCACCCTAAACCAGAAATGACTTGAAGGCAGACAGCAGCAAGCTGTGAGATTGAATAGGCTGCATTTACACCAATAACATATTGCCCTACGCCAATGGCTGTTTAGAGAGAAGCAACACATTCTGGCATTAAAGAAGTGGAAATCCTGATACTGTGGCCATGAAAATAATTCCCTGTACACAGAGGAGATTGTGCAAATTAATCGCATAAACTATTTTTTTTTCAAAATAGTCTTTATTAATATAACTTGCAGGAAATACAACATTTATTATTTGTATTATAGGATATATATGTTTATCCTATAATATAAACAATAAAATACAAACCGTAATACAAACATTAAAAACAATAAGAAAAAAAAGAATTGCAAAAAAGAAAGAAAAAGGGAAGGAAAAAGTGAAAAAGTACAGATACGGATAAAGCACAAGTAAGACAAGAATGATAAAACAGAAAAAGATTTCTTCCAAATTTTCTCAAGCTGTAAGTTCTATTGTAAATCCCATCACCAATTCTCTAATTGAATTCCTTTCTTTATAGCTAATCCTTTTTATACTACTATCAGTACTACTACTACTACTTATTATTATATTATTACTTTATTGATAGTTGCTTTTAAACAACTATTTTCTACCAGTATCAATGGGGCTTTATTCCAGATTCTATAAAAATAAAAATCTGTCTATTAAAAGTAACATTATTTAAGGAAAGAGAGGGCTCGAAGTCACTGCAATTATTTGTATATCTCTTTCTTTCTCTCTCTCTCTCTTTGAATTGGTATGATATTCTGATTCTATTCTTATTCTTCTTTGTCATACAAAAATATCATTTAAATTTATAAAGAATAAAATAACAGAAATCAAGTTATAATGTTCATTAGTAGGCCTTAAAGTGAGACAACTAACTGCAAGAAAAAGATGCAACTGTCCTATTTTGCAAATGGTAGATAATTGAATAATGTATTTGAATAATGTACAAATTCAACAAACTCAATAACTTCACATCAACTACACTTGCTATTTTTTAAAAAAAAATGAAAGTCAATAGTTATCAACAGGACTATTGGATTAGCAAATGTCATAAGAAAAGCGATTCATACAGGTATATTGGCTATTACATCCAATCAAATATCAGCCCATCTGATGTACCCTTCCATGGTGACATAATTAATTATCGATGTCAAAGCTATAAACTACTTCTGCATGCCAATAAACACCTCTGACCTTGGTCTGTAATTAGTAGAATTATAGGGGGTGTGAAGAAATCGCTTGTTCAGCATTAATGCGTTATAGCATTAGAAATAAAAGAACTTTCACAAACTGTTTACAAGCCGATATAATAGTTACAAAGCTTCCATTTAGAAACATGCTATCTTTCTGTATTTGTTAACATGTTGTCCTACTCTATTAAGGACTGTTCTTATAATAACTCCTTTCTGTCTATATTTCGTTATTTCTGTCATTCAGTGGTTCTGTCCCAACAGAGGTGGAAATCACATAGTCCTTCAGATGTTGAACTGCAAGGCCCAGTAGCCTTAGCCAACCGTCCCAGTGCTGATTGCAGTCTGCCCTTCACACAGAAAGGTACAGAGCAGTACCGCCATTTGTAAAAGATGAGAGGAAGGACTTGGTCTCTTCTAGGGGAAACCTTCCCCAGGACCTATGATAGTAAATATACCCTGTTATAGCTGACCCCTGTCAATGTTCTGCGGGGTATTTTTAAGCAGAACTTGAGGCTGGTCTTATACTTTACTATATAATTTCTAGAAAGATGGGCATGTCAGTCTGTTGCAGACAATACAACAGAGACCTTCAAGACTATGGCCATTTCCGCACTAGACTGTTATACTGCTATTATTCCACTTGCAACATCCTGTGGAATCCTGGGGTTTGTAGTTTCAGGAGGGGCCAGGTGGGCCCTCCCGAAACTGCACGCCCCAGGATTCCATAGGATATTGCAAGTGGAATCATAGCAGAAATGACCTATGGTTCTGATGCAGTTGCCTCTAGCCCACCTCTCCTCTTTGCAAGAGAAGAAAGAAAAACATTCACCTTGAAGGCAGCAGATACAAGACCTGGGGAGAATAGGTGGCATCAGCAGCAATAGCAGCATGATACCTTGCTACTGAGGTGGCAGCAGCAGTATAGAGACAGAGTAGGCAGGTACAGGGAAAGGATAAGGAGAAATAAGGAGTCAAATGAGAGGTGATTCAGAGGAATTGCTCCTTTCTTCATTTTATCTTTATAACACCCAGAAAGTTGGATCAGTCAGGGAAATAGTGACTTTCTAAAGAAAGTAAGGAGCTGTAGTGGCCATGCAGGCCAGCTTTTTCAACTCATGAAAGGTGCCTCAATTCAGCTTTTAGGGGTCTTTCCCCTTAGCACCCCAGTCTGCTCCATTCAACACATTCCCCAATCCTCTCGAGAAGCTGTCATGGAAAGCAGGACAAAAGTCAGCTTTGTATCCCCTTAAATTTGGGTCCCACACAAATTTATTTCTGTGGCTAAGATCCTTTGCAAAGAAATATTAAAGAAGATTACCTTTAAAAGGCTGTTTATAACTCCTGTGAATGTTGATTGCTTTATAGCCACTTGAAATGTCTTTTAGGACTTTGCAGACATCAGGACATCTTATACTTTGAAATCCTTTTTTGATCCCCTAAAGCTGTTGTTAAAGAAGAGAGCCTTAGGAAAGCAGCTTGAGAACCAAGGTTTGAAAATTAATTATTGCATAGCATGGTTAATAGTTATAAATCCTCTCACATTTTATTTCAAATACCATACACTTATACACTTGTAATAAAGAATAAAACATTAACCTTTTTGTTTGGATAGGAGGCGAAATCCATCAAGCAGAGGGCCTATAAAATGGTAACTTTACAAGAGTTTTTCTTTGGAAAAAGGTATATTCATGTTCTGGTTACAGAGTACAAAAATGTAAGACAATAAGAGATATATGAGTAATTTTCACATTTTGAGACTTTGCACAATAAAACCTAAAGCTAAACTCAAAGACCTGAGAGTGGCCTTGATTATCCTCACTCACTAGAAATCAGGGCAGAAGAAGAACAGAGCCTTCTGCAGGTTTTGTCTGTAAATAACTGTGTATCTGAAAGAAAAGGGACTGTGGGTGTGCATCTAGTCCTAAGGAACTTGTCTCTCCATCCCTAACACCTGGCATAGCAAAATCACTTCAGCATAGTTCTTCCCAAGCTGTCTCATGAACTAGCAGATAAAATAAGGTACGTGATACCTCTTTGCCTCCAGCTATTGCTTCTTAATAACATCATATCTTTTTCTTCTTGACATGCAACAACAGTGATGCTGCAACTGTGACCGTCACTGAGACAGGTGTAATATATAAATGATAAATCAATTTGAAGAAAATCTCTGTGAGGCACTGAAAAATAAGGTTGTTCTCTCCCAGTCATCCCAGTCTCTCTTACTTTAAAAAAAATTCTTATAGAGGGAAGAACCACTCACCTTGGCCCATATCTCATTTGAGCAGAGGACCTATATGTGGCCCTGCTCTGCTGGAGGCTGGCAGTCCAATCCAGCAATAGATAATGAATTTTTAAGATAAGCCCCATGATCACTGCATGCATTGGATCAATTTCAAGGAATGAATACCAATTGCTATTTGAATGTTGGACTAAGACTCTGAAGACCAGTGCAGAAACCCCAGCTCAGCCGTGGAAACCTTCTGAATGATCTTTGGCACGTGTCACTCTCTCACCCTCAGAGAAAGGCAATGGCAAAACCACTCCGAAAAAATCTTACCAAGAAAACCCTGTAATAGGATCTTAACTCATGTTTTGCCTTGACCAATCTTAAGTCAGTCTAACAATTAAAAAAGCCTCAACTTTGTTAGACACAGAAGTTATGGAAGCCAATTGTGAAGAAAATGAGAGATAGTTTAGGACAGTCATGCAAACATTGTTTTTGAAAAGAGGCTGAATAATTACACATTTTAAGTTCTCACACAAACTCTCATTGGTGGTAGAACAACATAATTGGTTTACTCATCTATGAGGGACGTAGAGGGACACCCAAGCAGAAGCAATGAGCTCAGTCTGTCTTCCTCATTTGAACGTTGAAAGAGGTGCTTTAGATCTTCACGCATCGTTTCAAAGTGAAACAGTCATCAGAGCCTGTAGAACTGAAGTGCTGATTCAGAAAGAGTGATTCTGAGATACATGAGCATTCTGAAGCTTCACAGAACATTAGAACACAACAGTCAAAAGCAGTGTAATGACTTACAAAACTAAAACAGGAAGTTAATTAAAGAAATTCACAAGGCAGGCATCTAAATGAGAGCAGCAGTAACTTTTAAAAACTTAAGCATTTATCTTCCTTACGAAACCTCATATGTGCAATCTAAAGAAAAAAAATTCCAGTTTTACTGCTGCAAAATCTTTCATATGAAGATCTAGATGAAACAGTCAGTGGAAAATAATTTCACTATAGGGGATGTTGATGATATTAGCTAATCTTCTATCTGCTATTACAATATAAAGGATTTTCTTTAAAGAGACAACTGATGTTATCTACTGTGCAAATATTAGCACTTTTCTTGATAAAAGGAAGTAAAACAATCCTTTTGAGAATGTTGTTAGCTTCAGTGTTTCAGAATAAAGCAATAGAATGAAAAAAGAAGTTGCACAACATTTCCAATGTATACTTAAGTCCTTAATATTACAGTTCTTGTCTGCTATATATTAGGAACTAATTAATGCCCAGATTTTTCCAAGAGACATTTAATCTGGTATATTACTATAATCTTGTTTGTCTTGTCATTCATACACGATATGAAAGTTACTCTAGACTAACTCCGTCCATTAGTCAATTTGGCTAAATCTGTCTCAACACTGTCTACAGCTCTCTAAGGCAGGGGTAAGCAATTGTTTTGGACAAGGGGTTCATTTCTTACCTCTGCAGAGTTACAGCTCTGAAAATTAGTTCAAAGTCCAACCTAAAAGGAACTGGAAATCACCTCTGATTGTACTTGTTAGAGTTTTCTAATGGTTTTAGGAGGACAGGGTATTAAAAGCCAAAGGACTCCACATGGACAGCTCCAGGA
This sequence comes from Iguana delicatissima, assembly GCA_948472985.1. Taxonomy (NCBI): domain Eukaryota; kingdom Metazoa; phylum Chordata; class Lepidosauria; order Squamata; family Iguanidae; genus Iguana; species Iguana delicatissima. The sequence goes on from CAOKZL010002875.1 coordinate 132,866, forward strand.
CTTACAGCTGAGAATCCCTGGCCGCTTTGTGGCAGTTGGGGGAGAAATTCACCCTTCCCTCAATTTTCTGCAGTGCAGGAGCTTGAGGAGCAAATAAGCCTAGAGTTGCATAAGGCCTATAGGTTGCATTTCCTTTATCCTTGATCTAGAATAGGGTTGGGGATGTTCTGGAATTCACCATTATCAAGACCATCTAATGCGCTGTAGGCCACATTGCTGTGGTTACCATCTTGGCAAACAAGATTTGATGTTTTGTCACTTCCAGTTGCCAATTGCTGATGTTTTAAGACTATTTTGAGATGCCCCCTCCAGTAGCAAAAAAATTTCAGGCAGTGAAAGGTATTTTAGCCAAAAAATTGGGAGGAGGGGTGGCAAGGGGGATCTTGGGTGTTTTGGGGGTTGATGGGGATCAGGGAGCTACATGCCCCCCAAAACTCTAAATACTATCCTTAGACTGCACAAATCCCATACTTCCTCTAGGATTTCTTGCAGGTTTCTTTTCCTATCTGGAGATGTCAAAAATTGAACCTGGAATCTTTGGCATGCAAAACAGATGCTCTGTCACTTAGTTGCAACAGGTTAAATTCTGCTAATGTTAATTGCTTGAATAATAAAAAAAAGGATGAGGATTATTTAGAAACAGTACTGGTGAAGAAACTGGTGTATAGGCACAGGTTTTATTTGATATGTCACTATAGATAGTAGATCATAACTGAAGTATAGAACACTCATGGTGTAACCCCATTGATAATTATTGCTATTGTTGCATGCCTTCAAGTCATTTCCAATTTATGGCCATCCTAAAAACCTGTCAGAGGGTTTTTCTACAGCAAGATTTCTCATAGAGCAGTGGTTCTCAACCTGTGGGTCCCCAGATGTTCATGGACTTCAGCTCCCAGAAGCCCCAGCCACTATGGTCAATGCTCAGGGCTCTGGGAGCTGAAGTCCATGAACATCTGGGGACCCACAGGTTGAGAACCACTGTCATAGAGGTTTGTCATTGCCGTCCTCTGAGGCTGAGACAGTGTGACCTGCCCATGGCCACTCAGTGAGTTTACATGGCCAAACAGTGATTTGAACCCTGTCGCATGGAATCCTGGTCCAACACTCAAACCATAACACAGCACAGGCTCTTTGCTATTTACATAGAAGTAAATCTCACTAAGTGCAATGGACTTGCTTCCAGTACCATTAAACTCAGCAAGATATAGTTGGAATAGACACGAAAGAACTGCACTGCCTATACTTGTACTACTGAATACCTGCTGCTATCTAATGAATAATGAAGTAATGAATTCAGACTATGGTTAACAGGTAGCATTTGAGTTTTTTCTATTGTCCTCTATCATCCACCAGGTTTAAACCTGGACCACATACATTCAGTACAATTATAAATGGTAGGGTGTGAATCCTTAAGATAAAATAAATGTGTCAGAGGAATTTAAGTTTCAAGTGTGTGAAAGAGAAACAACTGCAGAAGATTTGAAGTGCTTATGAGAAAAGCAACAAGTAAAGCCAGACCAGTTCTGTCACGCTGACCTACAACAGAAGGACTTCTTGTAACTGGAGTATTTCACAGCATATGGCTGTCCACTGCTGTGCAGTTTTTCAAGTGCCTTGCCAGTAATTTTGTTCTTGTAGCATGATATAAATCACATTACATAAGTACTGATGACTAATTTTAATAAATATTACCATATATTACTGGCAGTTATTACCATACTGTTTTGGTCTGTTGTGGAATCAAGCATGTAACAGGACAAGGCAAGTCAAAATGTAACACAATAGCTTTGTTGATTCCTATTCATTTTCATTTATTTCTAATAAATTGTTTCTCTTTTATTGATATTTTTCATTTTTTTCAATTTTAATTGCATTTGCCTTTATTTGAACTTTATTAAAGGTTAGCTACTTTGGGTGCTATTTTGGAGGCAGAAAAGCAGGTGTAAATTCAATGAACAAATACATAAAAACATAAAAGACAGTAAACCTAATGACTGATCATTACTAAGTAAGTAAGGTAATCCATGATGACCTTGGGCACATCACACACTCTCAGGCTCAGAAAACCCTGTGATAGATTCACCTTAGGTTGGCCTAAGCTGGAAATGATTTGAAGGCACACAATAACAGCAAGGCAATCTGGAAGTCTAAAATCTTTTGATTTGTTGGATTTTTATCTCTGTTAATACAAAAATATATCTTGTTAGGTTTGTTTTCCAGCATTCAATCTTGCCTCTCTCAGAAATAATCAGACAAACATGGATCTGATGACAGACAAAAGTTTGATGCATGTGACTCCCAAGAGAAGAAATATTTGAGTCTGTTCTTTTATTCTTATTAAGGTATGTACCCAACTTCTTCTTCCAAAAAGTAGTCCAAACCAGTTATCAATAACTTTAAAAATACTTTTATTTATATCTTGCTTTTTTCTCCAGAGCTGAGTCTCTGAAAAATAATTTATCAAAATAAATAAAAGTGTATTTTTAGAATCCAAACAATACAGAAAAACATGTTATTATGACACATTCCCATACCATAGATGTCTTGCAGGTTTCCTACAAAGTAAATGATATGAAGTTTGGAGTTTTTATGTTTGGTATCACCCTTTGTCAGAATTACAGATTTCTTTCTCTCTTTCTTTCTCTCTCTCTCTCTCTCTCTCTCTCTGTTTTAATAATGTTTGATGTAGGCAATACTAAGCACTTTTAAATCCCATTTATTGCAAAATGAAAGGTAAGCACATGTTTAAATATTTTCCACTGTAATAATCTACTATGGCTGGGTTGGATTCTAATGTCTCATATTTATTAATTAATTGTAATTTGGAGTTCCATAACCACCACCACTCCATTACTGAACTGCTGTTTCTTGGAAGGAGGGAATGCCAGTTAAACAAATTGGCATAGCTACATGAGATTTTCAATTAAATAAGTTGTGCTTTCTCTTAGTAACTAAGTCATGTCACTCAGTGTTCTTTGTCTTGTAAGATACTGAATTATTTGGATCCTCTTCAGTTCCTTTGTGATATTTTCATTACTTTGTAAACAAATGTGGCTGCCATATGGTAGAATGTGTTTTTGAAATGTCAACATGAAACTTAAACTATGCCACAGGTAGCTTTGTGCACAAAGGTATTGTATACTCTAGGATTAATTGCTGGAATTTGTGCCCATATGATAAGGTCATTCTCAAAGTTTTAAAAGGCATGATTAATAATTCTTCTTGAATTTGTATGTGTTTTTCTTTTCCTTGCCTATATTGTTAATTTCATTATAAAATCACGTAAAATTCCACAGAAAAAGACAAATCAAAATATTTTAAACATTCAGACATTGTATGCATCATTTTACAAGTTGCTGCTTGATGCTGAACTGCAAATGGTAGCTCTATCCACCCAGGTACCCAATTCCAGGCAGGTATTTTGCTATATAAGGCAGAAAATTCCATGGTTTTTATTTTACTTAATGTTTGTATTTATGGTTAATATTTATATAATATATCCCAGGTGACTTGATATATGCTACAATATGTTATCATCCAGAGTATTTCAGTTATTTAAAAAAAGGATTTATGTCACTACTTTCAAAGTGTCATTGCATGTTGCAAGAGTTTGCCTGCACATGGGTGAGATACAATGCTCGGAAAGAACCACAGCACACACAAGAATTTGGAAGATAACTAGGCCACAACGTTATTTGGTTATAGCTGTTAACAGGGTTGGCACGTTTATGGGCCAGGATCCGGGCATTGGCCTACCTGCCTGTTGACCGATGAGCCAAACCAACCAGCCCAAAGCCAATACCCATGTCACAGCCAGCATAAAGCCAGCCAACCACTGCGAGTGCAGGGAACGTATGCACTTCCCTGTGGTATGTATACACATTACCACCCCTGCACCCCCCTTGATACCAAATTTACCTAACCTGGAGGCGGTGGTAACAGCATCCCAGATCCCTGACGCATGCCAACCACCCCATAAGTTGTGACAAAAGTACAAAATTTTGACAATCCAAATGCATTAATTTAGAAAGGGAGGATGGAATGATGCTCTGGAAAGAAGTGAGCGCTTGCTAGCCAGGGACGTGATTAAATACCTTCCCTCAGGAGCAAAAGGAAAACTTCCCCAGCTCTGGCCTGGAAAAGAAGGCAGCCAATTAATTTAAACCTGCGGAACTCTCCCTAGGCAGCGCTGCTCCTGTGGCCTGCCAGGAATGGGGAAGCCACACTGGTCATATGGCCTGCCAAGAAAGAGGGAAGACACTGGCTACATCAGGTGGTGAGTGCACAACCACCTGAGCCACAAAATCACTGCCCGGTGAGTCAGGCAGCTACATTTGTCAACAATATCCCATCCATCTGACAAGCACATCTTCATTTTCACTGAACAGCCAGATCCCAGTAACTCAGTCACTGAGACAAATTCATGTTGTAAAGTGGCCAGTAAAAGATCTGGGAACATCTGTAGCTCAAATCCTGACAGAATACCTTAATACCAAAATACTGTCAAGAGCAGAATTAGACCACATAAATACCATAAAGTGTTTATTTCCAGCTAGGTGGATAGAATAATGTGTGCCAATGAGTTTTGTTCTCCCACTGCTATCAGTGGTCACTCTTTATCTCTTTCATGTTGAGTTAGAATATTATCCACCATAAATACTGCTATGAAAACTTGATCTCATGAACCATAGAAACCATGAACCATAGAAGTTTATTCATAATTTAGCCGATTTAAATCTGAGGGATTTAAGTTAATCATGATTAATATCCCCTATTGATTTCAATAGGAATTCAAGCTTGCTCTGGATCCAACCCATTGGATGGGTCTGTTTACTATCAATGGGTTTATCACGATGGTTTTGTCAGGAACATAACCTAATTACAGGGAAGTGCCTGCCATTGATCTATCAGAAACATTTGTTTCTATCTATGAGGTGTTCAACAATGGGTAAAAGGACGTTGTTGGACCGGGACAGAGGAGGAGCAGCGACCCCTCTGACTCCTCCGCTTCTGTAAGTAGGCCCCTGTATACAGGTTAGTAAATTTAGTGACGGAATCCTGTTTCTGTGTTCCCCACAGGGAGACGGGAATGGGACCATTTGTATGGATTCTGTTGTTATTTGAATATACGCTTGGAGCCTCCCCAGAGTATGTAGCTCAATTTACCACTGACTGGCAGTATAACATACAGGCAACCTGTTATTGGAATCCCTACAAGGAGACAGAAATCCTGCTGCGCAATACTCGCATGCTGCCTTGGTTCAAAAGGCACTATCCCTTTGAATTATTCACCCGAGTGCAGGTACACCCTAATGGCAGATTAAGCTCAGAAGTAAAAAAGTCCATAGCGGATAGTGAAGCGAAAGTCTACACCGAAATGGCAACAAAGCTGTCACCACTGACTGTTAAGATGGTTAAAAGCCCAAACCGCGATGCTTCTCTGTTCATGATCGAATTTATTTATAACAATTGTTACCCTGCTTTGGAATGGCAAACCTTCCTATTTACTTGCAATAATCTCACTCGAGCCCCTACTGGCTGCAAGTTCTCTTGTGGGCAGATGTGGTGTCTGAATACCCCTGTATACACCCCTCCCCCTGATAGCTCCCCTGTTATGTACGTGGGTACTACTGTGATTCGCTGAGATATTGAGGTGTTCGCATATTCTGACACTCAGCCTATCTTGACTACTATGGTCTTGAACTTTACGGTGGTTAACATTTCCAAAGTCTTACCAGCTTGTCAGCCTTATTTGAAATTAGCGTGGACGCAGTGGGAACACTGGGAAAAACGATGGCTATCATTTTCCCACCCTCATGGTTGCCCTAAGCAAAGTGTTCTAGGAATTGTCTTAGGCGGTATAGGCACTGGCGGTGCAATAATCAATGCTATGGATAATGAAGTCCTAGCAAATAAATTGGGAATGATTGGATCCAGAACAAAAGAGATCGGAATCTCCTCCACTGCAGGTTTAACTAACCTGGTGCGAGGTATGGATTTAATTAGTCAATTATTGCCACAGTGGGTTGGCGCTGAGCGAGACATAGTGTCCGACCTGGGTAGGTCTTTAAGGACGACCACCCTCAATATGTCCATAGCAATCCGATGCACCCAGCTGCAAAGTAATATAATCACGTTTGCCGCCCAAGTGATCCAAGCTAGTCTCATGGGTTTAATGCACCCTGAAATTTTAAGGCTCCTTAGAGAACGATATCCCGAATCACTGGAACACCCCGCAGCTCTGGGCACAAATAAGACAAACCACTTGAGAGAACTTAATTCTGAAGGTAGAAGTCTTACACAAGCGAATTCTGGATCCTACAGTCTTACACCCCATGTCCCATTTAGGCTTGCCACTAATAGATGCAAACACCACCTTACTTCCTCGACAGAGGTATCACTGGTCAAATGGCACACATTCTTTTGATTTATCCGGTTGCCTGTTTAATCAACATTGGATGCGTTGTTTTCAAAATATGGAAAGTTTCAGTCATAGCAATACATCAGATTATATTGCGATCCCTGTCAATAACTCAGTCATGGCTCAGATCACTCATGATTGTTTTTGTTTACGGACCCCCTGTTTGCAAGTGACCTTACTGCCCAGTGGTGCAACCGTAACCATTAACCGCACCACTGGAAATCCATGCTTTTGAGCTCAGCATGTTCAGGATTGCTTTGGCCACGACTTCTACCTCAGACAGGAAATAAAAGATTACATTTTGGAAATTGGCAGCATACCTGCGGAGTCCGAGTTAGTCGGATTCCACCTTGAGGATGAGATCCCCGTGTCTACATGGCTACGGAATCTCACCAGCTTGGCACGCAAAGCGATGCCGATATTGCACTCCCTCCACCAAATTGCCATAACTGTAAATCATTTGGCCAAAGTAATTGTAGATTCATCAGAAGAATTAGAATTGGATTCCCAGCAGTCCTGATGGGACATCTTCAATTGGTCTTCCACAGGGCAAGCTATAGCGCACTTCGCCCTACATCCCGTAATAATATTGGTGGTTTTTCAAATCATTTTAGCAATTTGCCTAGTCAGTCTTGCCCTATGGGTCAAGAAGCAAATTTTCTCATTGCAAGCTGGCCACTTCTACTAACAATTGGACAATTTGGAGGTCTCTACTTGTATATAGTTGTTTCTTGATGTAAATAGAATGTTTGTAAGTATTTTGATTTATACAAAAGCCTATCTGGGGCGACTGAGCTTTTGGCCTGCCTACGGAGTCCAGCTTTTTGAGGTAGGATGCTGTGTGATCAGAACCTGCACCGGACCACCATCACCTCTTAGGGAAACCCATGCCCTTGGCTACATCATCAGGCTGGGAGCCAAACTCTCAGTCTATGGATGACTTTGGCTATTTGCCTGCTAACTAGAGGGTCTGGAATGACTTTGGATATCTGAGGCCCTGCCTAGGGGCGGCGGCCCAATGCAGGTTCTGAATCGCCTGCCTTGCGATCTGAATGAGCCCTGCTAAGGCTGAAATAACTCTGTTCCCGATAGCTATTTATACTCCCTCTCACCCATAACTTTTAAGCTATAGCAAAGAAATTTCCACACCAACTCCCACCAAGCTCTGAGCTGGGAATTTGCCTTCTATATGTATATTGGATAACTCTGTTGTCAGTTTTGTTGCCAAACAGTTATAGGTCAACAGCCACAGAGGACCGGGAAGATTCCCAGAACGGACCATCACCGCCGGATATCGTAGGGGGAGTGGAGAAGATAATCTTGCCACTCCAGCCTGGAGCCTGCCCGAGGAGATACCTGCATCCTTTCCATGACTGTGGATCCATGGTGGGGGGGTGACCACGCCACCTCCTGACTGAGAGAAAAGGACTTTTGCCACATGCCACAATTTAAGGGACTTTTTGCTATTTTGGACCACCAAGTTTCTGAGAAGCTCCAAATGGACTGTTCCGTAATGCAAGGCCTGCAAGATTGCAACAGCTCCTAGTCAGCAAAACATGTTAGCTAGTTTGCCAACACTGATACTTTGTAACTGTTGTTTTATATTGCTCGTTTTTGTTGAATCATTCGATTCCTCATTGGCAGGCATGCTTTTGTTTTAAATGTGTAGAATTGCATATGGTAGGGATACTCTGAAAAACTTTCACTATTCTTTCTGATACTTTCACCACCTATCACTTCCTTCCCGCTTCATCACTAGCAGCGTCAAGCGAGTCTGGTAAATCTAGAGTCTATTTGACCCTAAATTTTTGTAGTTTAAAATTCAATCCTTCATTCCTCAGGATCCCATTTTAAGGGAGGAGGAATTGTTACATCCCAAAGTAACCCTAAGAGAGGGCCCCCGAATTGGCATGACTTCCCTCATATTGGATATTGGTTAGCAAAGGTCAGTCACAGTTAAAACAGCCTTGGCGTTGAATGGGAAATCCTTAACACTACACCCTCTCCCTCTGCTGAATGGGAACATAGACAACGTCCTTTAGGCTAAAAGACTGACCTATTGTTCCGAGTCACGTATCTCTAGGCAGACAACAGACTCACTCCTGAACACTGTCACACCCCAAGCCCTGTGCGTAACCAAACAAACAACATCTATCAATTCGGAATTTTAAACCTAACAATCCCCTGGATGTTCCCAGGAGAAACAATACCAAGGAGGGGTCGTGATATTTGCCTAACATTATATTCCGCAATCATCATCCATTAACGCCACTTTGCTAGCCGATACCTGGCCTAAGGACAGAAATTGGTTATAAAAATCCTCACTTTTTGAGCCTCTTCGGAGTGCCTCCCAGACCGGACAAGGGCCCATTTTGTTGCTATCGAGGTGTCCCACTCAAGCCTCTCAGATGCTGCTGAGAGCTAAATGCGCGTCTCTGATCCTCCTCGAACTCCACTGCAGCCAGCCTTCCAGCCCCAAGATCCAGCCTCCCCTTGGTGCTTTACACCGAGCCTTCGCTGATCTTCTCACTCTCCAGGAAGCATTAGACTAAGGACCATATACCCTCTCTCTCCCAACTGCCTCTTGTTTTTCCAACTTTATTTCTGTAGCCCTTGTGTGATAGTTTTATTATTTGCTAGCATGTGCTGACCTTAGTTGTTATTTTTAATAAAATTACTTTAGATCATTTCTCTGACTCCTGCGTGGTTCTGACCCCATAGACATAGGGTTAAAGATCCCTTGCCCTGACCTCTTGCAAGTCTTGAGTTCCTCTGTTAATTCCCCTAGTTTGAAGCCTGTTTGGGTGTCCTCGAGATACCCCCAATTTTCAGGGTAACAAGATGAGTTCCTCTTTTGATTTCATTTTAAATTGCCCACTTTCCATCATTAAAAGGTCTTTATAAGTTAACCAACTATCTTTAAAAATTATTTCTCTCTTACACAAAGCTTTGTGTGGCATTTTAGAACATAGTGGCATTTTAAAACAGAATCTCAGCATTTATATTTATTCCATACTCTTAATAAAGCATGTCTAATGTAATGATTATTAAAATCAACATTAGCTTTACGTTTATCATACTACAGAAATGCATGCCAGCCAAACTTCAAATCAAATCCTTCTAATTGTAAAAGCCTATCTTTTTCTAACGTAACCCAATATCTGTTACACATCTTGTATTATTTTGTATACGTTTCTTTGACAAAAATCCACGTTGGTCTTCATGTAAATATATTCTGTAACATCTTCTTCATTATTTCAGCAAGAATTAATATAAAAATCTTATAGTCATTATTCAAAAGTGAAATGAGTCTATAATTCTTAGGATTTGTCACATCTATTCCTCCTTTGGAATCAGTGTAATATTTGCTTGAGACCAACTATCTGCTAATTTACTTTTTGTAGTTATTCAGTTCACAAATTGTTGAAATGGCAAGTCCCACTGATCTTCCAAACTTTTATAATAAACTAGTGTATTTATCCAGCATTGCCTGGGATTTTATTTTCTCATAGGTAATACTTAGAAATACCTTAGGAATTGCGTTACCTTAGGAGTTAGATGCAGTTAAAATACACAGATTTGAGATCCTGTGTCTCTAATTCCCCAAACTGTGTTGTCCAATACTTGTAACTTTTGCCCATATTCCCCAATTCAATCTGTATTCAGAGTTGTTAACATACAGAGGTTGGTTTCCTGAGGGAATATGGTATACTGGCCTTCTCCTTGCTTCTAGACCTCGTCTCCATAGCAACCAGCCTGAAGCCCAAGAGCCTTCCAGCTGAGAATTCTAAAGGCCCCTCCCTGAAGTGCAAACCCCAGGATTCTATAGAATCTTCACAGCCAGCCAATCCAATGAGGTCTTCTCACCTCACACAGCCAATGATATGAGGTCTTCGCCTGCCTGACACAGACAAACTCACAAATAGACAAACTTTGACTTTTATAGAGAAAACCGTCTGATCCTGGACCCTTCCCTTCCTTTACCTTCTTGAAAGCATCCATAACTTCTGCCACAGTTATAGACATGTTTAAAGTTAATCTTTGATTTTCTGAAATCAAAGGTAAATTCTGTAAATCCATATATTTGTGATTAAATCTTCTTTATCTGTACCATAAAACCAAACTATCTAAATTCACCCATCTGAAGGGAATTGTTTCAACTTGTTAGTAAAGAAAGTGTGGTCTTGTCTCCTTCTCAAAATTCTGGCTGGTACCAGCCTCCTCATTCCAATCAATTTAAAGCTTGTTGAAAGAGTGTTGTTGAAGAATTTCATCTTTTATTCACTGTCTCACAAAATAAACAACTACATCCCGTGGTAGATTTCTCTGTCTTACTGTCACAGCATCTAAACAGTATACTTTATCCAGTTCACAGGGGAAGTCTTCTCCTCTAATCTCCTAGAAATTTCCCAGGACCTCTTCAGCTCTTGTGTAGATACCTTCATTCTGTTTCTCAGATATTCCCCTAATAGGAGGACATTTTTCCCTTTCTTTCAGATCCAGCAATCTAACTGAGTCCACAGTTTGCTGTTGATCCATTGACAATTTCCCATTGATATCTTCCAATTTCTGTGTTCTTTCTTCTAACAAACTCACGTTTTCATTAATGTGCCTCATCTCCTTTCCAGTTTTATCCAAGGAGGTTCTTATATTTTGAAGTTCTGTTTTTAATACCTGTTTAAATCCCATCTTCATCTGATTCAAGTCATCTCTCAGTCTTTTTATTTCCTCCAAAATTATCTTATTTGAATCTCCTTCTCTAGTTTGATCCACAGAGGTTCTTCTTTGAACCTGCTTCCAGTTGTAGACATTTTGACATTTATAATTGAATAGAAAATTGAATAGAAAAATTCTAGCTGTAATTATACAACCCCACCACTTGGAGTCAGTACAGCTTGCTCTCTCTTTCACTCTAAACAGCTCTTGACTGTCTTTCACCTGGAAGTTGTCAGTAAGATTATTCAAAATTCAGTTAGTCTTCTCTTCCTGGTTGAAACATGGTGGTGACCTTGAGCTTTATCTCACTGATAAGGTAAGCTGGCTGTTTCTCACTGTTTGCTTGTTCTCCAAATTAGAGTCTTGGCAATCTGTTAGAACAAATTAAGGAGCAAAAACAAGTGTTTTAGCTGTGTTCCAACCAGTGTGCTTTAAAGAAAAAAATTCAGAGTTGTCTCTTTATCTTCTGCACTGGGCTCTTTTCATCATATTAGGATGGAAAAGGGAAAAAAAACCTTTAGAACTCACAATCAATTAGCAGAAGTAGAAATGTCACAGTAAATCATCCCAAAACAAATGAAGAGCTTCTTTAATTGACAAATTATTTGCTCAAGGAGTTAAGAAGGCTGGCTGGACATTGTTATGTCCGTAAGCGGTGACTGCAGCTTGGCTAGGCATGATGTGTACCTGATCCCATCCAGTTCTCTGCACTTCCTGGGACACCTTAATGGGGTCCCCTAGGTGCCTGGACTAGGAATTTTGGATTATAATGGTTTCTGTGTGTCTTTTCAACACTGTATACCACTCAGCTGAGTCAGTATTTATAAAAATAAACTGAAATATTTATTAAGGTAACATACAGAACAAAGTGTTAGAGTTGATATGCAGGTCAAAGTTAGTACAGTTCTTCAAAGTAATCTTAGTTTCCTTATATCTTTAAATTCTGTTATAAGCACAAGTATCATAAACAGCCCTTTGGCTCAACTTCGAATCTAAGTCACACTTTTTGAACAGATTCTATAATGGTTTAATTACTTTTCTGCCTCTCTCTAGGCTTTCCTTGAGAATTAAAACCTTCCCACAGAGGTAACCTATCTGGCTGCCTGAGGGACTTTGCTCCAGAACCCTTTCTCACTGAAGGACTCATAATGACGATCAATGTTTGCCTTTATATATCTTTTTCTCTCAGCCACCAATCCCTTCCTCACACTACTGGGTTGGGTTTCTCTTCTGAGGAGCTGTTCTGGTTGCTTGGCAGCCTGTTTCTAGGATAGCCACACACCCCCAGAATGTCACAATGCCCCTGAGGTATTTTGTTGGACCAGACGTTTGCTCCCCAAGTTCTCATCCCTCCACAAGAAAGTAGTAAATGTAGGACAAAGTTCATAATCAATTAAAAAGCTAGATGCAGTCCTTGAGGGGGTGGAACCTCAGAAAGATTATCCTGGAAAAGTCATTACATCCTGGTAGTTGCTCCAGGCCAATGCTTCCTTAACCCAACTCTTATTTCAGTTACAAGTTTGCTAGCTGTGGTACTGAAACCAAGCCAGTTATCCCTGGGCCTGTACCAGCAGCACTGTCCAGCATGCTAAAACTATTCTCCTTCAGATCTTCATTTGTCAGTCAGCGTCTTTATCTTTTGTCCTCTTACATGAGTTTGTATCTTACCAGAATATTGGGATCCAGTGGTTCCCCTCAGGGAAAAGAATTTTGCTCCTGTAAACTTTGGTTGTGCCCCAGAAGAACAGTGGGAAAAGCATTAGGAAGACTGGGAAGAAATGGGCTGTGAGCTAAGTATATCCCAGGTAGATCCCTGTATGAGAGACAAGGACTTTTTGTGCTGGCTACCACAAACAAGGTGTTACAGAAGCTTGAACTCAAGGGCATTTCAAATTTGAATCATAAAGAGACAGTGACTTTACAGGGACTCAAGATGTGGTAGGACAAGAGCTTGAAGCAGCAGTATCCATGATGGCTGGAGAACTGTAGGAGCTGTAGTCTAAAAAATTAAATTTTCCAAACCCCATGAAGGACAAAGAGATCAATATTTCAGTCCTGGGGAATGGAATAAAATGTCCCTTTAATTCAGTTGTGTAGCCAGAAATCTAAAGTTAACTAACCGAAACATTACAAAACTCATACTGCAAACTGAAAGGGAGCCAGGTCTAGGGTATCTATCTGGAAGTGACGATGCTTCCAGATGGGACTGTGCTTCCTGCATAGTTCTTTAAAGGTACTTTTGTGGATTACTGGATTAGGGTGGTGACATGGAAGTCAGGAAAGCATTTTGATTTCTCTTGACTTCCCAGACTTTGCATATTGCAGAAGGATAACTTCTTTCAACTCAGTTAAGGTAAAGGACAAATCATGAATTGCAATTACACCAAAAGCAGATGACCTGGCATACTAAGGTCAAGATTCTCTGGCTTTTAGCTTTCACGAGACTCTTGCTTACCTAGTTTTTCTCAGAACAAAAAGAAAGGTGCGAGGGCAATACCGTTAAAAAAAAAAACCTAGAAAATAAACTACAAAATGCTAAAGATGTGTACAAAAGCCATCATGGCTGAGCTTCTCAGAAAGAGCTTTTCCATCCAAAGGAAATTAACACTTAAGGAAGTAGAGAACACAGAGTACTATATATATCCAAACAAACAAAGGGAAAAGTATGTGCAGGGGCTTGGAAATAGCTCTCTCCTCCCTTTGTGTTCTAGAATGATTCATTTTGTTCTTTCTTGTGAACTCCCTTGTGCCTCAAACAAGTATACCTGATGTCAAGAGATCATTCCAATCATGAGAGGTATTTTGTTTCAAGTCATTATAACAATGTTTTTACTTTTTTTAACAATTCAATTTCACTGATGGTGTTTAGATGCTTGCATTTTAATTGCATTCAGATATTCTCTCTTAAACTAGAGTGCTCAAATATGGATTTCGCTCTGTTTTGATCTCTCTATAGCCTAGCTACAAGAATCACTGGTCCTCAGGTCACTTCAGTGGATCCTGATAAGGCAATTAACGATATGTTTTATGTACTTCAGTTAATGCACTGGCAAGGCCATCAGCAAAGAGAGGATATAAGTGCATGGCACATCACTCATTTCTCTGCACCATATTTATTATAGAAAATGTGTCCATTTATATCTCTTGGGAGCCCTGCTTCATTTCTATGGCTAATACTAAGCATGTAGAAACTTACAACAAGATAGTATCATGTTAGATATTTTGAGAAAGAGGAGAAGATACAGGTGATGGCAGTGCTGGATATTGAAAGTGGAATCATAGCGCTATAACAATCTAGTGTGGAAATGGCCTCAAGCAATGGAGTTTACACAAATGTTGATTTGTCATTCAGCAGTTCATTCTATGAACCTACACTATTTTGGGACTAGAGATTGGATTTAGGCCATCATATGTAGTCTCAATCTAAGACAACTGTAGCATTGACTCAAGTTCATAGCAGACGCATGATTTGAACTAGGAATGTGCCTCCTACATTCTTAGTCATAGTATCAGGAGTGAGAAATGTACAGTACATGGCCACATGAAACCCACCATCCTTTCATGTTGCCCTCAAGATAAACCCCATTACTGAAAATAATTTGATCAAAAAAAGGAGAATTGCACATCTTGAGTGAAATTATATTCAGTGCTATCTGGGGCTTTTACAGAACTGTTTTGATCCCAAATATAATTTTCCAAAACCCATAAGTGATGTCACTATCTCTTCTAGTTTCATCAGAAATTGGCAAGTACAACCGATGGGTGCCTGGGAGAATGGAAAATGGGGTTCTCAGACCCTTTGCAGTTGTCCAGCCCTGCAGTTGCCTACCTGTTCAACAGAATATGGATACTCTTTACTTGGAAAACGACTGTGTAATATTTTGGGAAGCAGTGTGACACGTTTTAAGCATTCACAAGATGTTTTCTAACAGTTAGAGTTGTACGTCTGAATCTTGAAACTTTAATGTAGGCAGTGCCCTTTAATCCAGTGTTTTTGCACGTAGGAGAAGGATGCATACAGATCAAAATAATCTTAAGACTACTAAGGAATAGTGAAGATCTGAGACATCCACACACTATTTTATATTATATATTGCAGGAATGTAAAACATAATACCCAAAATTTGCTATTTCTGTACAGGATGTTCTTTCAGGTCACAGTTCTAACTTCTCTGTTCTTCCTCTTCCCCAGTTTAAAAGTGAAAGCTGATTAAATCAAATGTCTGGGCTAGAAGAGACATTTATTTCCTTCTGCATTATAATAATGCCATTTGCTCATATCAGTTTTATCTACATTACTTTTTCATTTTAAAAATTTAATCAATATATTATCAGTGAATAACTTTAAGCTTCATAATTATTGTCTTCTTCCATAGTGCATTATATCAAAAATACATTTTCTTGCTTATCTCCGGATAAATATTACCACCTGAGAATAATTGATATATCCCCACATTCACAATCCACTATGAATTAACCCCCAGGATCTTGGATGTTCAATCCCACTGAGATTTTAACATCTGTGTTCCACATCTGGTCCTCAATGACCACAGAAATGATGCTCAAAAAAACCCTGTTCCAGTCTGAATCACACTGGTTTCTGGTTTCTATCTGCCTCTCTGTGTGTTTTAAAAGGGATATCAAATTCAGTAGCTTATCAAAACAGGCTAAAGTTAATGGCACACAGATTGTAGCACTGTATAGGAAATGTGCAAATCATTTACATCTTTCAGATTTCTTCACTGTACCAGTGAAAATCCAAGTAAATGGGTGATTTGCAAACTTGGTCTGTCCTTTAAATTTCTAGTATTTTGGATCAAACTAAACTGACACTGTTGTATTCTGGACATATCATGAGAAGAAATGACTCACTAGAAAAGACAGTAGTGGTTGGTAAGGTAAAAGGCAGTAGGAAAAGAGGAAGGCTCTTTCTGCAGGATGCCATCATCCCGCACTGGAGACGGGAGAAGGATGGGACCCGACCGATGGTTCTGCATGACATCATCCAGCTCCTTCTCCTGTCCCCAGGCAGCATGATCATTGATGGGTTTTACCCATCAATGAGTGGTGATCACACCACCATCTTGCTACACACCTGCACTTACCTTAAGTGTGGAGGTCCTCAAAGCACAATGGCTGCACTTCCTTTCCCAGCGCAGCCTAGGACAATGCCTGGATGCACTGCGGAAAGAAGATGAGATGCCATTGCATTTCCTCCATTCCCACAGGCAGCCGGTGCAGAGGGGAGCACTCCTGTCACACTGCCCTCCCAAGAGAGGCTCTACCAAGATCCCTGCAGGACACTGCCAGGATCCGGTAAGCTGTGGAAAGGGCCGAAGATTGCATTACAGTTGTATGGATTCAATCAAGGAAACCATGGCCCTGAATCTGCAGGAGCTTACCAGATCTGTTGAAAACAGGATAATTTGGAGGTCTCTCATATATGAGAGTCACCATCAATCAAAGTTATGGCTTTTTTAAAAAACAATAATTTTTGGTTGTTATTTTCCATATGTCACCTTTATTGTCAATAACAAAAGCTAGTATTAGCTGGGAAAGGCAGTAATCCTCAGCGATGCAAGATGCATCCATCACTAAAAATAAGTTTGTCCATCTAGCTAGCTCTGCCAGATGACATTATGTTTGTACACAACTATGCACTATGAAGAAACATTCATCTGGTTTTGTTGACTGGTGGACAGGGGATTTAAGTTAGCTGCAGTTTCTGAATTCTCTTCAAGAACATCCCTGCACAGAACAGCACCAGTTTTAGATATTACAATGTAGTGTGGCCCTTCCTTTCTTTGCAATAGATGTATCTGAGATGATGCATTCCTAGCTATCAGTGGCACAAGTGGTATACTGTAGAGAGATGCAGGGTCTAGGAATGCTGGTAAGAAATCGGGGCTTTTCTTGGAGACTTGCAGTGACCTAACACTCCACTATAACAGCACAAGGGTATTTTAGGACCTCTACTCAACAATGAGAGAAGATTGCCTGAGAAAACATTTTATATCACCAGACCAAGCTTCCCTGCAGTATCCCAAGCCATGCTCAGATGGCTATCTATGCTGTCCCTTATCTCTGCAGTGGCAGCAGCCACTTTATCCCTGCCACTGTGCTTCCACCTGTACTACCACTTCATTCAACCATGATTTAGTTATTCTGTCCAGTAT